>JAOXNZ010000054.1:11443360-11457511 GCA_028566095.1 Kryptolebias brasiliensis | reverse complement strand
TTGGGTGGAGTTTACATGTTCTCCCTGTGCACACGTGGGTTTCCTCCCACAGACCAAAAACATGCATGTTAGGTTCACTGATAACTCTTAAATTGTCCCTAGGTGTGAGTGAGAGTGTGAATGGTCTCATTTGTCTCTATGTGGCCCTGCGATGGACTTGTCGACCTGTCGTGGGTGTCCCCCGCCTCTCACACACTGACTGCTGGAGATAGGCACCGGCTGCCTGCGACCCGGAATGGAAAAAGCGGGTAAAGAAAATGGAGTTAAGATTTAAAAGAAAGTGCACCCTCCTTCAGATCTAAGGTTTGTTTAGGTTTTTATCAGACACTCTGGTCCAAAAAAACCCAAAACAAAATGCAGTAAAGTAAATAAAAATAAAAAAAAAATGAAAAACTGCAGTTATAATACAGACACTTGTTTCAGTGTTTCTTCTACCACTTAGCAGGTGAAGCAGGTACATCGTTCGTCATTTATTAGAAAATTATAAATTTGTACATAAAATTCCTCAGTAAGGTCTGAAATCATGGAAGATTCTGAGTTCATCTTATTTGGACTTTCCTGTATTTACGCCACAGAAAAGCTGTTTAAAAAGACAAACAAGAAGGTCTAAAGAAAATAAACTCCAGGATTTTGTCTGGGCTACTGCAACACATTGGCTCTTTTTTTTATTTTTTTATTTCATTCTTGGGATCAAACTTTTATCCAGCCTTTTACTTCCTGGCAGATTTATTGTTGACTAAATGAGTGCAAGTGCCCAGGTCCTTTGGCTACAAAAAGTGCCAAATCATCACTACACACCACCGTGCTTGACAGCTTTTTACCAAATTTAGGCTTGAGCATCACGGAGGAACGTCTCCACTCTGGTCTTGTTTGGTCGAGGGACGTTATTGCAGACGTCTTGTGGTTCGTTCGCTCGTTTTTGGGGCTAAAATATTTCCTGATGGCAGCTTGTTCAGCCTTTTTCTAATTGGTTTGTCACAAGCTTTTAGGTTCTTTTTTTGCAGCGTTTTTGTGAGCTGGATAGCCCGACCTCAGAGTGAACCTGCTGGGATATTCACTCCTGGGGAAACATGCAACTGCTCTGAATGAATAGTCCTCCGTGTTGTGGAGAGATGGGCTTTAAATTGGTCAAAAACATCCGTATAATTCTTCTCAGATTGATTGGCAGCAAAAAAATAGTTTCATTGAGGTCGCAGTTCCTGAAAATCAGTCGGTTAGGTGCATTCAGTGAGCAATATTTGATTGAGTTGCGTATGTCTATGAAATCAGTTCGGGTGTAGTTGGTTTTCTGCCCATTTATTCTGCTTGTCTTGGTTTTCTGTAAGTTGTTAGTGACAGTTAAATATGTCATTTTGTTGTACATTTGAGGTAGTATTTGCCTCATTGTAACACCAATTTTTTTTTTTTTTTTACCATAACTGTGCTTTCATTGGAACACTGTCCATTTGCTTGTTATTCTTTACCACTGTGGGGTCCGCCATAACTCTCTGAGCTTTCTAAAACCCCGTCCCAGCCTCTGTGTTCAATGTAATCTCTGTGAATATGAGATTCCAGCAATCGGGAGTTTGTATGGCTTTGAGCGGCCTTTTTAATTCACCAGCTCATTTCCCAAAAGGACTTACGCTCCCTAAAATAGAAAGAAGGTCCGAGTGCATAGGTCTAGCAGTTATCCGCTATAGTGCCACTGGATTACGCTGCGCTAAATCCAAAGGATCAAATTTCAGTGAGTGCTCCACTGCCGCGTGCAGAACGTTCTCATTGGGGTTTGACAAAAGCAGCAGAATATTGTAGGGATCAACAGGGCGGGTAGTCCCGCGTGGTTTTGATGTCATTATTTCGGAGGAGGAAGCGGGGAAAAAAACGCGCCGCAAAAATCCGACCCTCCGACAGAGAGGCCGGCGAAGGGTTAACCGCCAGAGGAGACGGAGGGCGGCCCTCTCAGGTGTGAAGAATGGAACGAGAGCGACGGAGAAACGAGGGACGAGCGAGCGAGCGAGGGGGGATGGGCCGCGGAGGAGCTTGTATTATGGTTGCAGGCCCCCACCCCCCTGTTACTAGGCAACGGAGCTGAGCAAGATGCCAGGTTGCTAGGGGAACCGGAGGGATGCAAAGCCTAACGTGGTGGTGGAGAGAAACCGTGGGCATGGAAGGGGGGGGGGTGCTCCACCTTTCCACTTCCACTCACTCCGTTCGTCACGTTTTAGAGTAATCATCCAGCTGGGAACGAATGTTTTATCAGTGGACAAAAAGATGACGTTTACGTCGCTCCTAAAAATGCGTTTATTTGGAATTTCTGACACGCGTGGCTGCAGTGTGATGAGAGAAATTTGAATTTTAATGACGTTACAATGTCCTTTTCGTATGAATTAGTCACCCACTCTCTAACAAATGTAGGCTCACTATAAAAAGTAAAAGTCAAATCAGCCCATGCAGAACATCTTATTTGTTTATTTGTTTGTTTGTTTGCTAATGTAAAGGTAAAAGACTTGCACGAAACAAGTGCCATCAGCTGGAGTAACACCAGCATTACACATTGGAGTAATTTAGTGTGTTTTATAGTTTGCCCGTTGTGGGAAAGGGGTTGATCTTTTTGACCGAATGTCAGCACATAACGGATTCAGTTCCTGCTGTAAATATTAAAACCTCCGCTCCGACAGAGTGAAATGAAAAATCCTGTGAGATCATCGCCTTACTGTTATTGTTTTTGCCCCTCGTTGCCCTTTTAAAAGCACCGGTGCAAAATGTGGACACGCTAATATCAAGCCATGCAACTCTGAAATATTAGGATATTTTGTTTTTTTACCAAACAAGTTTGAAGTTGTTGTACTTTTCCTGGAATTAAACACACTTCTGCTGGATCACCGCGAACAGTACATTATATTTATTATGTTTCAAAGGGAACAATTACAGTTTTAATTAACCGTCGCAGTTTTGCTGTTAGGTAAACTGATGATGAGTCTGAAAGCATTCAAGACTAAAATGTGTAGAAAGTCGAAGAGAAAGAAAGTGACAAAATAATAAAATAAAATAAAAGCTGTGAAGGCCACATTGTCACGCAGAGCATAGGAAGATTATAGAGTAAAAGGAAGAGAAATCCAGGAGAGGGCAAGAGGCAGACGTAATGCTGGATCATGGAGAAGGGATAAAAATAGCTTTTATTCCTTAAGCACTTTGGAAAATGGACTGGAAGAGGGAAGGGAAACTGGGAGAGGAGGAGAGATGTGTGAACGTGTGTGTGAAGAAGGGCCGGGTCAGAACTGAGTTTGTGTTTGTTCACACACACGCTTAACTTACAGAATCATATGCAGTTGTAATATGCTTTATTGTAAGTGTAACATTTCGTTCTTGCTGTGGAAAACACTCCTTCAGTGTTTTGCTCTTCAGAAAGAAAGCTGATTTTTTTTAATCTAAGTTCTTGTTTTTTTTCTTTTCTAAAATCTCCACTTTACCTCTGTCCCTCCCACCGCGGCGCAATGGTTTGGTCCAATGATTTTGCGTAGGTGGGGGAGGGTGCAAAATAAGATTTGATTGGATAATCCAAGGATTTAATATCCTCTAATCCTGGTACAATCCTCTCTGCGTTACTGCAGGGAGTGCGATTAACTGTAAGTGTGTAGTATGTGTTCGTTTCGGTGTGAGCAGATGACGGGGGGTGGGGAGGGGGGTGTAGTGCGGTGAGTAACTGTGTGTTTCGCCGCAGCATGCAAAATGGATCTGTGTCTGTGCGCAGGGTTCGGTCATATGTGCACGAGAGAGCGTGATTCCATCATACGTGCCCCTCATGCATCGCCTCGCGCTCACTTTCCTCAGGAACGCAGAAACTCGGCGACGGGCTCCTTAGTATGCAGCGGCGTGGAATCACACCACGCTCCTGTGTGAAGCCAGCTCTTCTAATGTGAACACGTTTGCAGATGCTTAATGCTAATTAACTCCTAATTGGAACGTGAGCAATCAGAGGATAATTGGACATGAGAAGGAGCGCGTGGTTGTTCTTGTGTGTTGGAGTAAAGGAGAGGGACTGAGGTACAGTCTGGCGTGAGAGTAACTCTATACTCTGTTTGCGTTTTCTCCCAGGCCCGTGGGAATTTTTCATCACCACAACATATAGATTCGGTTCCTCTCACCCTCTCC
The DNA here is from genome assembly GCA_028566095.1 of Kryptolebias brasiliensis. Classification (NCBI taxonomy): domain Eukaryota; kingdom Metazoa; phylum Chordata; class Actinopteri; order Cyprinodontiformes; family Rivulidae; genus Kryptolebias; species Kryptolebias brasiliensis. Next base: position 11,453,380 of record JAOXNZ010000054.1, on the reverse strand, counting down.
CTGGTGTTTATTTCCTCCTGTGGCGCCTGCCCTCATCTTTTCATTAATCCCACACGTTTCCTGCCTTGTCCATTTCCTTCTTCCCATGCAAACGTCGCTGGCGCTCGGCGCTCTTACTCCTGATTTTGTCGCTGCCGAGCTCGCAGAGAAAATGTGCTGGGGAGGGATGTTAGAGAGTGGAGTGCGAAGCCAGCAAACCCTTCTCCAGCGCTAATTCTTTGTTTACCCAAAGAGCACAGCAGTCGCCCCTGGCAACCAGCATCCCTGTTTACCGACCCAGTGTGCCGTCATATGATTGCCATGACAACGAGCTGGTTGCCAAGCCAGGTTTCTGATGCCATTCTCCTCACCTGCTGCTTCCCTCCATCTCCTCGGCCTCAGCTTCTTCTCCCTCCTGTCTAAAATTCACATCATGCGCCTGCGATCGGACCGTCTCATCGTGCGCGCGAACACTCAGACTGATAGTTCGGAATTACACTTTTTATTTTTTTTTTTTGTGTTTCTGTTTTTTTCACGTCCACAGAGTTGAGTTTGCGTAGGCTTAACGGTGGAAGAAACTGAAATGGTGACAGATTGATGCAAGGTTAGAGAAAAGGTTAGTAGACACAAATCTTGGAACAATCAGCCCCCGCTCGACAATAGAATCCCAAATCAATGGACAAGACGGGGCTGATCAATGAGCTGGTTGGACAAGATGGATGGACAGCAGTAACATTAGGACAAAGGATATGATGGATGGATGGACTGTTGGGCTGATACGTGTGGGTTTTTTTTTCTCAAAGTCCATGTTTATACCGACAGCTCGTATCGATAAAGGTGTTGGGGGTTAAAAACATACATCCCTCCCATCTCTGCTCAGCTACGTGTTTCGGTACACGAGTCTTCTGGAGAAGTGGGTGCAGATGCGTTTGCGTCCGTCGGTGTCTTCAGTGCGTGAGACGGCCTTGCTTCGGATCGATAACTTTGTGGTGACAGCTAAGAGCTGATTAATCAAACGCATGGATCTGTCTCTCTCTCTGCTCTGCCCTCTCCTCAATTACCAGCTTCATTACATTGCCTTAACACCCCACTGGGACCTTTATCCATCCCTCCTTCTCATCCCTCCCCCTCCCTCTCCAGCCTCTGCCTCCTCTCTGTTGCCGACTGTCCCCTTTTGATTTGTTTCCCCATCTCTCAAGAACTTCTCGTGGATTTAATGTGCATCCCATTTGTAGACAAAATCATATTTTTACTTGATTGATTGTAAAGGTTATAATATACAAATTATATGTTCTTTGCAACGTTTTCTTTCCTAGCCACTAACAGTTCTCCTTTAATCATTCTCTCTCCTGCCTCCATCCCTCGTCTACATCCATCCCCTTTCTTCTCCTTTTTTTGTTCTTTGCAAATCTTCCCTCTTTTTGCCGCCATCATTCTGTAGCTCCTCTCCTCCTCCACCCAAGGCCCCTGGCATCAACGTACTGTCTCTTTGCCTCAGTGGTATGACTAAGCATTGCGTGTGTGTGTGTGTGTGTGTGTGTGTGTGGTTTTATCTATCTTAATGTATGAATGAGAGCAACCTACAGAGTATATAAAAGGAGGAGGCATTCAGATCGTGTGTTTGCGGTGATACATGAGCTCTGACAGCAGCAGCGTAGCTGCTGTAGCTGTGAAACGTTTTCGACAGAGCAAGTCACGAACGAATCCCACCTTGTCCGCCCTCCTCCCTCCTTTTCCTCTTTCTGTTCGTTTTGAACGATCTCTCAGGGGCAGCTCTGCTTTCATGCCGTCAGTTTTGGCCTTTCCCTGTCTCACTTTTCATGTAATACTCCTTTTTTTTTTTTTTTTTTTCCCTGCGTTTCCATTTACTCCCCAGGTTCCTCTTGGCCTTCCACCTGCCCTTTCAGGCGCTCAAAGTCAGCTAGGGTCCCCCAGGCTTCTCCCTCTGACTTGTTTTCTTCATCCCTTTTTATTTTTAGTTGACTGCGCCCGTTCCTTTTTTTTTTTTTGCACGCCGCAACATTATCTCCTCCGTGCCCCCCCCCCTCCCTTTTTCTCTTTTTCTCTGTCTTCGGCCTCTTCTCTCCCCTCATCTAATCCTCACTTCTGCTGTAATCCAGATCAGCTAGCCTGCATTCCTAATCTCGCCACTTCTCAATCCTCCTGTGTGCGCGCATGTGTGTATGTGTGTGAGAAATCAAAGATACCAAGGCCATAGCTGCCTGAGACAGAGACCAGACAATAATGTAGACACCTTGATGCATCAGTGACTAAAAAAAATAATTAAAGCCGCCACATTATTTTTTATTCACAAGCTACTTTGTTGGTGAAAAACTCTTTTGAAGCTCTTTGGATTTCTAACTATCTCGCCAAAAGCCTCCCATAATGAAGAGCATCCTTGTTGATGCTTCTTTTTGTTTGTCCCTTAGATGAATCGACCAATCCAGGTGAAACCGGCTGACAGCGAGGGCCGAGGAGGTGAGCCACACACACACACACACACGCACACACACAAATAGGTGACCTTTTGCCGTTATGAGGAGGCTGACTGACAAAACACATTCCCTTTTGCTGTAAACTTTACCATACAAACTAAAGTCTTTACTCTGTACATTTTTCTCAAATAGAGAAGGGTTTTAAAATGTTCTCGCTTTGCACAAAAGTCTACACTCGAGCTAAAATCTGTCCACCCACAGACAGAGTGTGACAAATAGAAGGTGTCAAGATGGATCAGACAGAGACGGTAGTAGTCAGCAGGGTGCTTGGCAAACACTTGGGCTTGCTGTTACTAAATACTCTTTCAGATCACGCTCCTCGCTCCCCGCTAGTGTTTACAGCCAACACTGCTCCCTGGTGGACAAAATTAATAGTTTCTATAAGCAGCTGTTTCTGCAGCTCCAACCTTTACTGGTACAACACAGACTTTACAAGTTTAAGTATATTTAGAGTTTATTTTCCTTCTTCTGTTTCTTCCACACATTGTCGACTCTCAGAGGACAGGAAATTGTTCGTTGGCATGCTGGGAAAGCAACAGAGCGACGAGGATGTCAGAAGGCTGTTTGAGCCCTTTGGCAGCATAGAGGAGTGTACTGTTTTGAGAGGACCAGATGGCACAAGCAAAGGTAAATTGCATCTCGAAGACCTGCTTAAGCACACAAAAGGACAGACACTAAAAGCTATTGTTCTTCACTTAGCGTTACTGTCTACTTTTAGCGTCTTTGTTCTGTTGCAGGATGTGCTTTTGTTAAATTCCAAGGACATGCTGAAGCCCAAGCTGCCATCAACAGTTTGCACGGGAGCCGCACAATGCCTGTGAGTTGCATGCATTTGATTTGAAGCACAGAAACCACGTGCACGTCCGCATCTGTTTGCAACTAATTTGTCTGGGTGAAGCTTACCAGATAAACACAAAGCCCAGTTTGGCAGTTTTGTTACAACAGAACACCACAGACTTATCTTTGTCCTCGTGTCTCTCTGCTCACAGGGAGCGTCGTCCAGCCTGGTGGTGAAGTTTGCTGACACAGAGAAGGAGCGGGGGCTGAGGAGGATGCAGCAGGTGGCCTCCCAGCTCGGCATCTTCAGCCCCATGACCCTCAACTTCCCCGCCTACAATGCCTACACGCAGGCGGTCAACGCACAGGCAAGCACAAACACACTGTCCTACACTCGCACGTGCACACCAAGTTTGTAAGGGTGAGTGCTGTGCTTATGAAAGGATGTAATAAGTTTGAAGAGGCTATCAGTGGTCTAATTGGAGCTAATGTTATTACCCAGACAACAGAACATACGTCATCTAGCATTAGCTTTCCCGCAACACACAACCATTAACCCACTGACTTGGGACATAATGGCCTTGTAATTAGATCTCTATTCATCTGTTCCTCCATCACTCCCTTTCCCCGGCCCTTCCTCCCATTTTTCATCCTCTTTTTCTCTCCCGTTCCCTTTTTTTTCCCCCCATATCAATTTAACCCCCTTCTTTTCCTCCGTCTACTTCCTCCCTCGTCTGCAGCTTGTCCAGCAGCAGGCCCTGGTTGCCCAGTCAGCGTACTTGTCTCCTGTGGCAACAGTTGCTGCCGTACAGATGCAGCAGATGGCGGCGCTCAATGCCAACGGAATCATCGCTACACCTATTACACCCATCACGCCATCCTCGGGTAATCTCACCGCCCTACGCGCTCAAAAATCTCACTTGGATTTGTGGTAGAGATGTCGTATTTTCCACAGTGGAGTAAAATGTAGTTATCAGCTTTCAGAACACAAAAGGGTTTTAGACCCTTTTATTTCTGATCATAACCAAAACAAAGGTCAGTCTTGCTGCGTGTAATATTTGAAAATTTCCAGCTTTAGTCATTCTTGCAGAATCTTTTGCCAACATTAAGCAGGATAATATATAAAAAATGTACAGCATGTCCAATAATATGAGGTCAACTTAAAGGAACACTGAAAAAAAACAAACAGTAATGCATGCTAATTATTTTGATGCGATCTATTTCTACAGGTACGAACACCCCACCAACTATTGCGGCAACGCCTGTATCAGCTCTTCCTCCACCAATTGGAGTGAACGGTTACAGCAGCGTGCCAGCTCCCACCAACGGACAACAAACAGAAACTCTGTACACCAACGGAGTTCATCCGTACCAAGGTATAATGCTAAAATCAAATGAGTGTACAGACATGTAGAAGACCGTAGTGTTGTTTTTCAACAACTCAAACCAGCACTTATTTAGGATATAGTGTATATTTTCTATCCTCACTGGATTTATTTAATTTTTTTCCAGCCCAGAGTCCAGCAGCAGCCTTGGATCCGCTTCAGCAAGCCTACGCAGGCATGCAGCACTACACAGGTTTGTGTTTGGACAGATAATAGCACTGAACGGCTTTAAGCTTTTAGGATCTGGGTTCTTTTTACGTTTTTTTTTTCTCTTGCTCCATTTACACTGGGTGTGATTTAGATCAGGGGTGTCAAACTTAAAAACTTGGTCCTAGCCAAGGGTCAATCTTGATCAATATTTACTGAAAAAATACATAAATTAGCCCTGGTTTTAGATGTAATATATCAAAATATTCATATAGAAAAAAATCAAATACCTTTTCCCAGTGACAAATTATTTAGAATTTTGAACAAACTTAGTTTAATGAACAAAGAAAAAATAAATCAAACTTAAAAAAATAAATCATTATTATTCATTTCTTATAACTTCTTATGAATTCTTCTCCATCAAAACGGCTAAAAAGCCATCAACAAAAATCTGATCATACAGCTGCTAACATTTTAAGAAGAAGAAAATACAGAAAAAGACTCGCTGTTACTCTGATGCACATTAACTCAAGTCTGATATCGTTTCTTGGCTGCAAGTTTATCAACAAGAGTCTGGTCGGTCCCATTTGATGCTCTCTGCTGCCCTTTCCACGTCAAAATCAAAGATTACTGAGAAATTAAAACTTTTTTAGCTTTAAAGTTAGACTTCACTAAAAGAAATGAGAAGCGACAGAGACTCGATCTGTCACAAACTGGAGGTCCAGATCAAATAATATTTAAATGTAGTCTTGGGGGCCAGATAAAATGTTACCAAGGGCTGGATCTGGCCCACGGGCCTTGAGTTTGACACATGTGATTTAGAGTATAATCTTTCTAATAGTGGATCACTAGAATTACTAGGAGAGCACAAACCTCCACCAAGGCCATAGCGTCCTAAGAAACAGTCTGATCTGGATCACCACCAAAATTGAATCACCTGTTTCTTGTGACAACCCAAACATTTCCTGAAAATTTCATCAAAATGTGTCAGTTTTTAACCCTCCCGTGGCCTTTTGGGTCAAATTGACCCGAAGTTACAAGGGCTTCTCTACCTCCCTCTATCTTTCTCTCCTTTGAGGGCTTCAGGAGGGTTAAGTAACCTTGCAAACAAACCCACCAACAGGTTATGAAAACATAACCTCCTTGGTGGAGGAAATAATATTCAGTAAAATTTCAATCGTACAAAAATCTCCTCAGAGTGGCAGACACTGCAAGTGGGAGGTCGAATAAAGATGTACTCTCACAAAAAGTGAGCAGCGTCTCTGTGCTCCGGCTTTCAAGGAGAAAAAGAAACTCAAGGGTAATTAATTGTATGATTTATCCGATTTCACTGAGACGCCATCCATATACATGGGCCAGAACCACGGGCTAAAGGGATGATGCAATGTGTGCCCACCAGACTGAAATCAACTGTGTCTTTGTTTGGTCGACTTGCTCCTCTTTGTTGTTACAGTTAATAGTTTTCACCTTCAACGGGAGACGTTTCAGTTCGAAGGAAATGACTCTATTGGTCACTTTTTTGTTGCCACCTGTTGTTTTTGCCCAATGAGATGTTGCTTATCCTCCCTGTCTTCCAATAGCGGCGTACCCGGCTGCGTACGGATTGGTCGGGCAGCCGTTTCCCCAGCAGCCGACGATGGTTGCCCAGCAACACCAGCAGCCCCAGCAACAGCAGCAAAGAGAAGGTGATGTGACTTCCTGCCTGGCCGGGGCCACGCCCCTCTCTACAGCGATTGTTTTTAAAGTTCTTCATCGCCAGGTTTTTCACAGCCTGAGATCGTTTATCATTCTGCGGCTAAACTATGTGTGTGTGTGTGTGTGTGCCAGGTCCAGAAGGCTGTAACATCTTCATCTACCACTTGCCTCAGGAGTTCAGTGACTCTGAGATGCTGCAGATGTTCCTGCCCTTTGGCAATGTCATATCCGCTAAGGTGTTTGTGGACCGAGCCACCAACCAGAGCAAATGTTTCGGTGAGACACAAGACGAGAGGGACAAAGCGGAGTGAGGGGGGAGGGTGGGTGTGGAAGACCAAGGGAAGGACAAGGGGAACAAAAAACAGAGGCTGGGCGGGTTGTAAAATACTCTGTTTTTGTCTGAATGCGAACCGTGGTAAGAAGCAGAAGTCACTGCGTTTCGTGTCCTCTGTCTCTTTTAGGATTCGTGAGTTTCGACAACCCAGCAAGCGCTCAGGCTGCAATCCAGGCCATGAACGGGTTCCAGATCGGCATGAAGAGACTGAAAGTGCAGCTCAAGAGGCCTAAGGACGCCAACCGCCCATACTGAGCGACAGCTAAGAGGAGAAAGAACAATTATGTAGAGGTGAGGTGGTGAAGAGGTATGAAGTGACATGATATGAAACCATCAGGGGGCAGTTTGTTTAAGGAGCGGGTGATTGATGAGATTTGACGGTACAACGCTAACTCTTGGTAAACAGTTAACAGGAACAGCTTTTGGTTACTCATGAGAACAACTTAACCAACTCAGGAAAAGTGAAAGTGTGAAAACAAAAATATATATATACATTGTTTTTATTTTAATTTATTTTTTTCCTTTCACAATCTATTTTCTGTCCTGCTGTTTTGATCTTTTCCTGAAACGGCAACTTACCTCACCCAAGATCCTCCCGTCCAATCATAATTCTCGAGGACCCCATCGCTATGGCAACGGTTGCCTAGTGACTGATAAAGCCCCGACCCCCCCTTCCTCTCACATTGTTGTAAGTTGATTGGTTGGCCTGTGTTTGGGTTGCTGTGGCGATTTATTGCCTGTGTTGGTTGCCCTTGGCAATTTTTGTTCTGTCACCTCGAGCAACCAGCCATGCGTTGACTTGCATGTCCTGTTGCTGTAGTGATCACAGACTGTGTTTGGTGCATTGTGACTTTATTTTGTATTGACCTGTGCACATACTGATCAATAACTATCAATAGCCAGGACTGCACTCCAAATCAACCGATTTGATTGGATACTTGATACACTTAACCAACATATAGTAATCTGATAAATTTTGTAGTGAAGCTTGTTATTTTTTTGCAGCTTTGTTTTTGATCAGTTTCTGTAGTGTTCTGTTTGGTGTCATTATTATTTATCCAAATGGCTCGGGTAAAATAGACAGCGTGGACATCTGTGTGTGCATATGTTTCTGTGTTACACGCTTAGCGTGTAACGCGGGACAGAATAATCCTTGTTGCATTGGCGTCCGCTCGGAGGTTCCCACGGTGGGAACTGGTGGAGAGATGTAGAGCAACAATACAGAAACCAGGAAATTGCTTTGACGGGGGAGGAAAAAATAAATAATAAAAAAAAAAAGCTTTGGGATGTTGCAGCATAAAATGGTAGGCCATGATGGACCAGAGGACATGACGTGTTCACGGTATGCAAAACTCCCAAGTATGGTCGCACCTCGATACAAAGCATGGGGTATAAAAGTGTTAGACAAGGTTATCTGATTTTACTGACAAAAACACTGTTTACGAGTAAGCATGCCCTTCGTTGAGCTGTACTCTGATAGGCTGAGTTCAAAATCCTGGATTGTGATCCTTTTAACACTGTGATGTGGCACTTTAGTTTGTTGCGCCTCCATTTTCCTCTTTGTGTCCCACTTTTCTTTCCTATCACTGCTTTTTGTGGCGCTCCCTCCTTCTCTCACCTTCAGCACCTCTTTCACGCTCCTTCCTCCTCCAGTCGCTTTATCCCCCTCTTTCCCTCTGTCAGATGTGTTCTTTTTTCTTCCCACTTGTTTCCCTCCAACTTGCTCCTTCTAGCTCGTGTTTTGAGGTAAAGGGTATGTGGTTGTCGTGGTGGAAGAACAAGTGCCTCTTGCTTATTGGAGAACAGCCTTCAACTATAGGAATTCTGGGAGAGAGAAAAACGACAGAGCGAACATAAAGGCGCTTCGGTGGGAGGTAAATTTAACCCACGAAGCGGATGCTGCTGTGGGTGTACCATGAAAATGGCAACACACGTTAAGAAATAAGTGACTTTCCTTCTACTCCTAGACCAAGTTCCACGTAATAAATGTTAATAAATTTCAAACCTTTATAATACTGCAACATAAACGGAAAATATTTACAGAAAACCTTCAATCAGACTCGTTTCTCTGAATGAACTGCCACCCAGAATTTCTATACTGCAAATGCCAGAGAGTGATGCATGTTGGTAGCGGTGTTTGCTTGCCGTGATCCGGGGACACACGAGCGCGGCTGACGAGGACACGCCAGGGTCCACGAGTACAGACACGCACTTTCAGCCACTGAGGGACACGTAGCCTCGACTTTTACTGTATGGAGTTGCATGAAGCAAAGCAACCGTGTATGTGTTGAAGCACCTTGGTTTACGACTGCTGAGAGAGCTTTACAACTGTGAATGACGCCTTCGTCCCGAGGCGGAGGGGAAAGCCGGGCGGCGCGGCAGGACGCAGGAAGTTTGACGATAGGCCCTCAGGGAGAAGCCTTGTTTGACGGGAGGGGCGTGTCTGACAACTAACTCCTAACAGGCCGTCTCTTCTTCTCTGTCCCTCTCTCCTTGTCATGTATCGCTCCCTCTGTCCTCCGACTCCCTTTGCAGGTGACCTCTCAGAATCCGGCTGAGGTGGAATCCCAGGATTCATTGTGCTTTCAGGCTGTCTGCTACCTGTGAGCGTCCGCCGAGTGCTGCCACACACACACACACACACACACACCGACACACACTTACGCAGAGATACCCGCACTCCTGATGCCGAACCTTAAATGGAACAAAGCTGATATGTACATAAAATGCACAAACATGAACACACGCGACTCACAAAAGTGACATACAGCCAAAAGCTTGGTTTGACCATAGTCTGTGTGAAACAGGGTTAGTACAACTGAGAGACCACGTGTGTAGAGAGGGCACAGATGGGAACCGATGATATATCACTTCAATAGACTTCTGTACCTTGTCTATTACATGACAAATATAGAGGGACCGATGTTTGGTAACAATAAGGGAAAGAAAATGAAGGAAAAACAAAACAAAGACGACTAAATGGGTAGCTTAGAAAGACTCTGGAGACGATCCTAATGACCTGTATATAGTTTAGTTTACAAAGAGCAGCATTTAAAAACAAGAAAAAAAAAAATGCTAAACGAATACTACTTTAGATAAAACACTGAACAGAACACAGCAACATAACTATTATTATTATTATTGTTATTATTATTATTAATATTACTACCACTAGTGACATCATTACATTCCAAACTGTAAAAAGGGA
>JAOXNZ010000054.1:11426495-11436945 GCA_028566095.1 Kryptolebias brasiliensis | reverse complement strand
TTTCCTCCCACAGACCAAAAACATGCATGTTAGGTTAATTGGTAACTCTTAAAATTGTCCCTAGGTGTAAGTGAGAGCGTGAATGGTTGTTTGTCTCTATGTGGTCCTGCGATGGACTTGCGACCTGTCCAGGGTGTCCCCTGCCTCTCGCACAGTGACTGCTGGAGATAGACACCGGCTCCCCGCGACCTGGAATGGAAAAAGCGGGTAAAGAAAATGGATGGATAGGTCTGTCTGTCTTGTGTAGTCTCTTCTGTCCGTCGCTCCTTGTGATTTTAAAGGCTGTAGTTTGAGTGATTCAGCTGCCAGTGATCATCTTAAATATGGAGGGATGTAAATGAGTAGTTCTACAACACAGATGGTTTGGTACTAGTGAGTCATGGTCAAAGCACATTTTTAGAGTCTCGTGACTAATGTTGCCTTAGTTGGCTCGGTCTCGATGATGAAGACAGCACCAGATGATGTTTTTTCATCAATGGGAAAGCTGGAGTGATCCTTCTGTGTGCTGCTAGCAGTGTGTTTACATTCTTCAGAGATTCCTGGACTTGGTACCGGGTTCCAGTCTGATCTGTTTAAGTTCTGTTGGTTTTTAATACCTTATCATGGGTTTGTAAACCCAGGGTTCGGGTCGAGCCATAAAGAGGCGCATCGCTGACAGCTGTCGTGATTTGTCTGCCACCTCAGCGCGAGATCACTGTTTACAGCCACCACATGCTTGTAATGTATATTCACATTGAAGAAAAGAGAGTCAGGCAGAGAGACGCCCCTGCTGGAGGTGTTCTCCTCTTTTATTGGACCTTTAAAATGGTCAGAGTTTGGTCATATGACCCGGGAGACCAATGGCACGAAGCCTTTGTAAAAGCTGTGGGGGCAAAAAACAGTTCTCTAATACGCTGAAATCACCGGATGAGCTCAACATGCAGCTCTAAAAACGTCCTATTAAATTCAAACTGAAGTTCCCAAAATAAACTACTGTATAACAATGCAGAAGTTAAAGAACATGTCTGTGCTTCGTTGCATATCCCCTCCCCCTCCAATCATTTGTAAAAGCTTGTCAAGTCTGTTAAACATACACTTAAAATCTGTTATTATATTAGGAAGTCACAGTTCTGTTTGCCCTTTGAACCCAGAGTATCATTTACTTATCTGTTTTTGGTTAGATAGATTACATGTTTATTTGCACAGCCAAATATGCACACAGACATTTTATTCTGCAGAGCCCGCATGGTGTGGCGTGCAAGCTTTAGCCCGGTTTCTGGAGTGGAGGAGCTGGCAAAATGACGGGGGAAAAAAACTGTGTAATCTTTCCCGTCCTCCGCCACCTGTCTTGAGGGGAGAGAGAAAGAGGAGGAAGAGTGCGGCGCTCAGCCAGGCGAGCTCTTGCAACAGGAAATAGAGGTCATGATGACTAACATGACATGATGTGGAAAAAAACAACTGTGGTGACACCTTCTTACGATCAGCGCGAGCTTCTACAACTGGCTACTGTGTCGTTGGGGTTCAGATTGATGTCAAACATGAGGCTCTGATCTGGATTGGCTGTTTTCTTTATGAATGAAACACAAACAGGGTTGGATATGAGACAGTCTTATGCAGCAGAGTGTGTTGGTAAAATAGCCACTACCAGAGTTCTGGTGAGATATTCTTTCAAACTGAAAGACTTCAGATCTGTTCTTGAATAAAGGCCTAGCGCTCCATAACCCACCTGAACCCCTCAAAAGAGAGAGAGACAGAGAAGCCCTTGAAACTTTGGGTCAGTTTGACCTGAAGGCCAGGGAGGATTAAAGGAGTGCATATTGCCCGCCGCCTTTCATGCCAGACTTTTAGACCGAGATCCTCTTATGTTGGAAAAACAAAAAAAGTTGCAACTGATTTGGTCAAACCTCGCAAGATGACACAATTGACTCTCAGCTACTACCACATGAAATTTGAGCTCAACATCTGTAAATTTGTCTGAGAAACAGACGTTTTTGTGTTGGTTAATGTTGATTAGTGGCCATTTTGAATTGGGTTGACTCCAAAAGGTAATCAGTTGTAGATTACTTTCTTAGAGTTTCATTAAAATTACTCCAGTGATTCATGAGATGTTTTGCTAACAGACATGGGTGAAAACATTATTGTCTGCCTTCGGCTTTCAGCGGCGGGCAATTAATTAAACTCAGAAGTGTTTGACTTTTGCTGCAAATCTGAGATTGATGAAGGGGAAAAAAAAACAGAAGAAATCATCAAATTTCTTTCAGTCAGGAAATGTTTTTGTCAGCCTGCTGTATCTAAAGGCTCCGGCTTACTAAGTGTGAATATTTGCTTATGAAATTAGTTAATAAAATGTGAGTATTTGCTAGTCTTACCTGACAAGAAGTAGAGCACTGTGTTGAAAATCTGTTTTAACCTCGCTCCTGTTGGCTTTATGGAAACCACAGACTGCTCCAGCTCATTCTGACGATTCACTCATTACTTTCATTGATTCTGAATCTTTTTTTCCATCTTCCACTTAATGCACCAAGAAGGCAATAATTATGTTTGGCTATAACTCAGGTGGTTTTACAGACGTTGAGCTAAAATTCGGTGTGGTTGTAGCTGAGCGTCGTCCCCAGCACATACTTTGAGCAGCACACGCTGGGCAACCTGTTTGCTTATAACCTTGGCATTAACTGTTAGAGTTAACCCTGTGTGTCTGTTAGCAAAATATCTCATGAACTGCTAGACGGATTTCAACGAAACTCTTAAGGGAGTAATCACTGGATGTACGTCTACAGCTGAGGTCAAACCAATTTAAAGTGGCCGCCACGGCTAATCGACCTTATCAAACACAAAAATTGCTATACCGCAATGTGCGGTAGTAGCTGAGAGTCATTCACAACACGTCCTCCAAGCACTAACAGATCACGTAAGGCTTGGTGCGAGACTGCACATATAATGTTATTTTCAAGGTTTAACCAAAACGTCTACAAGCTCCATTATTTCTAAACATAGGATGATCTCAGTCTTAAACTCTGGCATGAAAGGTGTGGGCGATATGCATTCCTTCAAGGAATTCTAAGCCTTTAATTTAAAGAGATAATTCCAGTCTTACTCCTGCTGTTTATAATAAGCATCAAATAGGTGTTTAATGGTCTAAACCGGTTTGGTGCTCTTAGCATTAGCGTGTAGAGAAGGACATATGTTTTAAAGATGGTCGTGGAATCGTTCCTGACTCTCTGGGCTGAAGAGGGAATCCTTTCTGATTCCTGTCAGGGATCAGCCGGGTGGGGATGGGAGTGACTGGTTGCAGGGCTTTGGCATTTGCAGTCTGGGGAGGGGGTGGATTTGCTGTAGATCCGTAAGGGGACTCCCAAGACAGAGTGTGTTTCGGGCAGCCCCCGCTGCTCTGCACTTAATGCATGAGTTATGACTCATATCCCGCAGATGCTTCGTCTCCCTCGCTGCCCGCCCTTTTACTCTCTTTTCTCTGCCACTCCCTGAACATAGCACAGCGAAAATATTCATGTCTGAACTCTCCGAGTAGAAAGCAATCGTCACGAATGTGTGAAGGAAAACATTCGCTCCGCACTCATGTGGGCCTCCGTCGCCCCTTCCTTGCTGCCTGCCGTCTGTTGTATCCATTAGGAAAGATGTACAGAGAGGCCTCCAATGTGACATAAATAATCGTTTAGCTACATGACACCAAGAAAATCCAATATGTTGCAAGATCTCAGAATTCTGTAAAACCTGCCTATAGAGTTTGTGTGCTTGTGCGTTTCAGATTTTTACAGTAGGTGGAACTTTTCACCATTTGTCTGTAAGTTTTGACGCTCTTTCTTCACAGGCTAATAAGCCCATAAAGGTGGTGCTGAGTCCCGGCGCGTGCCGTGTTTCAGGATGCTGTCGGAGCTGAGCGAGTGGTTCTGGCAGGAGCGGCGGTGGTTTCCGGAGGGTCTGGGCTGGGCTGACCTGGAGGATCGAGACGGACGAGTATACGCCAAAGCTCAGGATTTATGGGTGGCGCTTCCCATCGCCTTAGTATTCCTGATTATCCGTCAAATCTTTGAAAGGTCAGATCATTTTTACTGTCTCTCATGGCCCACCTGTAACCCTTGACTACCTTTAATTCAAACATTTACTTTTGTGTCTTTTCTTTTCATTTTTCTTTTTTCAGCTGCTCCTTCTCCTTGTTCTGTCCTTTAGTTTGCCAGCTATCTCTACCTGCTGCAAATCTAATTATTTTGTAACAATCATTTGTCTCTCAGCAGTCCTAGTTTATTTCTGTTTTAAGATAAGTAGAAGTTTATTTAGTAGAGCGGATTATATTGTTTCTCACATCAGAACACTGGTTCTGCTTCCAGCCGCTGCTCTTTTGGACATCAGACATCATTGAGTTTTATGTTTTGTTTGTTTTATTGCTAATGCTAACGGGCTCTTCTGCTCATTATTATTTTATATCCCTTCCTCCTTCAGTCACATAAAACATGATAGGATTAACTGTGTAAACAAGACAGTTGTTTTCATTTACTTATATAAACTTGAATAATAACGGCTTGCTGTTGCTCATAAAGCTGCAATGTGTGCAAGAGAGGCTTTCACAAATATATGTCATATTAAACATTATGCTCTCAGCCTAATTTGCCATCGGTGGCTAAATTTATATATATGGAAAACTCTGGCATGTCGCTCACTGGGTTTCATCCCAGAGTTTGAAACTAAGGTCATGTTATGTTGAGAACTGACTGAGTTTTAACCATTTTGGTCAAACCTTGTCAATTGTTTTATACGCAGTCCTGTGATTGCGAGATCTCGCTGATGTGTTAGCATTTGAAGTATGTGTTAAGGATGGTGTTAGCTAAGTTATCCATTTGTTTGCGTTGACTAAGTTTGATTAGCTGCGACGGCCATCGTAAATTGGGTAGACTCCAAACGTTATTCAGTTGTAGATGTACATCCAATGATTACTTTCTGAGAGTTTCATTAAAATCCGTCCAGCGGTTTATGTGATATTTTACTAACAGACAGACAGGGTTGACTGTAACAGTGTGTAGAGCTTAAATTATGTGTTGTGGATAATGCTCAGGCTCTACCACACCAAATTTTAGCTCAATTTGTGTAAAACTCACTGGGTTTTAGCCGTTTCTGTGTTGCTTAGCCGTGGTGGCCAATCTAATTATTACTTTCTGAGCATTTCATTATAACATTTCCACTGGTTCGTGAGTTGTATCCTGTCCTGCATTCGTGCTTCTTCAGTTTCCCTGTAGCTGTATTTACATAGATCATATTGGTCCAAAGTACTCTAAATAAAAAGAAATTAAACGTCTTGTATAAACACCTCAATCAGAGAAAAGTGGGCAAAAAATGAATTTGCGATCATAATTAAAGTAGCGGTGTGATTCTGTGATAATCTGTTCAGTAAAAAAATATTAGCCCAGACATCCGTCTCTGTATTTGTAAGTATTTTCTTTCTGTATGCGTTCATTTACAATGAATGTAATGTTTGAGGAAGAACATGAAAATAGCAGTAACATAAATATTTTCATTAAAGACTGTCGTCTTATTTGGAAATTTCGCCATGTTTTTGGTGAGCTGTTGCTGAGTTTGTTGCTCAGTTGGAGGAAATAAGAAAACAGCAAACAAACACAAACATTTTCTTACTTGGAAACAACTGAGTGAAAAGCCCCATTTGCTTTTCCATCTTCCATCAGTTTACTGGAAATAATTTCTTTTCAGATGTGGTCAGTGAGCTCACATCCTGTGTGATCACTTTATTTATTTAACAGTTAACTTAGAAGTCCATTAGACTGGAAAAATGTCCACGCAATTCCTTTTATATTGTCACTTTTTGAATCTCATTAATTGTTTTGTGATTACAGGACAGTGGCTACACCCTTAGCCTCTCTACTCGGTGTGAAAGAGACGGTTCGGCTCAAAGCTCCCCACAGCCCCACACTGGAGTCCTACTACTGCAACATTACCAAATACCCCACGCAGGTAGACTTCTTCACGCTTAGCCCAAAGACAGAGCAGCGCCTGAGGTTTGTTACTAGAAAACACGCTAACATCGCACCTCGCTGTGCTTGTCTCAGTCTTCAGTAGCAAACCTTAGCAAGCAGACTGGGTATTCGGAAAGACAAGTGCAGCGATGGTTCAGGAGAAGAAGGAACCAGGATAGGCCGAGTTTGCTCAAAAAGTTTCGAGAAGCCAGGTAAATGCAGACACGAGCACATTTTCTTCAACATTTATGATGTAAAACTGTACAGCGGGTCAAAGCAGCTGCTGAGCCCTGAGTTCTTCTGCTTACATGAGTAAATGTCTGGACGCGGGAGTAGCCCTCTGTTTTGGATATGTATTTATTACTGTGCCAGTCTGTCATTACAGCTCTTGGCAAGCACGGACACACAAAAGCACACTAGCTCAACAATCATTTTCCACAAACTGTATCATGGTTTCACCTGTGTCAGCGGCTCAGTCACCACTAATGCTTATGTAACAGAACTAAACCCACAGTGGGGTCACCTTTATAAAACAAGGCTGGTGAGACATGTTAGTGTCACCTGGAAATGTAAATATAGTGTGTGTGCAGATGGATGGAGCAGCAGACAGTGAGAATCTGTTAGTGTTCCAGGACTCAGAGACAAAAATGAATCATATCCATTATTCATGTGTTGCGATCAGACTATCTGTCATCACCAGTGTCTTTACAGGGCTGAACGTTGCTCTCCTTCTTCTATGAGCTGAGTCAGTTTCCTCAATTTTAGGGATGTCCCAATCAAGATTTTTTTTAGTCTTTGATATTGATATGAAACATCTAAAAAACACGAATTGAACTTGCAGAGTACATGCCTCAAGTACAATAAAGTTATTCAAATCAGTGCCATTTTCTGCTTAACATCTCAGTAGCTCTACGTTGCAGTAAAGAAAACCTGTGTTTATGTTGCTCCTCAAGTTGTTTTTTTTAATCAACAGGAGAAAAATAATATGTCGCTTGGGTGGAGCTGTGTTGATTATGTTTTGTCGTACGGACAGGACGTAGTGAGGCTCCAGAAGGTGACAAAAACTTATTTTCTCCACGGCAGCGATGGGTTAGTCACCCAGAACGATAAATCCAGTCCCCTGTTCTGTAATCCTTTTTGCCTTGTCGCTGTCCCATGGAAACTTGTCTCTTCTTTGGAGTTTCCTTTTAGCCATGTTAGCTTTAAGAGTTAGCTGGGTGAACTGAACGTACTCAGCCATAAGTTTGGATTTTAAATTTCTTAATACATTGATGGCATTGAAGGTGGCTCTGTCGCTATGAAAAATACCCGCATCGTTTGTAGCTATTGAGCTGCTCTCATTTTGTATCTTAAAACGCGTCCGTACAGCAGCCATATTGCGGTGCGGCTGACATAAAACCATCAACAGAAGCTGGGGAAGCTGAGTGTGGCAGCTATGCCGATATGATCAGTGAAAAATACCATCAGATGCACTCCAATCCATTACTTGCAATCAGCTCGGGACATGCAGAACACACAAAGAGCTGAGCAGTTTTCCTCAAAAGACATGAGAAAACTGCTGAGATTATAAAAAATTAATCCCGCTTTTTCCCTTCAGAACAAAAAGAATTGCACTACAAGGTTCTCTCAGTAGCTGCTCTGGATGTGTTTATTGTTTTTCTACGCAGTGTTATGAAAAGACATGCAGTTAGATTATTTTACAGCACCTACAAAATGGTTTAGGAGTATGCCACTTAATAGGATCCAAGTCTTAGATTGATTTCTAAGAACTGTGTGGCATATCATACCTTCATGTACTGTAAGTCACGTTTACATTAGTTCAGTTGTATTGAAAACACTGTTGGTGACGTTTGAAATGGTCCTCAGTCATTTCTACTTACCTGTGATGTGCTGTGGTGGCAAAAGTCTACCTGAAAACCCAACAAACACCACTGTCACCGGTGAACAGATCCTTCAGAGGTTTTAATTCAGGCTTCTCTGTGGTGACACTTTGCTTATGGTGTGTGTGTTCCTGTGACTTTGTCACTCCCCGGTGATGGTGTGCTTTTCACTGTGCTTGTTGCAGCTGAATGACATTTTTTTCTTCTGAATCAGTCTATTGTCCTTGTGTGGACAACAGGCTTTCTGTCCCTCTCTAACCTCCCCCCCCCCGACAGACTGCTGTGTCTCTCCCTCCCACCGTCTTTTCTTGTTGTGTTTCAATGATTCTGTGTCACCGACTCGATGCCGCAGCATATTCTTTTAGATGTTGTTGCCACACCTGTACGAGTTGCAGCAGTGTCCTCTAACTGTCCCCTGAGACAGGATATGATCGACCATCTTATTAGCTTTATACTGCCTGTGCTTTTCAGAGTTTGTGTGTTGTGGTTTTAACATCCTCCATTTAATTCACCAGATTTTTCCGGGCAGCTCTTACAGCCGGATGTTTTCTCATCAAGTTGAACGAGAGTTTGACAGTTTTGGTTTCGTAATTATGCGTCTCTGCTGTTAGTTTCCATCATTCTTTCCCCGTTGACTGAGGAGAAAGTGTGTATGTGTTCTCTTGCAGTTGGAGATTTACCTTTTACCTTCTTGCTTTCATTGCTGGCCTGGCCGCCCTCATCGATGTGAGTACAGCCATTTTAGCCTCAACCACTCCTCGTCCTCCTCATTCGTCATCTTCCCGGTTGTTGTTTCTCTGATGTTTTCCGTACTGTAGCTGTCCGCTCTTTTTGCTCTGATAACCTCGCCTCTCAGGCTGCAGAGAGGAAGCATTGACTCATCCCAGTGCTGACTCAGTTGATATAAATACACCTGTCCAGATCTGCTGTCTCACTGGTCTCACGTATCCTTTCAGAAACCTTGGCTGTATGACCTGAAGGAGATGTGGCAAGGCTTTCCTGTGTTGGTACGTCTCTGAGATGCATAATGAATGAACATATCAATTTTTTAAAGTCACTTCTCACACAGAAAGGCAGAAGAAGGTAAAAATATATCCTGTCGTAGCTTTTCGGGTGTATTGTTTTGCACTGACTTATTTTTTTTATTTGCCCACATTAACTGGTAATAAGACTAAAAATTGTTGTCATGAATTTAGAAGAAATGCAAAGCATTGTATAGGTTTAAGATTTGTTTTAGAAATTACAATGTAAGTTATATTAGGAGGATCAAAATTTATTAAATTAGGTCATTTGTAATTATTGAATTATTTTAGACACGCATGTCTAAAACGACTGGTCCAGTCCCTCAAAGGTCAGTGTGTGCAGGCTCTCCCAGACCTCCATGTTAATGATCAACTTATTATTTTAGTTTTTAGACTTAGTGTGGGTTTTAACCAGGATTCTTAGAAGTTCCTTTTAGAGATGCACTGACTGCAGCTTTCTGGGCTGATTACGGTTTCTAATTATCTCATTGTTTTATTTTTATTAAGTTCTGATTTAGCTATTTTTCTCATGTCTGTAGGAATTATAATTGACACTATGCTGTTTTTTCACATTTTCTCTAAAACAACATCAGGTTACTCTTCGCTCTCTGTCTTTGTCACTGGAAACCTAAAAATAACATTTGTATAGATTACAGGAAGGATATATTTATACAAATAAATCCAACCGAAAACAAACTACACTACATTGAGTTTATAAATGAGACTGTTCTTCATTAAAGGTTTTCCACACAACTCTAAACACAAACTGCACCTGATAAGTGGACAAACACTGTTTCCACAAGTCAGTCGTTTCAAATAAACTGTAGATGTTTCCAGAATAAGATTTACTGCTTTATTGTAAAATCATCCATGTTAATTGTACACTAAGTGAATTGCAGCTTGATATTAGTATTTAATAAACTATTACATCTTTATTTACATTATAAGGTTGTAAATTATAGGTCTCATAAAGACAGATGGACTTAAATGTCTTTAAGGGGCAGTTAGTTAAAAAAGAAATCAGCTTCCTTTTAGTGGCCTCCTCTGACTTTATTGTTTAAGACCTTATAGATATGATTACAATATTTTGAAGGTTCATAAATTTGTTGCAGTGACTTGATGCAAATTAAGATATGGATTTTGAAACCAAAGACATGTGTCCTCTGTCTCTAGACTCTGCTGCCGTCTCAGTACTGGTACTACATGATTGAGCTGGGCTTTTATAGCTCCCTGCTCTTCAGTGTGGCCTCTGATGTCAAACGCAAAGTAAGTGAATTGATCTCAGGAACAAGAGACTTGAAGTGCAACAGAAGGAAACGCTTCTCGAGATAATGATGTGAATAAGAATGAATATATTCAACACATGGAGACTGTCAACCCATTCTGTGAATTTTCTTTCCTTTCATGCTGTTATGGTCAACAGCATGAAAAAAGAAGATAAATGTTTTTTATTATTCAATCAGTCTGACATCTGTGGACTGTGGGTGGACATTAGACTGTTGTTACACGTGTCGGTGTGTGTGTGTGTGTGTGTGTGTTGGACTTTGCTCAACCTGGTCAGCTGAGTGTTGTGGAGAAAAAAAAAACGTTT
>JAOXNZ010000054.1:11396139-11406782 GCA_028566095.1 Kryptolebias brasiliensis | reverse complement strand
GTGCAGCTGAACTTTGTTCCTGGAAGAAAAAAACACAATCTGCATTTTACTGTGATATTGCTGTTGTTTCCTTTCATAAAACTTGTCCTATCTGCTCTTTCTCAAGCACAATGATGTGTTCTGCCTCATTTTCTCGCAACAAAACCGAATCCTGGAGCAATAAAAAAAAAATCGACAACAATTTATTTATTGTATGAAGTTACTAGTAACTTGTTAAAGTAATTTTCTGTCCTTTATGCATAAATGTGTGTATTTGTCACTGAGATGCGCTCATTGAAGCACTCACCCCCATGTGCTCTGTCTCAGATGGTTCCCAGTCTGGAGCGCAGTTCCCCTCTCGGGCAGCGGAGGCAGTGTGGCCTCAGTGGCAGGGCCAGCAGCACACTCAGAGTAACGCAGAGCAGCATCCTCACGCTCAGGGAAACCAGCAGGACATGTTTCCTGTGAGCGATGACCTCCCTCTGTGTGTCATCTACATGTATTACTCTCCTGCTGTGCGTCGCTTAAAATAAATCTTCTTTTCTTCTTCTGAGTTTAGGACGTGCTGTCTGTGCTCGACCAGCCTGCCAGCTTCAACAGCGACGACTTTGAGATTCCAATCTACCCGCCATACGCCGAGTGACCCGACCACGCCTCGTCTGCTGGTCTCCCGCTTCGCTTCAGGCGCTCTGCTCCCACATTTCTTCCAGACTTCCTTTTTCTTGGAGTGGCTTAAATCCGCGAGCCGGCTAAAGACAGGGATATTTTATACGCACGTACAGGGGAGGAACATCAAGAATTGACTTCTGATTAAAGGATTATTTTCACAGTATTTCAGTTATCAAAAGAGATTGCTCTAGCTAGCACTACCCAAAGCTCAACGATGTCTGTTCCTGATGTGATATCAGTATATTGTGAGTATATAAATGTTTCACAACGCACAATCACCCAACCACACTTGAATAGACTGCACAAAAGCACCCTCTAGTAAACGTACACACAAAGGCCTTTTACTCTGATGTCAGTGGTTTTTCTCAGGCATGGATTAAGAGAATATATATTACTTTTTGGTAATTTGACTAAGAATTTCAGCCAATGACCTAAAATATTGGGGAAATAGCAGGGATGTATGTGTTTTGCTTTTTGTTTATTTTTCACCCTCAGTTGCACGATAACTTCACTTTTTTTTAGTTTTAGATCTACAGCACGTCTCTGCATGACTAAACTTCTTTCACGGAGCGCTTCTGTATTTTTACAGCATACAACGTGTCTTCAGTTATACATTTGTTTTGTTTTCTGTTGACTTGCGTACTTCGGCGTCGCACGCATGCGTCACTCTGACAATCGGAAATGCATACCAGCTTTTTTTTGCGTGAACGTTTGTGTGTGTTTCTAAAATGGATGTATACGGTGTAACTGGTAACAAAAGGTTGTAGGGTTTCTGCCTCGCTGGATTTAACGTCATACCCCTGTAGTTGTGGGGGTTTTTGTACTCATTTTGTAAAAGATATATATTCAAAAAAAAAAACAGACAGCAATAATTAACAAGCAAGAAATGTGTACTTTTAAAGCCATTTTATTGTTTTCCTTGAATAATGTTATTTCGAAATGGAAAGATGTGATCGTTGTTGATTTGTTTTTTTATTTGTTTATTTCTCTGATTGGTATTTTAAGGTTAGATCAGGATATTTGAGATTGAAATGAAAAGAAGAGTGGACCTACAATAGGCATTTTTGTTTGTTTTGATCAGAGTTGTCCTCTTTGCCAGCAGGATCTGTTCTGGATACTTTTTGCATCAGGTTGCGAGATGAAAAGTAGCGCTTCTGAAATTTCTCTTTTTTTTTAAAGTGAGATTTAATGTTACATGTCTGTGTGAGTCACATTCACACTTTTGTGATGACCGATCGTGTGATTGCCTTGTAGATAATTATGTTGTTCTTTATTTTTGTCTGTTTTATCGTACAGAGGATGGCATGTTGATGATTGTTGTTTTTGTTGTTTGAAAAAAAAAAAAACAACCTCTGATTGCTCCGTATCCAGGTTTATTTTTCACTCTTAGAAACACAGATATATAAATATACTGTATATGTTTATGAATTTTTAAACGAGAGAAAACAAGTGTTTGTTTGTTTTTTTTTTTTGTATTAAATTGTTATATTGTCAAAAATGAGGCGTTTGGGAGTTGTAATGTAAACGACACGCAGTCACATGGAGGAAATTATGGATCTGCAGTAATTATTAATCCCTTTATTGGCTGAGCAGCCCAGAGTTTTACACAAAAAAATATCATGATGGGGAAAAAGGAGTTATAAGCATTTTGGTATTGTGCTCGATCTCATACCTGAACTAGCGAGATGTGTCGGGGATGACTCTCAGCTACTACCACACTGAAATTAACTCTGCATCTGTAAAACTCTCTGAGTTGCAGTGATTCTGGTGTTGGATAATGTTGATTAGCTGTGATAAGATTGACTCCTGACATTAATGTACATCCAGTTGTCACTTTCTGAGAGTTTCATTGAAATCCATCCAGTGGTTCAAAAGATATTTTTCTAACAGGGTTGACTTCAACAGTTAATGTCAAGCAAAAAGATTGCACAATATGTGGAGCTCTGAGTGTGTGTTGGGGATGATGGTCAGCTACTACCACACCAGATTTAGTTAAACGTCTGTAGAATCGGCTGAGTTATAGCCAGTTCTGTGTGTCAGGTCAGCAGGCTGTGGCGGCCATCTTGAATTGGGTTGGCTCCAAAAGCTAATCGGCTGAAGATGTCCACCCAGTGACTGCTTCCTGAAAGCTTCGTTAAAATCCGTCCAGTGGTTCATGACATATTTTGCTAACAGACAGACAGGGTTGACTCCAAATAGTTCACGACAAAGTTTAAAACCAAACTTTGTGTGATCTGTTAGCACTCGGAGAATGTGTTGGGAATTGACTCTCGGCTACTACCACCCAAAAGAAGCTCTTTTATCGACCAGTTTTAGTGCTGAAGGTGCAGGGATCAGTTTCAGACCTGCGGGGTGGGGGGACAAATGGACTTAATGTTTTAAGACACCGCCGGGCTCTTTCTAGGCTGCAGTCTGTGGTTTAAAGGGCTGTTAATTGTTTTAACAAACCAAATCTCTTCTCTCTCGTTTTGTTTGCATCAGGTCACTTCACTTTTCAGTTCGCCCGCGGTGTCAGAGTACCAACATTCTGCTCTTTGTTTTTTCTAAAGTCAGGATCGGTTTCCTTCCCCTCTCAACTGGATTACAGCTGAAGCATCATATCCTCTTTCTCCTTAACCTGCTTTTCTTCTTTTACTGCTTCTTTGCCATTCTCTTCCTTTATTTGTACTCGTCTCTTTTAGGCCATAATAATTCCTTTTCTTCTCTTTTCTTCTAAGCGTACAGAGGCAGAGGATTTGCCCTGTCTTTCTTCTCCCACCCGGGTCAATACAGTTTAGCCAACAGAGCATTAAAACATTGATGCAACCAAATCATTTTTTGCAGTATTCTGTATCAGCACTGCGTGGTGACTCCTTGAAGGTTTTGTCTCCTAAAAAAACTAAAAAAAAAAAAACAATGCACAGGATTTCTAATTTCAGAAACTACCTGAATGTCACCAAACTCCTTATTAACTATTAAGGGAGGCTGCAGGTGCCAAACAGGCCACCTGTGCTCGTCTCTTGCCGTCGGAAGAGGACAGAATGTGAAAAGAAGACAATCAGAAGAGCTCCTGGAGGCTTCTGTGGGTTCTGGCACCATGGACCCTCCAGTCGTCTCTGCGTCCAGGCTAGACGTGGACGTGGATCTTGGTTTTGCCCTCTTCTTCTTCCTCCTCCTCTGCTTCTTCCTGCTGGCGACCATCGTGCGCTGTGCCCAGCTGGTGCTGGACCCTTACAGCTCCGGTTCTGTTTCCACCTACCAGGAGGAGGACACAGAGGAGTGACTGATGGACACAATATATATATATATATAGATGACAACATAAATGACATTCTGCATGCTCCAGTTTTAGTTTCTGGGGGATCGAGTTCACGAGTTTGAGAAACATTTAATTTTTGCACACTCGCCTTTACATAATTTTGGACAAATGCACTTTCCAGGGAAGTAAGTATTCAGAAAAGTGTGTTCTGCAGATTTTAAAAAGCACCACGGCTGGCATAAAACATTTCAGGAAAACACAGTGAACACAGCATTTCTAAAACAAACAGTGAATGCAACAAATCCTCTCCATTAATAATTACAGAGTGCTTTTGTTTAGTACTTTCTTCTATATTTGGTTTTGGAGCATCTGTCATGGGATATTTTGCTAACAGACAGCGTTGACTCTGAACGTTAGTGCCAGAATTTCAAGTAACTGTATAAAACTTGTGCTATTTCTTGTAAAAGACTCTCGGCTACTACCACACAGAATTTTAGCTCATTATCTGTAAAATTGACTAAGTTACAGAGATTTTGGTGTTTCCTAATGTCATTTGACTGCAGCAGCCATCTTGAATTCAGGTGAAAATTAGTTGTAGAAGTTATATTTCATTTCACTGTCTAACGAGCAAATTACTGTTGTTTTAAATTAAACAGTAAGATGTAAATATATTTTTTTAAAAGTTGTAGTTGGTTGTAGTGTTCACAGCAAAGCAATTTTTGTTTTAATGTTATCAGTTATCAGTGACCGTTTTTAACAGATTAAAAAATAAATAAATAAACAAACTGAAACTCCCCCGTGTGGGCGGAGCTTCCTTCTCAATGGAGCAACCGCTAAGACCGCCCCTTTTGGACACCCCGGGATGAAAAACATGCGCTACTCTTTGTAGCTAGTAGCCGTTAGCGTTAGCATTAGCAGCAAGCTAGTTTTAACCGTGCGCCAGACAGGATGGAGAACAGTGAGAGGTGAGTAAGTCTCACAGATATTAGGTTAGACTTTATGGGGAAGGCTTGTTGTTTATTTGTGAGCAACTCCGAACGATGCATTCTATGCTTGTTTTCCATCTCCTTGCGTCATTCATTCAGCCGGGGTTTTTTTTTTTGTTTTGATTTTGCTGATGCTAGGCTAATCAGCTAGCATGCTGCTCCTGTTTGTTGTCGTTTTGTGGTAGAAACTTAATAAAAGTGTCAGTGAAGTTATGGCGGGTTATGTTACCAAAAACAAGTAGTTTACTAGATTCTAACGTGAAGGTTAATCTATTTTTGACCGATGAGTTGTCTCCAATTTACTGAAGCATCTTTAGTTTTATGGATGTCAATCAGATTGTTTCTATTTATCTCATCTGTTCAAACAATATGTGTTTATGTCTGTATTTTGTAAATGGTTTGTAAACAAAACCATCATTCATGTGGTTTGCTGGTTGAGATTTCTGGGATTTATTCCATCTTTAATAAGAAATAGTTTTATTAGTTTGCATGCATTTGTCCCGTTTTCACCACAGAACATAGTAATGGTGATAATAATAAATCTGTCTCTACAAGCTTCCTCTGTACCGTAATGCAGACTCAGCCCTGCAACAGAAATCACATTCATACTTGATGCAGGTTTTCTTTTACACTGGGTAATGTGCAAAAAGCAGATCAAAATCAAAATACACAATAAAATCCTAGAAATAACAGAGTTCATTGTCTTAAAATTACTTTTAGATGCTGCCTAAGTATAGATTTGTAAATTATTTGATATTTTTAAACTTCAGCAACACCACAACATGTGTTTGTTTATTGTCTTGTTGCATTGTGCTGTCATATGTGTGTTTTCTGAACGGGTGGATGACAGGAAAGCGTTGAGTTTCGCTCTGAATGGTGACACTCTTTAAACCCACTCTTTAGGATGGAGGTCGACGGCTGGGACCCCAGTCTGGAGGAGGAGCTGGGTGTTTCCCTGGATGACCTGAAGAAGCTGATTGAAGAAGCTGTGGAGCAGAGCGACATCGTGCAGAAGAAAAAAGCTCAGCTGAAAGAACTCAAGCAGTGGGTCGAGCAGAAAGAGGAGGAGGAGGCGAAGACAGAGAGGCTTCTCAACGATGCGAACCAGTGAGAAGGAATTTTCTTTTCTTTGTGAAGTGGTGTGTGAGTGTTTATAACGCACGTTTTGTTTCTCGCTCTTCCTCAGGTCTGTAGTAGAGTGTGAGATGCTGGTGAGGGCAGCGTATCAAAAGAACGGACTTGTCTACCGGGAGAGCAGCTCGGACGATGAAGGAGGCGGAGGAGATGGACGGACCTCCGAAGTGATTGAGATAGACGATGACGACGACGATGATGTCATTGCAGTTGGTTGTTGTGAGTTACTCTGCTTCGTAAAGAGCCGAGGGCTTCAATGGACTGAAATCATTGTGTTCATTATTTGTCTGTCTCTTCTGTTCTGACTCATCAGTGGTTCCTCCAAAGAAGAGTTTAACTCCTGCCAAAGATCCAGGGGTGAGAGCAACAAAGAAAACATTTCTTTTTTTTCTTCTTTTTTTTTCCTTTTGAACTTTCTGATGACCCATTATATATGTTGAATTATTTGAATCTTTCTTTACAGTAACTGCAGTACTGGGCAATAGTCCTGTTTTTTATATTTGGCTTCCAAGCAGCCAGGTTTTCTTGTAATCATTTAAAGTGGTCTTCATCAATAGTTCTCCTGTTTTTGTGAAGGTCTTTCAGAGTTTTCTTGTTGACTTTGGCTGCTTTTTTACTAGTTTTTCAGTCCAGTACCTGACCAAAGAAAAACAAAATTATGGAGAGTAATTTTCTTTCATTCAGCCACAATTTAAATAAGGGTCTGCATGATATTTAAGATATTTACTCGGCTGATTTAGTGACAGGTAGTTAAATAAAGGAAAAAAGTGCTGGATGGCTTTAATTTTATCTATAACTTGTGGAACACATAAATCTGCTTCGGGCTTTATTTAATTTTGCTGCCCGGTTTTTATTACCAGTTAAAAGAAGCCTCTGCAGTTCTACAGAAAACCTCCCAGCAGGTGCAGAAGTTGGCTCTGATGGTGAGCAAGCCTTCACCAGGAACTCAGTTGATCCGCTCTTCAGCACAGCCTTCAGCCCAGTCAGGTGAACATATATGTCTGTCTGTGTATCAAACCTTGTGTGGAAGCGTTATTGATGATCGTTTGTGTGAATTTTCTGTCTTCCAGGGATTCAGAGTTCAGCACCAGCGATATTCGTATCACAAGCTCCCTCTCAGGCGCTGACCCAGCCAAACCCGAACATAAAAGAAGATGAGCTAAGGGTTGGGATGACCATTCTGGGGAAAAAACGCACTAAGACGTGGCACAGAGGCACGCTCGTTGCTATCAACCCTATTGGTATGTCTTCTTCTGATTTCTTTTGAGTGGCTTTTAAAATAATCCCAAACGTTCATTGTTTCAGGTTTCCGTAGTTGTTTTTTACTCTTTGTATATTGTCAGATTTTACTATGTCTTCATTTTTTTTTTTTATATTCAGGAAATAGTGCATTTAAATATAAAGTGAGGTTTGATAAAGGGAAGAGTTTGCTGTCTGGGAATCACGTGGCTTTTGAATATAACCCGACCCTGGAGAGCCTGTTTGTTGGGGCCCGTGTCGTCGCTAAGTACAAAGATGGAAACCTGGTGTGGCTCTACGCGGGAATTGTAGCAGAGATGCCCAACAACAAGAACCGCATGAGGTGAGTCAGTTGAAACTCTGAAGCGTTGGAGACGTGCTGATCGTGTGAGCTCACCAATGTCCCGTTTCTGTGTTTCAGGTTTTTGATCTTCTTTGACGATGGCTATGCTTCATATGTGATACTGCCTGAACTCTACCCAGTTTGCAGACCACGTAGGAGCCCATTTCTCAGTTTTTTTATTTGAGAAAAGCTGTTAGACTGAGAGTCTAATAAAGCTTTGTTTTCGTAGTAAAACGTACTTGGGAGGACATAGAGGACGCATCCTGTCGAGACTTCATCGAGGAGTACATTTCGGCCTATCCCAGCAGGCCGATGGTGCTCCTGAAGGTCGGCCAGATCATCAAGACGGAGTGGGAGGGAACGTGGTGGAAGAGCAAAGTGGAGGAGGTGGACGGCAGCTTGGTCAAAATTCTCTTTTTGGTACGTACATGCCAGACACCAAGATAAAGAACTTAAAAAACACAGATAGAAATGATTAAATTCTTGCATTTTGCGGAAAAACTAGCTTTAAACGCAATCAAAGTCTAATGTAAACTTTTATCTCTAACTTGACAAAAAACATTGACAATTATAATTGTAATTTGGTAATAAAAGTTGATTAAGTCCGATAGATAACCAACAACACACGCTAACCCTAAATTAACACTGTCCGTATGTTTACCTGGTGTGGCAGCTGTAACGAAGCTCACACTACCTGCAAAATTTCTGCTTAAATATATTCATTAACCAGAGATAATTTGAGATCATTTACTCCAGTGCCTGGATTTTGTGTCGAGCAGGAAGACAAAAGGAGTGAATGGATTTACAGAGGATCCACCAGATTGGAGCCCATGTTCAATCTGAAAATGACTTCAGCAAACACCCATGAGAAGAAGCTTGCCGGCCACCAAAGGACAAGACCAAACATGGGTAATGCAACTCATTTTACATGGAGAAATAATCCATACAGAAGGAAATACAGACAGATTTGTTGGTACCCTTACAGCTCATAGAAACACTGCTTCATTTCTCTTGAAAAGGGGTTCGGTTAAAAGCAGCTGTCTAATGTATCTGCATGCCTTTGGTATGTGATAAAGTAAACAAAACATGAAAAAAACTGTATTTTACAAAGATATGCTCAAATAGTATAGGCAGAGTTGTTGCTATCCTTAAAAGGATTATTAATCCTCCCATTATAGTCGTGTTTCGAGCAGATCTTTGAGTTTCCATCATGACCTGACTGACAGCGTTTGGCACAGCTCATTGGTGCCTTTTTCTCCCTGATGGGTTTTCTGCATCAAGAAACAATTGTTTTCTTTACAACACCTCTGGGGAAAATCATCCAGAGCTGTTTTTTTTTGTTCTTTTTTGCTTTCACAGCTTTAACGTCAGCTGTAGGCCTAGCCTTAAGTTTGAGTCACTTGATACTGAGTTTCCCATCAGTGTGTTGGCAGGTGAGAATAGGTTTTGAAATAAGTTGTCAGTACTGTCTGTCCTATATATTTGCAGAGGTTGTTTGCTTGTCTTAATGCTGACAGGCCTCTGCCAAGAGCCTGATTGGAGGAGTCCAATAAGCGCTTCTAATGAGGCCGTTAAATGAAATATATGAACGTTATGAAGAGAAGTCAGATTTGATTATCTAAAAGTAGACAATCAAAACACACTTTAAAAAGTTGTGGTTCTTTTTTTTGTTTGTTTTAAATCAAATGTAGGCACTCCCTTTAGTTTTGCACTCTTCTTTTTTGTCTCCAGGGGCACTGAGGAGTAAAGGCCCAGTAGTTCAGTACACTGGTGTTGAACATGTTGGAGCGTCTCCTGCCCAAGCGCCGCAGGCACCACCCAGTCAGCCTTCAGCAGCACCGCAGCTCCCTCAGCCCCCTCAGCTCCCTCAGCTCCCTCAGCTCCCTCAGCTCCCTCAGCCCCCTCAGCCCCCTCAGCTCCCTCAGCCCCTTCAGGTCCTTCAGCCCCTTCAGCCCCTTCAGGCCCAGCAAACCCCTCAACCTCTGCAAATCCTTCAGCCGCAGCAAACTCTTCAGCCCACACAATCTGCACATCTTCAGTTTCTTCAGTAAGTACGCTTATCAAACGTCCTACAAACACTACTGATGTCACTTTGTTTAAAAGGCATACACTTTACAAAACAAGCCAAACATACAAGAGCATTAGTCCTTTAGGTGTAACAGTTTGAAGCTCCTATTTAACTAGAAAAAAAACAATATCTTAAAAAGGCCTCTTAGTCTATACGGTTGTATTAAATGTAGCCTCCAGTGAACTAAGCTGGAGGGGTGAACACTACAAAATATTTCCATGTTTGGTGTTTTGGTGATGATGGTGAAGAATGGTGAATAACATAGTCTTTGAGACCCAGTTTCTGTACTACAAGACAGGATTAGAGGCTTATCAAAGTACCTTCAGGCTCAGCTCTGGGTTTTCGGTGTTGTTAAGCTGGTTCGTTTCTTACCAGGGTGCATCACCATGGCAACTTAAGCTGAAAACTCAATTTGCTCTGTCACAGTTTAAAGCCATACATCATCGAACACAATGGTGCCATGGAAAACACTGAAACATGCTAAAATTATTAAACTGCGGATACATTTGTAAGCCAGTGTGCCAGTGTGGCTTTATATCATGGTCCAGCCAGCTGCCTGTCCTTACATTTTTGTTTCTGTCTTTAAGGAATAAGCATCAGATGGCAAAGAAGAGTACGTCTCCATTTGTCCCTGGGGTGGGAGGGACGCATGCTTCCAAAGTCATGCAGTCTTTGCCCTCAAGTTCCACCAACCTCTCAAGGTGAGTTCACCTTTTTGTCCAACCCAAAAGTGTGACACTGTTTAAAAGAACAGAAACAATGATTTTTCAAATCATCCAGGTCCATCTTTTTGCTTCCTGTTCGGACATTCAGGCTCCTGTAGCAGCTCTGTCTGAAAAAGCACATTTATGATAGGGTCTAATTCATTCAACTGTATTAAAAATAGTTTTTTGTTTAATAGTTTAGGAAATTTAAGTTTTAATCTACTAAATGCCCTCTGCTGACATGAACTGCTACTTCTAGTTTATTTAAAATGTGAACTCCTGG
>JAOXNZ010000054.1:11350499-11360804 GCA_028566095.1 Kryptolebias brasiliensis | reverse complement strand
CCTGCGACCCGGAATGGAGAAGCGGCAAAAGAAAATGGATGGATGGATGGATAGTTGTCTTAGATTGATAAAAAATAACTAGTGCAATGGATGTTTAGGCTGTTTGTGCTATCATCTTCCCGTTTACTGCTTTATTAAAGATGTTAATTATTAAGTTATTTTGTTGTTCAAGAGCTAAAAGGTTTGGGAATCACTGATTTAAATTATATATAGATCCTGCTGGGGGATATATACACAAGTAAGGAATCTCAGGGCCACATGTTTATAAAAGTAGTCATTTTGTATGAGTATTTTTCAGTTTTTACTGCTGTTTTGTTTGTCTGAAAGGCTCATTTGTGCCACATCAGCTGTGCATATCTGAGCCAAAAATGTATCTGTAATGCAAATGAGCCAAATTTTAACCTTGTGTTTGTGTCTTTGGTATGCTAATAGTCTTTTGCAGCCTAGTCAGAGAATTTCATACAGCATGAAGCAGAAACAAAATAACCTTGAAAACAGCAAAAAGATTTATTTATTGCTCATTAGCTTTGGTGAAAACTTTTAATAAAAGCTTTATTTTGGTCCAGCTGGACGTTCTCTCTTGCCCTCTATTTCATATGTGTGTGCTGGATCATCCTGACATTCTGGCTCTGTTGTCCTTCTCTTGAACTCTGACCCTCATGATTCATAAATCATCAGTTCACCAGAGCGATAACGCTCATCCAAGGCTCTGCATGAGGTTGGAGGCAAAGTTGGGAAATAATCCGACCCACAGCATCATGTTTCACATCTTTGAATGAGGCTGACCGACAACATCTTATTTGGACCATGAGGAAAGTCTCCACTGTGAGTGTCAGAGCACAGGGCACTTGTGGGTCCAAATTTTTAGGCATTGCACCACAAAAGGGTCTTTGCGTGGCCGCAGCAGGGACTGTGGTGGATGGAAACTTAGATGGAAATAAAGGAGCAGTAAAAGCGGTCAGGAAGAGGGGCGTGAATGGACAGGTGCGCCGCTTTGAGGAGATCCCACACACGGGGAGGAATGGTTGGATCAACCTGGTGAAGTTCTGGAGGGAAAATCGTTTCCAGCAGCTCCACAAGCACATGGAGGGGACCTTTAATGCCCTCGGCCCCATCTACAGGTAAAATCAGCATTTCTTCTCCAATGTGAAGCAGTGTTACAGTCATGCTTACGCCTGCCTGTCTGTTTGAAGGGAGAACGTAGGCACTCTTAGCAGCGTGAACATCTTGATGCCATCTGACATCAGCGAGCTGTTTCAGTCAGAAGGGCTGCACCCTCGACGGATGACCCTGCAGCCGTGGGCAACGCATCGGGAGACACGCAACCACAGCAAGGGGCTCTTCCTCAAGTCAGTGCCACATCTGTGTTTTAATGACTGAATGCAAAGCCAAAGAAAAAACAAAACAGTTGATAAATTTTTGGTTCAAGACTAAATCCTGGGAGCAATCTTATAATGAGTGTTATAATGAACTGGTTTAGGGTTCAGTTTCCAGTCAAATAAGCCAGTTTGAATTTTTTGGGGAAAAAAAGGGCAGTATGTTGGCTTCTGCCCATTCCTTTCATTCAGAGAATGCATGCCAGGAAGATGCCAAAGTTAGGAAAAGATAAACCTCCACTTTTTTTCTTCCAAGTGTGATTTAGTTGCAGCATTATGAGACTTGTGTTAGACATTCAGATGTTCAAATCCAAATTCAAAAGGTATTATTGAGTATTGAGAATTTTGTCCCAAAAGATCAAACTAAACACTGGATTTTGAGCTTCTCGAGGCGCAACATTTAATTTTAAAACTTTGTGTCTGAATTCAAGCCCTGGGGATGATTGGTTTTGGATACATTGACTTTTTAGGTCAAATTAAGGGGATGTAATGTAGATAAACAGTGCAAAGTATTCAGTTTTCTATCACATTGTATTGTCTCATATTACATCCCAATGTATTGCATGTTTCATAGTGTAATATATTTTATCATACTATAAAACAGTTTTGAATCAGATTTTCACATGGAAGCAACAGTCACTGCTATTCTTTGCTTTACAATAAACTGAGACAGGTTGGCTGATTTTAATGCCCCGCTGTGTCTCGCCTCTCCACAGGAATGGCGAGGAGTGGCGATCTGACCGCCTCCAGCTCAACAAGGAGGTGATGTTGAGTGCCGCTGTGAAGCGCTTTCTCCCACTCCTCGATGAAGTGGCGAAGGACTTCTGTCGAATGCTGCAGACGAAAGTGGAGAGGGAGGGAAGAGGAGAGGAGGGGAAGCGCAGCCTCACCATCGATCCCAGTCCTGACCTTTTCCGATTCGCGCTGGAAGGTTGGCGAGCATCTTCATCACCGTGCTTTTCATGTTTTTTATTAGCTGAAGTACGCCTAATTTTATTTACACCATATTCTGAAAAGCGAGTAAGGGGATTTAATACTGTTGCCCTCCTTGTTTCTGCCCCTACAACCAGAACCATCAACCTTACAGGAAGCTCTTACTCAGCCCAGCAATCAGGAATAAAAGTCACGAACCCTGACGTATTACTCTGACGTCAAAGGATTGATTCAGTTTACAAGAAGATCATTTTTAATAACTTGCATAGATCTTATTTCCATCTTTTAATGTAAAAATATTTGCACCTTGTCTGTGAACCAGACTTGTTTCTAATCCTAGGCAAATCTGTCTTTAACATATTCATGGTGTAGAAGGAAAAAGCAGGAAGGATCAAAGCTGCAGCTTTCATTCTGCAGGTTTGTTTCTTTTCATGTGTCTGTCTGCACGAAGCCACATTCATAAGTGTGAATCTTTGTATGACTCAGCGCAGCACACACTTCTCTGTGTACGTGAGTGTGGAGCTGATTACTCTGAGTCATGTTGCTCTGATCCAAATGGACCCCAGCTCATGAAAGGTGCAGAACCAGAGACAGTGAAGCTCAATTCCAGGGGTTTATGTGAGGATAACTTAACACGAGCAGATCTGCTCGTCGATAGATGTGTGAGGGGGTGAGGGTGCAGCTCCTTTAAGAAATTATATGAACCCAGAAAAATACAAATGTTTTCTGTATTGAGATAAACTTATATAAGCCAGGAGGCCTTTTGATCAACACAAGAGTAGTCAACATTCGGTTTATCATTTGTGTTTGTTTTATTTTGTTTGCTCACCTTGAAGAGCACCACATATCTTCTACCTTCACACATAAATCTTCCACCTTCCCTTCTTTCCTCGGCTCCGTAGCCAGTTGTCACGTGATTTATGGAGAGCGAATTGGCCTCTTCTCCTCGTCTCCTTCCCTGGAGTCTCAGAAGTTCATCTGGGCAGTGGAGCGAATGCTGACAACCACCCCTCCTCTCCTCTACCTCCCTCCTCGCCTGCTGCTCCGAATCGGTGCCCCTCTGTGGACCCAGCACGCCACAGCATGGGACCACATCTTCAGTCATGGTGGGAAGAGCCACAGGCGCCTGTTAGAGTCTTTTGTTCATCTTTTTAAAAATCAGTTGCCTACATCTTTTGTCTTCTGGTGTGTTTGCTTCTTCCAGCGGAGGCGAGGATCCAGAGGGCCTACCAGCGTCTGATGTCCTCCCAGGGTCGGGGGTCTGAGACTGGGGGCCAGTACACCGGAGTCCTGGGGCAACTAATGGAGAAAGGGCAGCTATCTTTAGACCTGATCAAGGCTAACATCACTGAGCTGATGGCTGGAGGGGTTGACACGGTTTGTGTGTGTTTATGCATGTGTTTGTCTTTTCGGTGTCTGTGCCACTTCTGATCCGATCCTCTCTGCAGACAGCCGTCCCCCTGCAGTTTGCTCTGTTTGAGCTGGGCCGCAACCCGGAGGTGCAGGACATGGTTAGGCAGCAGGTGAGGACGTCATGGGCGCAGGCAGGAGGTGATCCTCAGAAAGCCCTGCAGGGGGCGCCGCTACTGAAAGCCACAATCAAAGAAGTTCTCAGGTACAAAATCTCAGTATTTAGTTTGAAAAGGTTTTTTTGTTCCTGTTCGAAAGTTTTTTTTTGTTTTTTTTTTTGTTTACTTATCTGCACCTTCAAAAACATTTTGTTCACTGTGGATCTTCATTATCAGTCAGAGACATAATGATGCATTTCATCTTCATCTTCATCAGAATGTTCACTTATCATGATTACAGATCAATACATGAATAAAACTCAATCTTAATCCACCAGCAAGACTGGGTCGGAAGTCAGTCTGATATATTCTACTCAGCTGCCCATGAGCAAGGTGTCGTTTAGAGAAAAGCAGTAAATATTAAATATATATACACTCACCAGCCACTGTATTGGGTACACATGTTCAATTGCTTGTTAACACAATTAGCTAATCAGCCAGTCATATGGCAGCTTAATGCCTTTAGGCATTTGGACGTGGTGAAGACGAACCTCTGAAGTTCAAACTGAGCATCAAAATGGGGAAGAAAAGACATTTAAGTGACTTTGAATGTAGGGTGGTTGTTGGTGCCAGACGGGCTGGTCTGAGTATTTCAGAAACTGCTGATCTACTGGGATTTTTACACATAACCATCGTTAGGATTTAAAGAGAATGGGCCAAAAAAAAGAAAAACATATCTAGCGAGCTTCAGTTGTGTAGACGAAAAAGCCATATTGATGTCAGAGGTTAGAGGAGAATGAGCAGACTGGTTGGAGATAAGCACCTGTTCCAACCAAGGTCTGCAGAAAACTATTTCTGAACACACAAGACATCCAACCTTGAGGTAGGTGAGCTACAGCAGCAGAAGACAACATCAGTTTCCAGTCAGAGAAGAACAGGAAACTGATGCTACAATTAACACAGACTCACCAAAACTGGACAATAAAAGATTGGAGACATATTGCCTGGTCTGATGGGTCTGGATTCACTGGACTCCAGTGACCTCCACAGCCACCAGATCTCAGTCCAGTTGAGCACCTTTGGGAAGTGATTCACATTATAGACATGCAGCTGCAAATCTGCTACAACTGTGTGACGCTAACATAACAATATAGACCAGAACCTCTGAAGAATGCTTCCAACATGTTACTGAATCTGAGCCACAAAGAATTAAAGCAGTTCTGAAGGCAGAGGGGGTCCAATCATGACAGAAAACAATGTATTTTTTTGCTGTTTTTAGTTTGCAGTTTCACACACACACCTCAGTTATCATTATTCAATCTGCAAAAAATCAATCAAACAAACAAAAAACTGATATATCAAAACTGCGGTATTTGGGGGTTTGACATTTGTCCTGTTGCATGAGCTAAAGTCGGATAAAGCTGATTCTTCTATCAACTCATCCACACCAAGCTGCTCTCCAGACTTATGCCTGTTTTGAATTTGATTTAAAAACATCAACTTTCAGTGTCTTTTATTTAACCTGAAGCAAAAAAACAGCATCTGGGACGTGAAAACAGGAATTACCTGGAGTGATGGAGAAATAAATGACTTGTCTGTTTTAGATCAGCGGAGCAGGAAAAACAATCAATGCTCTGATATTGGAGGTATTTGTTTAAAACACACTCG
Organism: Kryptolebias brasiliensis; assembly: GCA_028566095.1. Classification (NCBI taxonomy): domain Eukaryota; kingdom Metazoa; phylum Chordata; class Actinopteri; order Cyprinodontiformes; family Rivulidae; genus Kryptolebias; species Kryptolebias brasiliensis. The sequence goes on along the minus strand of JAOXNZ010000054.1, from coordinate 11,355,319 downwards.
GGATTATAAGAATGATTACATTTATTGTCTGGAAGAAGTGTTGATAATTGCCAAGCAAGTCTAAAAAACATGAACATGGTTGTTTACTTGTTTGTTTCAGGTTGTACCCAGTGGGAATCACGGTGCAGAGGTATCCTGTCAAAGATATTGTTCTCCAGGGTTATCACATACCTGCAGGGGTGAGAGTGCACACAGTCGTTCACTTTCTTATTATTTTTTCATCTCTTACCATCTCCACACAAACAGTCTGGTTCAGCAAAGGTCACATATTGTCGACCTTTCCACAGACTATGGTCCAGGCCTGTCTTTACCCGATGGGGAGGAGCGCCCTGGTGTTCGAGGATCCACTGCGCTTCCATCCCAGCCGGTGGAGCGGCAGCAGGGAGGACGGCCGGAGAGGGGAGGGGGTGGCGTTTCGCTCGCTGGCCTTTGGGTTTGGGGCGAGGCAGTGTGTCGGGAGGAGGATTGCTGAGAACGAGATGCAGCTGCTGCTCATGCATGTGAGTTACAGCAGAGGAGGAAAAGAGAAAACAACCAGGAAGGAGGGGTTAGAAAGAACGGATGGGATGGGCTGGTAAATAGTGTCAGTGCTTCTTAAGTGAAGCTACTTTTACAATCAAATGAGCAGAAAGCTTGAAATTATCATCTACTTACCTAAATTAGTCCAAACTTGAGAACGTCCTTTCAGTTGTCCCATAGAGGACACAAAACAAGCACAAATGATATCAAAACAGTTTGTGGTTGTTGTGGATCTCCAGCTGTGAATAGCACAGGTATTTTTACACAATCGTGTGTAACTTTGTGGACTTTTTGCATCTCTTTGTGGTAATTTTTGGTCCAAGTTGAGGGTGTCAGACTCTATTACACAAGGGGCAAAAGTGAAAAACTTAGCCGAGAGCCAATCTTGGTTTTCAAAAAGGATATATATTGACTCTTACAGGTATAATATGTCAAATTTTTTATACAGAAACATGAGTTACCAGCACGTTTTATTATTTCTTAGTCATATATTTTAATAAAATTGATCAAATCGGCTAAAAATTTAATTGAAATTCAAACATTGTACTTTGAAATAAGAAAAATGTGAAACTGGAGCAGTCTCTGTTGCTCTGATACACATCAACTCCAGTCTTTATCTGGCTGCATCATTTGGATGATTTTTGTTCTTTCAGAATCAAAACCAAGGAAAACAGAAAATTCAAACTTAATTTTCTTGGCTTCAAAGGTGACTCATTTCAAAGAGAAGTCTGCACTATGTATGCTCAGTTTTTATACAAAATGAGAAACTTGATCTATATATTTAAATAACATCTTGAGGGCCAGATAAAATTGCAACAAGGGCCGTATCTGCCATGTTGTAGTTTGCTTCATTTTCATCGTTTTATATTTATATTTTAGATTTATGTCTCTGCTCAGGTTTGTGATGTTCTGCATCTTTTCATGGTTGTTTAAGATCTTCTTGCATTTCTTTCTATCCGGTATGTATCTTTGTTTTTTGTGTCACATTTAGTAATTTTGTAGCTCAGTGGGGTTGTTTATATCTCTTTTGTCACTTTTTTAAGTCTTTTTGTAACCTTACAGCATCTCTTTGTGTTTATTTTGTGTATTTTTATAATTGTTGTCTTATTTGAAGTCATTTCACATGTCTTCATGGCTGTTTTCTGTACACGTTTGGTCTTTATGCCTGTTTTTTAATGGTCATTTTAAATTTCCTATATCTTCTGGTCACACATCATCAAGACTGATAGCGTCTTGACTTCTTTAGTAATCTGTCCACAGATAGTTGCCAGCAAATTTCATGAAAAGGGTGTAAATTAAAGTTTAAAGACATTGATAAAGACAAAGAGTTAATAAAGACAAAGCAAAGTTCAAATTCTTTTTACCCAGAGTTGAGTTTTAGTTGAGAATGTCTTCTTGGATGACCTGATTTTATGTGCTATAACAGCATCTTAAAGCTGTCAGATATTATAAACATTTTCACTTTGAACTGTAGGCGAGTTAAAGTATAAAGCAGCGTAAAATAGAAAAGCTCAAGCAAAATCGACTGCAGCATGACTTTTATCTGTCTAAAGTCTGCTCTGCTTTTCCTCTTCCTCTTTTTTTTGACTCTTTCATCATGTCTTCCCTCTGTGGTTAGATCCTGCTGAACTTCCATCTCAGTGTGTCGTCCTCAGAAGACCTGAAAACCACCGTCACCCTCATCCTGCAGCCAGAGACGCCACCAAAGATCACCTTCAGCAAGCTCTGACACAAAGATGGACGTGCTGTTTAAATTGGGAATGTTTCTTCACACAGTTTAATCTTTTATAATGAGCTTTCAATCCACCCTCATGCTTTACATTTAGTCACAGTGTCAAATGAAGCATCATTTCTACCCTCTGACTGAACTTACCCCAGCGCTGGTAACATTTCTGACCTTCAGATGGCGCTAAAACTCACACTAACACACCCATAAACATTTAACGCGCTCCTTCCTTTTTACCTTTCAGTCTTCTTCTTGCTGCCCAACAGGTTGGTCATGTTTCCTTTCTAAAGAGCTAAACTTTACTTTCTTTTTTATTACACTCCGTATCGCTGTAAAATAGATCACTTTGTTTTAAAAGCTACCCTTATATAACAGTAATGTTTACTTTGTAGCAGCTTATTTGTTCTCCTGCCAGACATTGATCCGTCTGCTGTTTTTAGTTGAGAATTTAAAGAATTTCCCCCTCATAAAACAGGGAAAAAGTCCAAACATTATGATACTTTTGCAGTATTTTCTCCTCTTTGTTTTTTTTAAATTAGAATTTATACACCTTTAAATTGGTCATCATAATGTTGCACTTTGGCTTCCTTGTGTAAAAGTGACCCTTGCAGCATCTGGAAACACTTTGCGGCATTTCTGGTTCATGCAAGGTGTGCCCTTCAGAGTGCAGAGCTGCAGGTTAGAGCCTCGGCTCAGGAGCAAAGGTTTGTTTGTCTTTGAGCTAAAGATTTACACGTCCCGTCAGTGTGGGATTGTGCGTGACTCTGCACGGATGCCACTCTGCAGAGTAAACTGTGTCAGTGAGTGGAAGTGGAATTACCTCTGTGTGTCGCCTCATTTGTCTCACTTAAACAACAAAAAGGCTCCCAGTTTTCACACGCAGCAGGTGGTTTTTGAGTTTGAAACAGCTGAAAACTGCTACGAGAAAACACAAAACCTGCACAACTTATCAAACACAATAAAATATAGTATTAAAAACAGGAAAAATTCCACTTTCTGCTTCATAATAAACCTGCCTTTATAGAACCCTTATAAACTGTCGGGATTTATTGTTTTTTTAGTAAAAATTTGACAAAATCTTTTATAAATGTCACATTTTGCTACCAAAAACAACTCAAAGTTCTTTTTTAACAGTTTAAGTCATCACAAACATCTGGAAATTCTGCTTCTGGCCAACTTATTTCAATAAAAACTGATAAATTTTTATGAGAAATGTTTAAGAATTTCATGGTTGCATTTTCTGACTTTGGGAACATTTGTGAAAGTAACTGAATTAAACAGGCGCAAAGGTTTTGACGTTTTTAGCATCGCATTGACCCACCTAATGCAAATGGTGTGAGTGGGAGGAGAAAGAGGGGACAGCAGAGGGGTCAGAGGGTAAAACTGAACCAAAGAGGCTTGTTCAGGGGAAAGACGAGTGGACAGCACTGACAGGAAAGAATAAAGACAGAGAAGAAAATCCAGACTAAAATAATCTAGGTGGACAGGACTTTGTGATGGACAGTTTATTGAACATACGTAAGTGGGTTAAATTAAAATTTTCCAGTTTCTATACAACTTTACTAGGATTTAAATCCTTAAAATGTGTATTTTGTGGTAGAACTTTGTGTAGCTGCATGATTATTGTTTGACCTGTGACGAATAAATGATCACTTTTTGATAAAAGTGTAATATGAAGTTATTTGTAAAGGTTTATATTTCTCTGATGCTCTGCTGCTTTGTTTGTCAGATATGTTTGAACGTCAGAGTTGAACAAAAATCTGACTTCTTAATTTAAATTTACAGACTCACAGACATGCACTGACCTGCGTTCTGCAGGTAGTTGTTTCCAAGTTTTTTGTGTTCCTGTCCGGCACCAACAGGTTTTCTTATCAGTCGTGGTGCCCCTGCATGAGTCCATATTTTGCAACTTCACTGCCTTTGACCTGAAGTCTGTCTTTATTTATAGTCAACCTTCTAAGAACAGGAATCGATGTGAGTGTTTCCATGTGTGCCGGCAGAGGGAAGTGTCAGAGGAGGATCTCAGTGGGGCCAATAATGATGTGGGCAGCAGAGCGGCAGAACTGGGTCACAGGGAGGTGCAGAGACAGGGAAAAAGACATGAAGTGAAGAAGGAAAACTGACAGAATCTGAATCTGCAGGATGGCGGTGCATCAGGAGTTCAAGTTAATCTGAAAACCCCATCTGTCACCAGTCGTCTTGGGGAAGTTTAATCAAGCTTTGTTCTTATGTAAACTTAGCACCAAAAGTTAGGAAATTTGTGTTTAGTTGGTTATTTCTTTGTTGCGACCAATAAATCCTATACTGTTGGAAAGCCTGTTTATTTCCCCTTAAATGGAGCCACATTTGTTTGGAAAATGCATTTGTGGGTTGAGCAGCAGAGCTGAGTATGTGGGCTGCGTCCATGAAAAACTTGCCAAATCTTCTTCTTCTTCTTCTTGATTTTGGATTGGCAGTTGGCAAGAACCATTTGGTAAGCATTACCGCCACCTACTGGTATGGAGTGTGGTTCATGTTGATTTAATTTATAATATATATTTATATACCTAAATATATCTATACATCTATATATATA
>JAOXNZ010000054.1:11336126-11350399 GCA_028566095.1 Kryptolebias brasiliensis | reverse complement strand
ATCTAAACACACATTCACACACACTTATAACTATTATATATAATCAAATTCTATGAAACAATTTAGTTTTCTTTAAAAATTGAATAATGATTTGCATTTGTTTGCTACCTAAGTTATTTTTTGATGTACCTACTATAGTAACCTTTTCCTTAATATTTTCAGACTCTCTCCTCATGTAGCTTCTTTCTTTTTCATATTTATGTCATTGTAACATAACATGCTCTGTTGCTTTATATTTCTCACAGTAATCACATTTACCGGTATTATGCTTTTGTATTTTAAAAAGTGAATAATTAAGTCCTGTATGTCCAAATCTTAACCTTGTTATTACTCTTTCCTCCTTCCTATTTCTTCTTCCAGTTCTTCTTTCTTCTACCATCTTATGAATTTTATAAAACCATCTTCCTTTTCTTTCTCCATCCCACCTTTTTTGCCATTCTTTCATCAGTGTTTGTTAATACTCTTAATATATAATACTCTTTCCTTCTGCTTTGCCTAATTTTACTATGAAGCTAGTAGGATTTTAAATTACCTTCTTTGCCATCTTGTCTGCCATCTCATTTCCTTTAACTCCAACATGTGCCGGTACCCACACAAATGTTACTGTTAAACCTATATTCTGCACTCTAAATGATGTATTTAATATTTCTAGCAAAATGTCTGACCTACTATCTGAATGATTATATTTTAAACTTAATAATGCAGAACTTGAATCTGAACAAATTATTGTTTTTAATGGTTTTATATATTCTACACATTGTAAAGCTAACAATACTGCCAACATCTCACCTGTATACACCGATAATCTGTCTGTGATTTGTTTCCCTATTTTTAAGTTAAAATTTTAAGTTTCTTTAGACTGCAATCATCTAATTGAAATACCAACACCGAACAAGAGTCAGTAGCAGAATAAGTTGTTTGGCAGAAAAGATTTGGCAAGTTTTTCATGGGTGCAACTCACATACTCAGCTCTGCTGCTCTACTCACAAAACATTTTCCTAACAAATGTGGCTCCATTTAAGGGGAAATAAACAGGCTTTCCTGATTCATTGTCAAGAAGCATTGTTCTAACAAAGAAGTAATTGACCAAACACACATTTCCCTACTTTTTGTGCAAGGTTTATGTAAGGTTTTAAAAACTATACCAGAGATGTTTGGTAGGTTATAAAAATGGTTGCTCTTCCGTCTAGTTGTTAAACCCACAGAGTGTCAGCTCATCCCTGCTCCCCGTCACCCTCTCCATCCCCACCCCTTCAATCACCGACGCTCTGTTTTCGCTGACCTTGTCTGTCAGGCTCCTCGCTCGTCCTCTTGGTCTTTATTCTGTCCTCCCCCGAAAAACTGCAGGCTTGACCGACTGTGACATCCTTCAAAATGGATTTCATTGTTCAGGATCAAAGCTCTTAGTGGAGCTCTGCAATGATTTGCATGAAAGACGTGAACTCATCTTCCAGGTGGTGGTTCAGTCTCTGGGCTAGGATGCAGAAAACCCTCACTTATCCTGGTACCAGTTTGAATTTTAGGATTCCAGGAGGTGATTTTTTTATATGTTGCAATTTGCTCATTTCAGCTGTAACTGATCAGATTAATTAAGTTTTTCTGTTCTGTATCTTTATAACAACAACTGGTTGAATGTCATGTGAAGATGAACAATTTTACTGAAGAAACTACTAGAAAGTCTGACCCAACATCTGATCTTTCAGATCAATTTTCAGCTCATTATTTAGGTTTTAAGTCTAATAACTTCAATGTTTTGATTTACTATCAAACTTAAAGGCACATTTCCAGCAGCTGATTTTTTGGAAAAATTATTAATTCATCTGACTGCCAGGCTGCCAGGTATTTGTGTTTGTCAGGGGAACTGAAACAGGCGTGCACATGAATGCTAATCCTGCTGTGTATCTGACATTTTCTTTTTATCTGAAAAAAAAAAGCCTAATTTGAGCCTTTTAGTCTCAGCAAAGTTCATATTCAGCCAATTCAAGCTCATTTAAAAGCATAAAATGTTCTCTCAGGAGCACACAGATTAAAGTGCAACTTCATTAATCTCACAAATTTCTTTATTTTCTTGTTAATTTTAAAACAGTTCCATTGCTGTGTTGATCATTGTGCATGTTCAGCCCGTTGTCCCATTGAATGGGAATGAATCATGTTTTAGATAAGTTTAGTTTAGCTTGTTATATTGCTGTGTGTGTTTTCACGATGACTCTGTATTTTTGTGTTTTCATGCTGTGAAGCACTTTAAACCGCCTTGTTGCTGAAAAGTGCTACATGAATAAATTTGACTTGACTTGACTTGAATATCTGTAGTCATGTTCAGAGACAGTCATTAAATGTTGCTTTACTCAAGAAAGTGTCGTTTTTGACTAAAAACTCAAATTAACTCAGAGTCTTAACTGATTCGTCATCCCGGTTTGTGACCCACTCGTTTTTTAGCCTAGACCTTAAATGGCTGGTGCTGCAAAAAAGGTTACGAACAATTAATATCTTACAAATAGTTCTTTGAACAGCCTCAGTTTAGACAGACGAGCTAAAGGCTAGTCTGAGAGAGTCCAAGACCAAATCGGACTGCTGTCATTTTAAAGCAACACAAATCTTTAAACCATCATAGCGGTTCTTTGCGTGTGATTTTTTTTAGAAACATTTACTGCGCTGCCAGTTTTACTCTACATGTTTATTCCTGCAGAAATATTATCAATCGATCAACTGATGATATTTTGACACGTAGCTCATCAATCTGGACAGAATTAAACTCTATTTCTCCAGACTGACGTTGTTCAAAGAGCTATCTGCAACAGGTAAGATTTTAACTGCTCAAAATTCAAAAAAAAAAAAAAAAAAAATACCACTTTGAGGATTGGAAGAGTATAAAAGTTTGCACAGTTAGACTTTAGTTTGTTTCTTTATAATTTCTTTGACTCTGACAGGATTGATTTGATTTTGCTCTCAAGGACGCTCCTGCAGCTCTTATGCTGACAAGAACAGAAGAAAATGCATCCACGCTCTCTTATCAGTCTGAATATTTCTTCTGAGAAAAACATGTCCAATTTCACCTCACTTTCTGCTTCAATGAATAGGAAAATAATATGCTTCTAAATAGTTTGTGATGTCTTGCATTCCCTGAAACATCCAGGGAATGCAACATCCAGCCTTTTAGAAGTCCTGCTTCTGCAAGGATGTGCTATTCTTCTTTTTTTTGCTTTAAAATGTCATTTTATTCTCCATATTATTGCCGCTTATCTGTGTTTTCAAATGGATTCTAAGAGCTTGTCTTGTGGTTTGTGGCTTTTGTTAACTCAGCTAAATGCCAGCATGTAATTCTGTGACCCCTGCAGGTGATATTTAATGTCAGATCAGTGTCAGCTTTGATTTTGTCCTTTATTTTAACAATAAAACTGCATTTTTATTCTGTGAGCTGCTCTTTCTTCATGACACAAAGGAAGAGTGGGCATGCTCATCATTGATACTGCTAATACATGTTATCCGACTGAAGTGGTGCCTAATTTCTCAGATGGAGCTGGCTGCAGGGTTTCATGATTAATTTCACCCCACTGACAACATCTTCCTGTCGCTGCAGCTCGCATCAGGCGCTACTCAGATGTGATGACAATGCCGGACTCTTTCATTCAGCGCCAGCAGCTCGATGCCAGCATGGCTGACACTTTCTTGGAGCACCTCTGTCTGCTGGACATCAACCAGGAGCCAATCACAGCTCGGAACACCAGCATAATTTGCACCATCGGTGAGTGTCACAGCCGGTCTCAGTTTCAAGTTGGTTTTCTGGCAGCTGAAGCGCGTCGTCGCCGGCTCCCTGTCAGACAGCCAAGTCCTGGGAGGCCCTCAGTGAGTTGGCAGTCTTAAATTGTCAGGATAGCACGTTCAAGTTCTTTCTGCGTTTCTTAATCAATAATGTGTGAATGCTGATTCACACAATAATGATAATAAAGTTTAAACCATAGTCTGATCGCAGAGAGATCCAGATGTTTAAAGTGCAACTAGTGGCTGTTAGAGTAGCAGCATTGGGACCAGAACAGCAGCATTAATCTTTGTAGTTTCCGTGCTCGTTTAGCGTTTCTTACACTAAAACAACACAATATGTCTGACTTTCAGGAGCTCACAGTTTCAAAAATGTTGAAACTTTGCTGCACAGTTTGTTACTTTATCCACAAATTTAAAACTCTAGGAAGTTAGAAAAAATGTATGACTGAATAAGATCAAGAAAAGCAGCCGCCTGAGATAAAGAATGTTCTTGTAGTCTGGAGCATCAAACTAAACTTTTTATTTATTCTTATTCATGGGATGCTGCTTCCTCCAGGCTACAGAGGAGATGAAACATACAGCTTGTTATCAGCGCTCAGTTTGAAGTGTGATCTTCTGTTACGACATATAGATGGATCAGCTGCACGTAGCACCAGTTTGCTGCACATCTATGATTGCATTATTGTGTCTGAACGATGTAAAAAAGTTATGGAACAACATGTGCTGACATCAAACCACACTCCGTGTATTATAACAGTCTACTGTTCATACACTGAAACGACTTGGTACACGACGTAACCAAATATATGACAAAAGAGACCTCAAACAGGAAAAACATGTTCATCTATAAGCACTTCATTTTATGAAGGGTCATGGAGACTAAAACTTTCCCAGCTGGCAACGGGCAACAGCAACTCAGACACCAAACCAGTGCAACACGCACAAAATAAATTAAAGGTCTACCATTCTTTTATGGAATGCATATCGCCCACCACCTGTCATGCCAGAGTTTTGAACTAAGATCATCTTGCCTTAAAATATGACTGAGTTTTAGCCTTTTTGGTCAAATATTTAAAAAAATAACATTATGGGCAGTCACAGGTTATCTAGTAGCGCTCGAAGTAGGTGTTACGGATGACTCTCACCTACTACTACAAATTTTAGCTCCATATCTGTAAAATCTACTATGGTGGAGCCATTTTTGTGTTTGCTAAGGTAAATTGGTTTTGGCAGCCATCTTGAATCAAGTTAGCTTCAAAAGATAATCAGTCATAGAGGAACATATAGTGATTATTTTCTGAGCGATTCATTGAAATTTGTCCAGTAGTTGATGAGATATTTTGCTAACAGGCAGACAAATGAACAGCTGCTTTCATAGGCAATTACATGACTGCCTTCCTTTCATGGCAGCAGGTGATAAAAAGCCAAATTTAAAGGGATCTTTCTTCTCAGGTCCTGCGTCTCGACCGATCCCCAAACTCCAGGAGATGGTTAAAGCCGGGATGAACATCGCTCGTCTGAATTTCTCCCACGGCTGTCATGAAGTACGCAGAGAAAACAGTTTTGTGTTTGTGGGCTTCGTTTCCCACAGTGAAACACCTCGTTTTTCTCTGCTGTCAAACCTCTCTGTTCTTCACCTTTCAGTACCACAGTGAGACCATCAAAAACATCAGGGAGGCGGTGGAGACCCTCACCTCTGACCCCTTGTATTATCGACCGGTGGCCATCGCCTTGGACACCAAGGGTCCCGAGATCCGCACCGGATTAGTGAAAGGGGTGAACACATTATGCTTCGTCGAGCAAATGGCGCAATCAGGCAGTCAGATGTAGGAGGTGCAGAAGATGAGTCGGCTGTTTGTTACAGGTTGAAAAACAACAGCTGTGGGCGGGTGCTGCCTTTCCATTTCCATTGTGCTGTTTGTGTGTTCTGCTGCCTGCCGTCGACTTGGCTGAACACATTCCTCCGAGCTGTTGGCAGCCTCTTCATGCCTTGACTAGCTTACAAAGTGCTCTGTGTGACATGTGATCTCCACACCGAGCCTCACTTCTCGGGAGCCCCTAAAATCAACTTATTAGTTTATTTAGATGATAAAACTAGGCCATTAAGACTTGTCTCTCTTATGTATAACTTGAGGCTTTTACTATTTGTTCTAATAATAATAACTTTATTACATTATACATTACGTTTACAGTTTATTTTTCGCCTATTGTTGTTACCAAATTATCTCATGAACCAATGGATGGATTTTAATGAAACTTGCAGAAAGTCATCATTGGATGTACATATAAATCTGATTAGCTCAATTCAAGATGACCGCCACAGCCAATCAACCTTAGCAAATGCAAAAATGGCTATAACTCGGTCAGTTTTACAGATAATGAGCTAAAATTTAGTGTGGTAGTAGCTGAGAATCATTCCCAACACATACTCTGAGCTCTACACATTGTGCGCCATCTCTTTTTAAAACTTTGGCATTAACTAATAAACACACTGTTTATCTGTTGGCAAATAAACCTATGCAAAAACGTGTATGAGTCTAACAAATATTGTGCTAAAATTTGGTTTAACGTCATTTACAAGGTTTGACCACAAGGTCTACAACTCCATCCCGTCTCACCGTAATGAGGTCTTTGTTTAAAACTCCGACATGAGATTTGGGCGAAACATCTTGACTGCAAAGCAGTTCGGTTACAGTTTCAACCCTGAGCAGCTTAAAGTGAGTTCTGTTACCATCAGCACTGAAACCCAGAGCCTCCCAGATGAGCTACAAAATCTATCCTCCCACAAACATAACGTTTTAAAATATATCATCTTAAGGAGGTTTTAAATCAGCCAGTCGTGGGTCTAGACGGGATGTGAAATCTGAACAAAGCCGGCGTCAGCTCAGCTCGAGTGTCTGTGTGGAGCAGATTTTAGAAACTCTCAGGAACATTTTTTTTATTTAAAAAGAAATGGAGCTTTTTTTTTTTATTCGGTGCATCCTTCACAGGTTTATCAAGCAGTTTTTTTACTTTCAACAACTACTGTTAGATGATGAGTCCAACCTGTGGTTTGAAGGACAGGTCCTTCTTATTTCTGAAAAATGAATGCCTTTGGTGCATCTTTCTCTGATGGTTTGTGGTTTATTTATTTATTTATTTTTATGTGTGTGTGTGTGTGTGTTTGGACAGAAAGTGGAAGAAGAGGTGGAGCTGGTGAAAGGCAGCCATGTGCGAGTGGTGACAGCAGAAAGTGACAAAGACAAGACAGACGGGAAAGTAATCTGGGTGAACTATCCCAGCTTGCATAAAGTCCTCCAGAAGGGGAAGAAGATCTACATCGACGACGGCCTCCTCGCTCTCAGAGTGACAGAAACAGGTAACATGCATTGTATGAGCTTTATTTAATTGGTTTTACAGTTTGAATATGTACACTTAATCTAAAAAAAAGCTAATTTGTATACATTAAGATTTAGTGTTATGCAAAGAATTGGTCACATTTTGTGTTATTGTGAGAACCTATACAGTTATCTTACATCAGTTTTACAGTTTTAATGTAACAAAATTTAAAAAAAAAAAAAAAAGAAAAGCAAAAAATGCATTAAACAAAAAGTTAAGGTTCCCTTCATGGTCAGTACTCATTTTTAACACATTATAAGTCTTGTTTGGGGGATATTTTGTTAAATTCTCAATGATTATGAGCGTTTCATTTGAATTCCTCCACTGGTTCATAAGATATTTCACCAACACTACAAAGAAGGACAGACAGGAGGAAACATGTGATCTGCTTTTTCCAAATTAAAGTTTTGCCTCTAAAATGTTTTGGTCACTTTATCTTCTTGCTTGACTCCTGTAGTAACAAAGGTTTAAAGTAAGAGAAGTTTTACTTTAATATCTGCCTGCAGATGAATTTACTTTGCGAGGGAATTACACACACGCAATAACAACAATAACAGCCCTTTATTTCAGAATTGTATCATGTACCAGTCATTTGTATCGTGCTTTTTGCTCCGTAAAACTACGTCAGGACTCCTCTGATAATCTCCGGCCCATCCTTGTGCCGCTCTGGTCCCCGCAGGCTCCGACTGGGTGGAGGCGGTGGTGGAGGCAGGCGGCGTCCTCTGCAGCCGCAAAGGCGTCAACCTCCCCGGCTGCGACCTGGTCGGCCTGCAGGCGGTCAGCGAGCAGGACGAGGCTGACCTGAGGTTCGGCGTGGCTCACGGCGTAGACATGGTGTTCGCCAGCTTCATCCGCTCGGCCCAGGATGTGAAGGATGTGCGCCGGGCCCTGGGGCCTCACGGGAGACACATCAAAGTGATCAGCAAGGTGGAGAGCCGCCAAGGAGTTCAGCAGTGAGTGGAGGGTTAAAATGACAACCGCTTAGGGGCTTCGTTCTAACCTGAACGGCAGCTGAAGGGAATAATTGTTGTGACAGGACTCATAAATCTGTCAGAAATGGTGGTCCTGCTCCTCACCACCCCCGTCCTGAGGACCCCATCTGTGAGAGAAGAGGCATTTGTCAGCTTTGGATCTGATAGGTGATCTCTCTCTGTCTGTGTAAATTAATGCTGCCTCTTAAAATATCTGACACAGTTTATGTCGCTGCTCTCCTTTCAATATTTCTGCTCGCAGCATTTAACTCAGCTTTAATTTGGTGGATTTTGTTTTTTTAGATTAGATCACAAAGATTGAATTTCACACAACAATGATCCGTTGTGAGAATATTCACTAAGACAAGACCTATTTTATTTCAGATGCTTTTGTATGGTTCTACTCCTGAATGCTGATTATCACCCGCCGCCAACATGTGTCTGTTAGCAAAATATCTCATTAACTATTGGATGGATTTTAATAAAACTTGCAGAAAGTATTCTTTTGATGTACCTCTACAACTGATTAACATTTGGAGTTAGCGTGATTGAAGATGGCTGCCACAACCGACTGATCCTAAAAAGTACAAAAATGTCAATAATTCAGACAGTTTTACAGGCATTGACCAAAATTTTGGTGTGGTAGTAGCTGAGACTGAACCCCAACACATATTTTGAGTGCTAACAGATTACATTAAATCTTTGTTTAAAAATTTGCCAATAAATATTTGGAGTCACTTCTGTCTGTTAGCAAAATATGTCATGCCCCACTGGATGGATTTTAATGAAACTTTCAGGAAACAATCATTAGAGGTACCTCTACAACTGATTAACTTTTGGAGTCAACCCAATTCAAGATGGCCACCACAGTCAACAGAACTTAGAAAACATATAAATGGCTATTATTCGGTTAGTTTTACAAATTTTCTGCTTTGGTTTGGTGTGGTTGTAGAGTTATTCTCAACTCCAAACTCCAAGTGCTTCTCAATGTGCAAATCTTTGTCTAAAAGTTTAACAATAACTGTTGACATCAATTTGATTTGTCTGTTAGCAAAATATCTCATGAACGACTGGACAGATTTTGTTAAAACTTTCAGAAAGTCATTGTTAGATGTTTATCTACAACTGATTACCATTTAGAGTCAATCCAATTCAAGATGGCCGTGACAGCTAACCAACATTAGTCAACACAAAATAGCTGTAACTTAAATCATTTTACAGCTATTGAGCTACAATTTGATGTGGTGGTAGCTGAGAGTCAGTGACATTTTGTGATATATCTTGAAATTGTGCACAATGTTATTTTCAAGCTTTGACCAAAACTTCTACAAATCAAACATTTCTCAGCATAAGATGATCTCAGTTTAAAATCTGGCATTAAAGACGGTGGGTGATATGCATTCCTTTAAATAAATCCTATTCCTGTAATGTTTTTTTTTTTTAATCAGATGTAGTTTGCAAATTCCAAATTTTTGTATTTCAATATTTATATTTAGGTAATACTCAAAAACAAATTATATCATATTTAATGTTGTTCTCTGTTCTTGCATTTCATCTCTTTTTCATGACAATTTAAAAAAAAAAAAATCTCCAAACACTCATTCCTTCACCTCCTCTTTCCTCCAATCTGTGTGGCAGTTTTGAGGAGATCCTTGCTGAGAGTGACGGTGTGATGGTTGCCAGGGGCGACCTGGGCATCGAGATCCCCGCTGAGAAAGTCTTCATTGCCCAGAAGATGATGATTGGGCGCTGCAACTCAGCTGGAAAGCCCGTCATCTGTGCCACACAGGTCAGAGCACAAACACTTCAAGGGACTGGCAAAATATGCAAACGTCGACTCTTCACTGCAATCCCAGGCACTTAAGTGTCAAATGGGTCTGTGTAAGCTTACATTAAGACCTAAAAGGTGCAGATTAACCTCGTGATATGGCATAGCTAAATTCCTCCTTTGCACACAAACCCAGCCAGAGACACACACGCTCACACACTCCTGCAGCCATGTTGAGTCACAGTGCTGCTTCTTGTTTATGCTGCCCCTCTCGACTCACAGTGACAGCGTTATAGCAGGTTTTCTACTCGAGACCTGTGCTCACAAACAACGCCCACTCACAGGCTCTAATCAGCTTCATCTACAGCTTCTTAACCGCTAAAAATATGCAGCTATTCAGGCGATGCTTCAAGCCGTCTCCTTTTTCGAACTGCCTGTGGTTCTTTGTGGCTCATGATGCACAATGATGATCCGGATTGATACTGGCCTGCAAAATTCTTTGTGCTTTATGTAAAGATCTGAATTGTGGTCCTTATATGGAGTTCTTTGTGCTGCTGTTATTTTGTTTAGATGCTGGAGAGCATGGTGTCCCACCCACGGCCAACCAGAGCAGAGAGCAGTGACGTGGCCAACGCTGTGCTGGATGGAGCCGACTGTGTCATGTTATCTGGGGAGACCGCCAAGGGTCGGTTTCCTTTGGAGTCAGTCGCAATGATGCACTCGGTGTGTGTTTCCGTGCGCAGATATCATTTGTTTTACCACGTCGGACTTGTCGGGCCCTGATAACGACCCCCATTCCTCGCCTCCACCCTCTGTCAGATCTGCAGGGAAGCAGAGGCGGCCATTTTCCACCAGCAGCTGTTCGAGGAGTTGCGCCGCCTCACTCCTCTGTCCTCTGACCCCACTGAAGTCACTGCCATCGGAGCGGTGGAGTCCTCCTTCAAATGCTGCGCTGGGGCCATCATAGTCCTCACCACCAGTGGCAGGTACACCAACCAGACTCTGAGACAAAAGCACGTCTTCTGAACAACCCACCCATTACTTTTAATCATGTTTAAACTATCACTATAGCTCTGTTTTGCTTCTTACCAATGCCTTTTAAATCATCGACGCCTGAAGTGAATATCAATTATCTTCCTAAACATGTTAAAGAATACATTGCATTTAGCAACAAGTTGGCAATTAGTTGTTGAAGGTAAACTGTAGGAGCTTATAAAATGGATACCATGAGAATATGAGTGACTGCTGGAGTCAGAAATGAACCAAACTGTCAAATATAGGTTGTTCCTGGTGTGATGTAATTGTCATACCTGACCCTAAAATTTGAGAAACTCCTTGGTGGTTAACTCTAATTCTAATTCAGGAGAGGCAGTGGTTGAAATACAGTATATATATGTATATATACACACACACACACACAAGTCTTTTAATGGGGGGGGGGGTTAATCTTTGTGAGCTTCTTCCAAATACGCCATAGATATGGTTTCAATGTTGAGCCTTCGTTGACTTAACTCTTCATGTCTTGAACCAAAAGTTAACTTTAGATAACATTTAAATTTAAATAACACTAAAACAACTGGCGTTAAAGGCTTAGCTTTCTTTGAAGGAATGCTTATCGCCCGCTGCCTTTCATGCCTCATCTGACGCTGAGGAGGGAAGGAGCTATAACCATTGTGGTCAAACCTCATAAATGATGTTTCTCGCAGTCTCATACAGCATTGTGAGATGGGTGTGATAACCCTGAATGTATTGAGGATGACTCTCAGTCACTATCACACCAAATTAATCGCAAAATCCATGGAACTGACTGAGTTAAAACCAATTTTTGTGTTGGCTAAGGTCGATTTGCTGTCATGGTTAATGAGATATTTTGCTAACAGACACAGCTGACTCTAATGGTTTAGATAAAGATCTCAGTTAGCACTGAATATTTGTTGGGGATAATCCTCAACCACGACCACACCAAAGTTTAGCTCAGTATTTGTAAAATTGGAGTTACAGCCATTTTTCTGTTTGCTAAGGTTGATTAGCTGTGGCAGCCATATTGAATTGGGTTGACTCCAAAAGTACACAGTTCCCTAGCCCTTGGTAAATATATGCAAATGTGAAGTGGGACTGGGTCATAAAATTTGGAGGAGCAATAGATTTTTTTTTAGTTTTGTGTAATCCATAGACAGATGTAGCCATGGTAGGTTTTTTCCGTTTGTCATTCAGGACAAGATGTTTAGAATTATTACCCCCATCCTCCATTCTTCTGTCGTCTTTCCAGGTCGGCACATCTCCTGTCCAGGTACCGCCCTCGCTGTCCAATCATCGGGGTCACCAGAAGCCCTCAGGTACAATTGGCTTCCACTAACTATTCATATTTGTCCTGAATAGTTGAGCTTTTATCTTGTTTTTAATGCAACATATTGGTTGATGAGCCAAGCTTCCAAAACTGAACAATGTGTGAAGCGGTCATTGTTTACTCAGTCTGTTGTTGTAGAGACTGACAGTGTTGTCAGATCCGAATCACTGGGCAGGAAGTTCTCCGCAGGCTTTTGTTCTGAGACTAAATGTGTTTCAAGCCGTTTAGAACGAGGTCTGTGAGTCTTAAAAAACGAGTATCCTGCATATTTCAGCAATACTATAATCTAAGAGATAACAGGGCAGACTTTGTAAAATGACAGGAATGTTTTGGAGCAAAAACAGAAGAGAAGTTCGCGAGTTGAAACTTTACAAATCCAGGACTAAGAGGATTTGTTGTAGTGTTTTGACACCAAATATAAAAAAAGTTCACGTACTTGTACTTTTTGCACCAACTGTTCTCCAATCTAAATCAATTTCATCACCAACTACAAATTTTTGTCTTATTTTTTTCTAATCAGGTTATTGTTATCTGCTTTAGGGACTGTTGTTTGAACATTTTAGACAGTTTATACCTTCAAATTATTATAGATTTCGTTTTAATAAGATCTTATGTAAGGGTCAGAGGTCAAATTCAGATAAGTGTATCGGGATGCTTTGCACAACAAAGCAACACTGAGACAATGTCAGGCCAAAGGTTCATCATTATCGCTGTGAGAAGCCTCATGCATTATTCATGATGTGTTTAAAAACTGAAGGTCATGGAATCGAATGAGTTGCACAAGTTAAAATCTTTAAGAACCACTGGATTAGATAAACCTCATCTTGACCAGTGTCATAGTCTTGATCAGTGTTTATCATAAATCCACTCACTAAAATGTCTAAATTAAGTTTAAAAAAAAACCCAGTAATTTTACATTAATAGAACCCATGTGGTCTTGTTCAGGTGGCCCGTCAGACCCAGCTGTTGAGAGGGGTTTTTCCCGCCCTCTTCCACCCTCTGCCTGCTCCTGTTTGGGCCGATGACGTCGACAACAGAGTCAACTTTGGGATGGAAATAGGTCAGTGCTCGTGTCGTTTCGTTTGGCTCACTTCACCTAAAGAATAAACCCTTTTCCCCTTTAATCTCACCTACCGTTTTTCTGTCCAACACTATAGGGAAAGCCAGAGGGTTTTTCAAGTCAGGCGACATGGTGATTGTGGTGACAGGCTGGATCCCAGGGTCCGGTCACACCAACATCATGAGGGCAGTGAACGTCCCGTGAACGCAGGAGTCCTCCGGACCCCGAATCTGAAGCCTTCTGCCTCTGATCATTGTTGAATGTGATGAAAACCTGAGAACCTGTCATAATCCTGGGTTCTTCCTGTTTTGTTTGTAGATTTCTGGCTGGTTCTTTGTTGTTTCGTCATGTTTCCTTGTTGCGTTCAGTTAGCCATTCACACCCGCTCCTCTTGTTTGTTTGTACTCCTGCCCACTACTCGTATATTCCTCATGGTTTTAGTGTTTTTGTCAGCTTTTTGTTTTGATGTTTGATTATTAAATCTTCCGTTCTTTTAAGTCCTCGTGAAAGTCTGCATTCCCGGGTTCTGATTACAACAAGTCTCGTGAGAGCGATAAACTGTGAAAGAGGCAGGAGCGTCGAAGCAGCAGCACCTCCTGTTTCCTTTGAGGAAGGCGGCTGCTGGAGCTTGTTGAATTACTGTTTATTAAACGCAATGACTCCTTCAAATAAAACTTGAACCATTCACTCTGTTTGTCCTCCTTTTTATCGTAAGGACTGATTTCTTACTAACTGAACCATCCAGCTTCTCCTCATCTCTGATAACAAAAGTGAATAATGTTTCTGTCTTTTAGTTTGATCGCATTGTTTCCGTTTTATAGTTTCTTCTGTACGTTTTATAAAATCAAACTACTTCCACATACTTTCTGCTTTTGTTAACCATCTATATATCAAAATGTTCGGCTCGACCGGGAACAGTGTGCCGTGATTTTTAGTATTTGTAACATTTATACTTTTTGAATTATTTAACTTTATTCACAAAACATTTTC
>JAOXNZ010000054.1:11311577-11331445 GCA_028566095.1 Kryptolebias brasiliensis | reverse complement strand
CTTAAAATTGTCCCTAGGTGTGAGTGAGAGTGTGAATGGTTGTTTGTCTCGTTTGTCTCTATGTGTCCCTGTGATGGGCTTGCGACCTGTCCAGGAGCTGGAGATAGGCACTGGCTCCCCGCGACCCGGAATGGAGAAGCGGGTAAAGAAGATGGATGGATGGTTTCATGTCAGTGAAACTTTACAACTTTAAACTTTTGTTTTAAATGGAGCCAAATGCTGTCACAGAAATATTGTCATTTTCCACTTTTATTTATACAGGCAGGGCTAGTCTTTGCTGATTCAGAGATCTTTGTTAGTATTCACTTCAAATTTACGCAGGTGGATAGCAGAGGGAGTGACAGCCTCCTAATCTCCAGACAGACTGCAGTAACAATGGATGACTTGATCCTCAAGGCTCCTGCTCCAATTTTGACTCATCAGACACATACGTAGTGTGATTTTGTATTGTCTGTCAATGCAACGATCTCTCTGTAGCTCTGCCAAAGGGGCTGCTCCCAGGTAAAATGATGAATGAGGTCAGTGAGGAATGAAGAAACTGAAAAATGAAGGGGTGTGGACTAAACAATCCCCACTTTGAATCTCATTTCCTCCAGATAGGGCACCTAAAGATGTTATTAGTCTTGATTATTCTGTTCCAGTCTGACAGTTTATGTTTCCTAAATGATGTAGGGTGTTGTAAATTATGCACATTGGGCATATGCATTATTCAATTATCCAACTTTTCAGATAAGTGCCTGTAATCTGGAGTGGCACCCGAAGAAGGAACTTCTAAAGCCAAATGACAGACAGGAGAAGACAAATTACTTCTAAAACAACCATATGTGTATTTTTTTAGAGATAGCTGTTGTGCACAGGTGTATGTTGGGGTTTTTTGTGAAATTGTGTGTATGTGTAAGGGTGTCATTACCAAGTCTGCTGATAAGCTCCTCTCTCTGCACTGCATTATAAAGAGACACGATGCTGCTGCACACAGAAGAATACATAAGAAGAAGAGGTGATGGAAATTTCTAAAGATTCATATGCAGCCAGCCCACGGTGACGTGCTGAAGCCAGCTGCCGTTGCGCTCATTCATCTGCTCATCTGCCAGGATGATGGGTGGTAGAACTTGTAAGGAACTGACATCTGGCCGGCTGAGAACGGGGAGCCAATCCTGGCTCACAAAGGAGACACTTGGCCTCAATTACAGTGAAATTAGTGTTTGGTTTGACAACAACTGAGCAGGTAGATGCAGGTCAGCTGTCGTCCAGCACCTGTTCATGCTCAGAAATGAAATACTGATGAGGCCATCGAGAACAGCTTTGATTGCATTTGCAATTCCCGTATGTGTGTTTGCGTGTGTGCGTGTAGTTCACGGGCACACTACGCACACCCAATAATATCTGGCTGATCCACACACAAAATCAATTTGAACACATGATATTTTCATGCCAAACATGACAAGAGAAGTTTTAGTTTTAATCTCACAACTCTGGATTTTTTTTTTATTCAATTTGGATTCAAGTTTTATTCAGTTGTCACATTCTGAAGAAAATAAAAAACATAAGAACACAGACGCCAGTTATTTCACATCGCCACGTATTATGTTACCCAGCGGGCAAGAATATTACGGCCTGAAAGAGTTCATGCTAAATTAACTCCAAAACTGTGTGAGTTCCCCGGATGACAGACAGAAGCAACATGTTCTCTTTGAAAACAAAGACGGGAAGTTGAATGAAATGTTCTTTACACCGCAGAAGGAGTGAATACTTGGTAAGTAAAAGAAGAGTAATAGGGCTCTCACAATTAGCTGATCATTATTTCTTGTAAAAAAATGAGATCTGTTCTTTTGTATGCCAGTATATGAGGATATTACTCTAACTGAGCATAATTAAATAAAATTAACATAACTTCTGTATAGAATAACAACTTTTTATTTAAAATATATGTAAGAACATTGCTTGAAAAAAGTAGTATTGGTGATATCTGCTGTTTTTGACCAACTGTTTTTACCTCTTGACACTTTGCTGCCTACCACGTCGCAGGCTGTGCAGATGGACACAACCCTGAACCTTCCCACTCGCTCTTCCTGCTCTGCCATTTTTCTCTCACTTGCCTCCACATTGTGGTTTTCTAAAAACAAAGGGCTTTGAGCAAATTTGTTCAGAGGCTTTTGAGATAACCACCATGTTTGGTCCTAATAGTGTTGTGGCAGCAGTTTCTTTAAACTGTGTGCTTCCCCAGGTCAACTGTGAGCAGAGGAGAGATGCTGTCATAGCTATAGTGTGGACAGTCCCTGTATGTGGGTCAGAACTTGGTCATAATGGCAGTGATGCCCTCAGTCTTAGCTTTTGAGCAGCCATCGAGGACTGATATCTTTTCATGCTCAAAGAGTAAAACGAGTCTTCTCAAATAGAACACTGTGGATAGGCTGGTTAAAATGTATTAAACGTACTGAATAAGAATATTTATTCAGTTGAAGAGATTTGCTCCCATTATGTCAGGGCTAATTCCTACTGACTGATGTTTGCACCTAATCATTGATCAGATACGTCCTTGTCCCTCCCTTACACCTTGTTGTATTGACGTATGGAGGTGCTACCAAGACTACTAAAGAAGTGTAGAAGCATTAGCATCGAAATGATAAGGAGATGATAGAAACAGAGCCCAATAAGTTATGTATGACTTTGTATTTGCTGGTAGAAGTGGAGTTGTAGTAACTTCATTACCAAGGTTTTTAAGGGCTTGTGAGATGATTTATGTAGAAGTAAAATAGTGAAAGAAATTCTGTAATATTTTTATTAAAACTAACTTGATTTGTTGTGGCTTCAGGCTGTCATTTCAAATAAGATAAAAAACGTGAATGACCTCAGTTTGGAGAAATAGAGTATAATTTTTACCGTATTAATTAACTAATGGCTTGTCTAAGTGGGGCCAATACCAGAGTGGATTTGTGCTGTCTATAAGCAATTTCAATCTCAAACATTTCATAGTTGTCTGTTTTTTAACTCCATTTTACAAACCTTTACATTGCTGTAAGTTATTCATTGCATGGTTATTTCAGCAGAAATAGGACGCAGCCTTCCCATCACCACAGACATCTACACCTCTCGATGCAGGAGAAAGGCCTCCTGCATCATGAAAGCCCCAACTCACCTCGCACACATACTCCTCACCGCCCTGCCTTCAGGCGGAAGGCTGCGGAGCATCAAGAGATGCTGAACTCTGGTGGGGCTCTGTAGCTGCGCTGTTGTTTACTTGCTGTTTATTTGACTGCTGCTGTGATGCTACTGTTATTTATCTCACTACTACTGTTTAGTATGCTATCTAGCGTACTTATTGTCTGTTGCTGGGCTAAAATTGGGACCGAAGTAACGAAATTCACCTCATGCACCCATGTGATGTGAGTGACAATAAAAAATATATATTATTCGTGCAGGAAGTGCCTCAGGCTGCACCTAAAGTGCTACAACAACCTTCTGCTACTCTTTGCGCTTGCAACAATCATAAAACTCTGCATAAAATACCATGTAATGTGTAAATGACAGAGATTCAGGGGTTATTCAGGGTAATAGAGTTCACATTAACTGCTGTCAAATTTGTCTGAGGTCATTCAAAGAGTTTTCTACAACAGGTAAGATATTAATTGTCCAAAACCTTACCACAGAACCCTACTTCAAAAAATCTAGAATATAGGTTCAAGTGATCACAAATTAGTTACTTTTAATAGGTTGACTTGAACGTATAGGCAGGTGTTTAATTGCTTTATTTTACCATTTTCTTTTCTTTTTTTTCTTTTCTTTTCTTTTCTTTTCTTTTCTTTTCTTTTCTTTTCTTTTCTTTTCTTTTCTTTTCTTTTCTTTTGTTAATATACTGGTTCAATCCTTTGCTTCCAAATGTACGTAATCAAAGAAAAATGTCCAAGGTGACATAATCGGACTGCTTGCTTGGTCAAAGTAAGAGCACTTTGACCTCTAAAATATTCAGAATACTTTTGGAGTCTATAGGTATGAATTCCACTGACAGGCATATGCAACCAGTGCTTGATGTAATTTACAGATTTGTTTTGCTATAATCAGAGTTAACAAAGTGTGTTGCCCAGGTCAAGGTGTAAATCACCATCTCTGTTACGAGAAGCGTTGTTTGTGTGTGTTGCTGTAAATAATCCCTGTATTTACTGCCAGTGATTATGAAGTGCTCCATCTGTCAGTATAAGTGACAAAGTCTGAATGGAGAGTGTGTGTGTCAGGCTGATGACTCATGCATGCTTAGTCTTCATCAGTCTGGTGGTGGCATCGCACCATGAGGTTATGTTACTGAATTAGCGCTCAATAGCAATCGACCACAGAGCGCGAGTGCAGCTTCGCAGAGGAAACCAGGCTGTGTGTGAGCATGAGGAAGTCAAGGTGATGGATGGAGGGATTGGAAGAAAGAGAGACGGGAAGATGACAAGAATCGTCTCTGGATGATTGCGTCGGCTCCTCTGTCATACTTTAATCACTTTCGACATCTGCATGATGTGATTTACTTCCTGTGTTCATCTGAGAAAGCCACAATGCATTGGAAAGTAATGTTCTCCAGCTTGAAATACAGACTGATGAGGACGCTCAAGGTTACCGATGATTTGTCTCCTTCTGCTCGTCCTTCTTATCCAAGATCTGTTTATTGGTATGAGAATAAATATGCATTTTGTGATCAGTAAATGTCTTCTTCATCTTGAGGGAGCCATTCATAGGTATCACAACCAGATTTAGTTCACAAGTTATTCTGGATTATCCACATGTCTTCACATCTTAAAGGAAGATTATTATTTAGAGGAAATGTTCCCCATAAAGATGTACAGTATATCAAAAAAATATGTTTTACTATGGAGCCCCCTTTGATTTAGACAGTTTGTATGTAAATCTGAGAAAAGTATTGTAGGTTTTGAAAGCAAAAGTGTTTATCAAGTAGTAAAAGTCAAACGCAAGAAAAAAAACTTTTTATACATCATGGTTTTTCTTCAAACTTTATGTATATAAAATGCACAGGAAATTCTATATATGTATATGTTTTGTGGCATCAGAACATATCAGATACGTACAATGACAAAACAGATGAGTATCAGTAATAATCTCATGTCGCTGACGTGAAAATTTACATTCTCTTTTAAAAACCAGCCCAGTTTCAGGAATATATTACTGCTAAAATTTATGCTCAAACAGTATTGAAAATCAAAGGCCATCAACCACTGCTTTTTATGTCTGAGTTTGAAACTACGATCCTCACATTTGTTTTAGTTTTTTTGGTCAAATCTTGAAAGTAAGATTATTACAGTTACACACAATATTGTGAGATCTCGCATGATTTGTTAGCGCTAAAAATATGTATTGCAAATGACTCTCAGCTACTTTCGCACCAAATTTTAGCTCAGACGTGGTAAAATTGCCTGAGTTTAAGCCAACTTTTGTGTTTGTTAGTGTCAGTTAAATGTGACGACCATCTTGAACTGGATTGTCTTAATAAGCTAATCAGTTGTAGATGTACATTCAATGATTGTTTTCTGAGAGTTTCATTCAAATACATCCATTGGTTCATTATACACAAACACACACAGATAATTACACTATTGCCTACCTTTTAGTGGTGGGCAATAATAATAATAATATTGTTCTGACAGCAGACATATGGATGTTTTATGGAAGTCTTATTGATAATATCAGTGTATAAGTATGTTGTTGAAGCAGTTAAAATACAAAACCAGGTATCTAGACATAATACATATCTTATGCACACTCATTTTTACAAGATTTTAGTTTATTTATACCACAAAATGTGACAAAATAACACAATGTAGACACTAAGCATGCTAAATACTGCCGTTATGCGACTGTGCTTTGATGTAGGTTATTCCCACAGCGTGAAAATTAAAATAAAATTTGAATAAAATGTTGATGTCTCTTTGTGAAGTTTAAAGACCAGTGGCTGACAGATAATATAAAATATGTTAATATTCTTTTACATACAACTTACATAAAAAGGGTATTGTGGCAAAATAGAACAAAAAAATTAGCATATACGCATTTTGAACACAGCAGATGTGTTTGTCAGTACAGTGAAGATCAATGCAAGTTAATCAACACAAATATTCTTACATTGGCATTTCATTTATGAATGTAAGGATATTTTGTTTGACAATAAAGTTGGACCTTTTTTTTTCAAATGGGAATTACCTATTTTCTAGGTTAAGTAGTTAGAAAACAAGAAGGATTGAACATGAATCCTAAAAACAATAATCTTTGGCTAGTGACACTGAGTGACCGTGTTTCATATCAGACATCCTCATGCCTCTCGCAAAATAAAAAGTACCATCAAGTAAAATAAATAAAGAAGTTACATTAAATAAAAAACACAGTTTATCCTATTATTTTAGTTACTATGGACTAAAAAAGATGGTAATCTGTTTCCAGATTCTACTGGGACCTGCTGATGTTGCTGTTGATGATGGGCAACCTAATCGTCCTGCCTGTGGGGATCACGTTCTTTCGGGACGAGAACACTCCTTCGTGGATCATCTTCAACGTGGTCTCTGACACCCTCTTTATGGTCGACCTGGTTCTCAACTTTAGAACTGGCATCATAAAGGAAGACAGCACGGAGATATTGCTTGACCCCAGGTCAGTATGAGCATTTCAGCGTGTGTATTGATCCTGCGTGTCAAGAACTGGAGTTGTTTTGTAATTTAGGATATCAGTACAATAAAAGCTCACGCCATGAATTTATTTCCGTTCTTGCCATCTGTTTGGTTTCTGTTCAAACAAAACTGCATGTGAGATGTGGAAAGGTGATGTTACACAGCATTATTCAAGCTCCAGTTTGCTCCTGATGAATATTGATGTGGGGTGTTTCATGCAAGACAAACATTGGACTCACATCCACACAGCTAGACTGCCAAATGAGACAAGGCTTCCATCTTTTTCTAACTCAGGGCAATCCGCCAGAACTACCTGAAGAGCTGGTTCCTTGTGGACTTTGTGTCATCCATCCCTGTGGACTACATCTTCCTGATGGTGGACAGTCTGGACTCGGAGGTCTACAGGACAGCCCGGGCGCTGCGGATTGTCCGCTTCACCAAAATCCTTAGCCTGCTCCGGCTGCTCCGCCTGTCCCGACTCATCCGCTACATTCACCAGTGGGAGGAGGTGAGGAGTGGAGAAGAGGTTATTTAAAGGGATAGTTCAGATCCTTTGAAGCAGGGCTCAGTGAAAATTTATGAACAATAATACCTTACCTGTTGAAGATAGCTCTTTGAACCATCCCAGTTTGGAGAACTAAAATTTATCAACAAGCTAACAACTTATCCAAGCAGGGCTGAGACCAAAATGGATTGCTGCCTTCTTAAAACAACTCCAATCTCAAAAGTGTTTATAGTGGCTCATGCAAATGCTATTTTATAAACGTTAGACCACCATACCTTTTGCATTACACAGTTATTCCTTCAGAAATATTATGATACTCCTGCAAAAGCTCTCCAGGCTGCACTAGAAATGCTACAGTTAGCTGCTAACTTTCTGCTGCAAATATCCACAGAATTCTAAGTAAATAACTGTATAATGCAATGTTTAAGATGATGTATAGATATTTAAAAAATGTGCATTAACCTTTATGAAACTGGACCCATTTTGAGATGGCAACAATCCTTTTAAATTTTAGTCATGCTCAAGTTAGCCATTAGCCCATCTGTACCGTCAGAAATAAACTGTATTTCCCCAAACTGAGGCCATTCAAAGAGCTGTCTACAACAGGTGAGATATTACTTGTTCATAACATTTCCACAGAACCCCACTTCAGCAGATCAACAATATAGCTTTAACGCATCACAGGGCCAATTGTTTTGACAGGTTATTTTGAATGTACAGGCAAATGTTTTTCATGTAACACTTCCTTCCCTGTCAGATCTTCCATATGACCTACGACCTTGCCAGTGCCATGGTTAGGATAGTAAACCTGATCGGTATGATGCTCCTGTTGTGCCACTGGGATGGTTGCCTCCAGTTTCTGGTCCCCATGCTGCAGGACTTCCCTTCTGATTGCTGGGTTTCCAAGAACGTGATGGTGGTGAGTTTCCACCCAGGAGACCGAAAGCAAGAGGGTTGTTCTTGGTATATTTAAGCAGTTGGTTTTATAGAAATAAATAAAACAGGACAATCAGGCTGAGTTGAATAAATCACACAAAAGCTCTATCTAAGCTTGTTTGATCAATATTTATTTCAGATGAAGGCGGAGGACGCATTATGAAAGGAGCTGGTATTGGCTGTGTGAAGCTGTTTATCAGATGTGACACGGTTTCCTCCTTATCTTCGTTAATTGGCTTATGCAGCAGCATATCCAGCTGGAATAAGATTGACTCTCATCATTAGAAAAATATATTAAAAAAAAATTTCTAATTAAAAATCTCAACAGAAATCAGGTGGAGGTGTGAATGCACGTAAACAGTGAAAAAGCTTGTGTGCGCAGGCTTACAGCAGTCGATGCGGATGCACAGTTGTATGAATAGCTGACTCATGTCTCACTGGTTGCCACGAGTTACGGTTGCTAAGCAGACGGATGTTGGGTTTTTCCCCAGAGAAAGTCCCTTCATCCCTGGACCATTTCCTTTATAATTGGACTCACACACGAACACACACACTGAGGCGATTCTTTGTAGTGCTCATTTATTGTTCGTGTGGTTTATGTGTTTTTTTTAGCTGCAATTTTTTGCTTCTTTGGTCATCAGGGTTGGTTTTGATGCTTAAATTGCTCTGCTTTTAGTTGTCATGATCTGTGTTTTCTGAGGTTACATGCCTGAGTGCCTCTGACTAAATTAAGAACTTTTCTCAGCGCCTTATTAAATACCACTTTAATCTTGCTCCTGTTTGTGTCCACCCTCCCCTCACAGAATGACACGTGGGGGGTGCAGTACTCCTATGCGCTTTTCAAAGCCATGAGCCACATGTTGTGTATTGGGTATGGCGCCCAGGCTCCTGAGGGGATGACAGATGTGTGGCTCACCATGCTCAGTATGATAGTTGGCGCCACCTGCTACGCCATGTTTATTGGCCACGCCACCGCTCTCATACAGTCACTGGACTCCTCAAGACGGCAGTATCAGGAGAAGGTGAAGCATGGCTGTCATCCATCTGTTGCTACAAGCATGTCTGACTAAGCTAATCTTTTTATGTCTAGATCTGCAACTAACTGTTTTCCAGCTTCAGGTTGTTATCTTTCATTTAATCAGCCTTTTAGTTATTGCAATCAGAGGTCAAAGTTCCCTTAACCCAAAGATGGTTAATTTAAAGTACCTGGCAAAAGGTTTGAACCACCCCTAAGTTCTTTATACTTAGTTTCCAAGGAGCCACTCTTGTAATCTTTTAAAGAGGTTTTGATCAGTGGATTTTAACTAATAATTGTTCAAAAACAATGTTTGTTTATTTTTATAAAGTTCTACTAATCTCATAGATCTGAAGTTAGGGGAAATTAGAAATAGACACTAAACTAAACAAAAGCTCAGGACAAGACAAGGCTAATGGGCTGGAGTGAAAATGAGTAAAAAAGCTGTCAAAGTTCAAAGAAAAACTGAAAGATCTCCAGAAAACCTGGAGATCTATTGATCAAGACCACTTTTAAAAGTTATGTCTACTTACATGGAAGCAAAATACAAAGAACTGAAGGAACACTCATAAAGGAAGCGAATCCTCAAATTTGAAATAATTATTCTTGAAGCAAAAAAACCTATTATAAAGAAATGTAGGACTTTTACAAACCCATAAACAATTCAAGGTTTCTGCAAGGTTGCTGACCAAAACACACAAATTCAGGCAAATATCCTTGAAGTAATAACAGTTAACATCAGAGGCTTTTTTATTTGGAGGCACTTCTTGTGGTACTTTGACAGATGTTTCATTCAGTTACTAGCTGGGTACATGCCAGTACTTTACAAACTGTTTCTATTAAAAACTTCACATATCTTTATATATATAAAAAAACCATTTGATACATTATTAAATGTTAACATATTAATTCATTGAACAGGTAACGTTTATGTTTGATCTCTGCTCCTCTACAGCACCAACCATGTAAAACACTAGCTATCAGCTGCTAGCCAGCAGTCCAATTAGCTCACCAATTAGCGTAATGCTAATAATCATGATGCCGCTTTTTTAGCTGATGCTCAGTGTGTTTTACTACATCTACCTGCATACAAAGCAAACAATACTGCAGTTCTTTAGTAGCGTCAACATGCTAATAGACTAAGAGCATAACACAAACAACCTTTAAATAAACCAGAAAACAGCAGTCTTATTTACAGTAGAGTTTGTTGATATTTGGTTTCACACACTGAGTATACAAATTAAAAAGAAATTCCCAATACGATTATAAAAATACCATTTGCAGTGTGTACTCATATTTCTGCTAACTCTAAAGTAATGACTCACATTTGAGTGAAAATTGCAGTTTAACAACGCACCCTACGGTGCTGATGATTGCTGCTGTCTAACATTTTGCATTTCTCAATGAAAACTGTTCTCTGTCTCTTCTAATGGGACAAAAGACAAAATATAAACTCTCAAACTGAAAGGCCTTTTAAGTGAGAAAAAGATTGGCTATGAACAGACTAAATAAATAATTCAACAGCACAGTTTCCATCCAAA
Organism: Kryptolebias brasiliensis; assembly: GCA_028566095.1. Lineage (NCBI taxonomy): Eukaryota > Metazoa > Chordata > Actinopteri > Cyprinodontiformes > Rivulidae > Kryptolebias > Kryptolebias brasiliensis. The sequence goes on along the minus strand of JAOXNZ010000054.1, from coordinate 11,320,795 downwards.
ATATTTGTACAGTCTGCACATCAACAAAAACGTATTTTGTTTTTCTCTCAAAGTGAATATTTTTTTTATGCCTATGTTATTGCAGTACAAGCAGGTGGAGCAGTATATGTCCTTTCATAAGCTTCCTGCAGACCTGCGACAAAAGATCCATGAGTATTATGAGCATCGCTTCCAGGGGAAAATGTTCGATGAGGAGAATATTCTGGGAGAGCTTAGTGAGCCACTGAAAGAGGTAATAAATTCATAAACACCCACTTTGTTCCTGCTTCTAGCAAATCTATTTGACTTTTATTCCCTTCTCACTTCACATGCTCTTCTTTTTCATTTAGGAGATAGTCAGTTTTAACTGCCGGAGCCTGGTGGCCAACATGCCGCTGTTTGCCAACGCCGATCCCAACTTTGTAACTGCTGTGCTGACCAAGCTCCGCTTTGAGGTGTTTCAACCAGCTGACTTTATCATACGTGAAGGAACAGTTGGACGCAAGATGTATTTTATCCAGCATGGACGAGTCAGTGTGCTGACCCGTGGCAACAAGGAAACCAAACTGAGCGACGGGTCTTACTTTGGGGGTGAGGACAATTTTCAGACTCTGTCAGAAGTGGAACGTAACAAAAAGTTTCCTTTTTGGGAAAAAAGTCACGTCATTTAAAAGTAAAAAAATAAGAGTTCACTTTGTTGTTGCTTTGTGTAAGTCTGCGGTTAGGCTGTCTCACAAACTAACTTGTGTCCTTTCACTGTTTCTTTCTGCCATCATTTCTTCTGTTATGATCAGAAATCTGTTTGTTGACTCGTGGACGAAGAACAGCCAGTGTCCGTTCAGATACATACTGCCGTTTGTACTCTCTCAGCGTGGACAGCTTTAACGAGGTTTTGGAGGAACACCCAATGATGCGACGTGCCTTTGAAACTGTTGCTGTTGACCGTTTGGACCGTATTGGTAACTTGTGGATTCCTGTTTGCTCCATTTGTTTCACAATCTTAAATGTCCAATTGTTTTCTTTCTTTCTTATTTTTTTTACTTTAACAATTCCAAATATTTGCAATTATCCAGCCGGGTCTGCTGAATTCTCTAAGGCTTTTGTCAGAAGCTGTCCTAAGCTGGTCAGGATTCATTTGTGAAAAGAAAAAATAAAGATTCAAAATGTTCCACGTGAAAATCAGTTTAATACAAAAGTTTTCAATGTTTTGAACCTTAATTTTTTTTTAAGATAAAAAAAAAACAGTTCAAGGATTGTTTTTGTTATATTCTCTGCATTTACCACTTTACAGGTAGGAAGAACTCTATGCTCCTTCGGAAGTCGTCCCAGGGTGGTTCTCTTGGGGGTAGCATGGGTCGTGGTGGAGGCCGTGGTGGAGGTCCTGGAGGGGCAGGCGGCCTTGTAGCAGGCGGTTTGGGATCCTGTGACAGCATGCTGGTGCAGCAGATTGTTAAACATGACAGCATGCCAGCTATGCAGGACACCATTGCGGCTGCTGCTGCTGCAGGAAGAAGTGGTGTGATTGGAGGGAGCGGAACAGTGTCCCCTCGACCGCGTCCCGTCATCTGGGCACCACTGGTTCATGCCCCGTTGCAGACTGCAGCTGCCACCAGTAATGTAGCCATCGCCCTCATGCACCAGCAGCAGCAACAACAGCAGCAGTTCCAGCAGCTGCAGCAGCAGCATGCTCTTGCAGGAGGTTTCTTTCTGCCCTCACCTCTGATTTCCCCTTCTCCCTCATCCTCCTTTCCTCTCTCCCCTCCTCGTGCCCCTGTGCTACAACCCCTTCGCCCCTCTGTGAGCTCTCTTATTGGGATGATGACAATAGGAGGAATGAGTGGTTTGTCCCCAAGAGGATTTCCTCTTTCCCCTTCAACCATGGGCCCTCCTGGTGGATTGACATCACCTCCAGTTGCTAAAACTCCACCAACTTCAGCTTCATCTGTCCCAACTTCTGTTCAACAAGGAAGGACTCTTCATTACGGCCCTCGCTTTCAGGCTGATCATCCCTCAATGCCTTCTGGAGCAGTTGTAATCCCAACAGGGGGAGGGCCAGCTTCACCACTCCACAAGGTACCAACTTCCACCCCACTTGCATCTTCCAGTGGCCCATCAGATGGCAATGCCTATCAGCATGGTGCAAAAGAGGCTTTGTTACGTCATGGAGGAAACAGCTGTCAGGGTCTGCCAGCATTGGGCAGACTCACCCAGGAGGCCAGGCTGATGTCAGCCTCACAGCCCACTCTGCCCCATCGCTCCTGGGCTGCAGTGCAGTCTCATCCTCCTCTCCACCGAAAGGCCTCTGGTGGTAATTTGTTGGCAGCTCCTTTCCTTGCAGGACAGTTGGCCAGGGGCAGCAGTGCAGGCATACTGACCTCTAACCCTCCATTACAGTTGTTGACAAATATACCATTTACTGCACAAGTACAAGCCACTGTTCCCATTCAGCCAGCTATAACACAGCCAATTCCTGCAAATATAGCCCAATACACACAATCTACAGCTCATACTGCCTCTGTACCTACACCCACAGCTGTACACGTACCTTCTACACCTTCTTTGGCATCCTCTCCTCCAAAACAGGCCTCACTCTCCTCTGCAGCCACTCCTTCGTCTCCTTCACCTATTCTTTCCCAGACACCTTACCCAAAGCTGATTCCAACCCCCTCTCGCTCCTCCTCCCCTCCACCCTGCTCCATCCCACCTTCAGCAGGAGCAAGCCCGCTATCCACACCTCGTCCCAAACCGATTTCCATACCGTCTTCTCGCTCCTCCTCTCCCTCTCCATCCTCCACTCCTCCTTCCTCGTCTGTTTCAACCCCAGTTCCTCTGTCTCAACCCTACGGGCCAAAGTCTTCTCTTACATCCTCATCTCCCCCATCCTCTTTGCTCTCTTCTTCTCCACCACATCCCCAGAGCCCCAGAGCAAAGGCATCCAACACACCCCCTTCTGCCTCACCTTTGTCTGGTCCCAGTCCTTCTCTGACCCCAGTTGCTTCGCCAGCGCTAACTCCCACTCATACAACTCGTACCCGACCTTCTACTCCAACTCAGACTATTACACCCACATCCTCTCCATCCCCTGTCCCTGCCACATTTAGCCCCTCTTTAAGTAAATCACAAAGTCCAACACCTTGTCTCCAGTCCTCTGTCTCAAGCTCAGCCAGAGGTCCCACCTCAAGCCAGACCCCAAAACAAACATCACCTCTTCCTCTAACCCAAACTTCAACCTCTGCTTCAACACCTGTAAGCACCAACTCTCCCACTAAAGTCACTTTCTCTGTTCATCCTGTGAAGCAAACTTCTCCCGTCCTTACTCAGTGCTCCACTTCAGGCTCTAGTAGAACCATCCAAAAACTCTCATCAGCATCTTCATCCTCAACAACTATTTGTCAAAACCCTCCTTCTCTTTCTACCAACTCCTCTACTGCTACCACAACCTCTGTTAGTGCTGCATCTGCTTCCATTCAGTCCCCAAAACCAATTACACCCTCTACCCATACTCAGACCTCTCAGGCATCCACCACTGCACCTACCAAAACAGCACATTCAGCCAACTCCACTTCACCTAAAGGTGGGAAACAGGACCCTCAGCTGACACTTGCCAGAACAGACTCAGAGGGACTTAGGCACAAACTGCCAGCAAACATGTAAGAGGAAGAACATTTCACATGAACGTTGATAAACAGCAGAGCCATGCATTAAGCTGACACATGATCTCACATAAACAGTACATAGATCTTGAGTTTACTGTAGGATGTGGTTGTCTTAGAATATCAGGTGATATTCATCATGTGACTCTAAGCCAAGCCATCGATCAAGGTGAAAGACATGGGTCTGTGAAATGGATGGTCCTTGCTAAAGAGAGAGTCTATTAAACATCCACATGTATACATAGTGATAGTGATTATTGGAGCAAGCAGGGGAGCTGAAGTGGACATATGCTGCAATATACAGTATTTACTGTACACATAAAACCAGGATGGAAGCAAAGATTGGGGGTGTTGGAGTAGATTCTCTGTAATCCAGGTCATTGTTGTTTCTAAATGCTTGAACAGACCACAGCTGGGCTTCCTTTTTTGTTCCTTGAAAACGCCTCACCTCTCATTTGAAAGGTCTCTTCAGTTTTGATTATGGGTTGGGAGTTTCAGATTTATTTTATTATTGTCTGCTGCCATAAAAGGTGGAAGATCGTGCCTGAACGTGTGCGTGTGTTTCTTTGTTTGCCTGTCTGTTAGCAAGATATCTATGAACCCCTGTTTGGATTTTAATGAGATTTTTTCAGAAAGTAATCATTGAGTAATCATCTATATCTAATTAACTTTTTGAGTGAACTTGATTCAAGATGGCCACCATAGCTAATCAGTTTTAACAAACTCAAAAATGGCTATAACTCAGTTAATTTTACAATTATTAAGCTAAAATTTGGTGCGGTAGTAGTTGAGAATCTATGAGATCATGCAAGGTCTTTGTTTCAAACTTTGGTGGGCGATATGCATTTCTTGAAGGTATGCTTGTTTCATTTAAGTATGAATTGACCTGGTATGTTATAGTTGGGACAGTTACACTAAAGTAGCTAACAGGCTGGACAGGTGGGTCAGCGACCTTTGGGACTCTGACATTTTTAGTGGTATAAACCTACAACTTCCAACCTAATGTTAGAAATGAAAAAGCCTTTTGGAGGAGAAGAAAAATGTCTTCAAGATACAAGAAAGGAAGTCCTGTTGCCTTTTATTCAAGCATTTAGGAATAACTGTGTGTTAAAAGTTAAATAAAACAGCAATACTTGTTGCACATTTTACTATTTAGCACCAGGAAATCACTTTTACAGTGGTTATAAATGTGATAAGATAAAACTATTTTTGCTGTTGGGTAGAAAGTCCACTGTGTTGTCAAAACGAAGGCAATAGAACAGAGACCTCCTGGTTTCCAACTCCAACTCCCTCTTGTCTCCCATTCTTCACCAAAGTGTAATATTTTCTCATCAGAATAATAATAATTATTATATTACACCATTTTAAAAATCACAGTAAAGTTGATACTCATATAAATTTGAATAATTAGGAGCAGTCCACTGGTAGCTCTGTTGTTCCTGGTGTGTGGTGTTTAGTTTTTGAACAATACAAAAATTTAAAACCTACATGTTCACTTTGAAGACTTCTGTAAATTGTTTTTCTATGTGTGTGTGAGTGAGTGTGTGGGTGAGTGAGTGAGTGTGTGTGTGTGACACACAATACTGCTCTGCTGTGCATTGTGGCTCACATGATTTAGTTCCACCCAGCTTCCTGTGTTGTGAATATGTGCCTCTCTGTGGGTCTGTTTCGATGCTTCCTCACCCATCGGCCTCTTTGTCTTTTATCTTCCTTCTGTCTGTCTGCCTTTCATCTGATTTCGCAGCTAACTGTTTCTTTGACGCTCGCAGACTCTCTCCCGTTCTCTCAGTTTACCCGACACTTTGCTCTTTGCTGTCATCCGCCTCATGTTCAAGTGGCGGTGTCCTCCTTCTGTCGCCCTTTGTGTTTCAGCAGCATTTCTAATGATGATCGATGTTTTCTGTAGGTAGCAACAAGACATTTCCGTCTTAACACCTGATACCATGTTGCCTAGACTATAAATATATTTAAGGACCAAATGTTTTATTTTATATTTATCATAGCTTTAGCTTTTGAAAAAAAGTGTCAAATGATGCAGTGCAAATGATGGTCTGGACTGTGGGAATAAGGGTGATGGTTATGCTTGTGATATTAATGATGATGATGAGAAGGGGATGATGATGTATATTTGGATTATGAATAAAGTGGATTTAGATATCAACTTGTGTGTTCAGATTTGTATGTCTGTGTATTGGTATGCTGCTAATTCATAATATTTTTGCCATTAAACTCATTCTCCAAATTTATTTATATTTGTAGATGTTTGTAAATATTTATATCAGGCTGTGTTTGACACATTTAGGAAGAGTTGCACATTATTTACTCTTGCTAACATTACAATAAGTATTAGAACTGGTTTAGTAATTGGACCATAAAAGCAAAAGGTCAGATATTAAATCTGTTAAAGACATTAAGTAAAATCATGGGTACAGCTGCACGTCTAACACTCCTAGACCTGTTTGAGCAAACGACCCTCAGACAGGCAGACATTGTTTTGTCTGATGCCTCTCATGTTCTGTATTCAGAATATGTTTTACTGAACTCAGGAAGAAGGTATAGGGTTCCTTTATGCAAACACAGCCGGTACAAGAATTCATTCATCCGTCTTTGAGTAAAGCTCATCAATGAGCGACGTTTCAGGACAAACAGAGAGACGGGTAATTATTTAGGTAATTGTGTATGGGTTAGCGTGGCAGGAGGTGCTCTCTTTTAAAATGTATTTTATGCAGAATGTGTTTTTTTGTGAAGCAGACCTTTTTTTTTCCCGAGCACATTTCTTCCAAAGGAGACTAATAAAGGCATTTTGACTTTGAAATAGCATTCATAACAATCAATCATCAGTGAGGTTTCTACTTGATGTAAAATTCTCTTTTAATGAACTCAATTTGGAAAAACAGAGTTTAATTCTGAGCAGACTGAGGAGCTAACGATTCCTGTCTCCAGCTCCACTATCAAAATTGTGGTTGAAGTAAACATTATTTTATAAATCAGTTTGTCATTGTTATTGTTATTTATATGGAACTCCAAGTGTTAATAGCAGTAGCAGCAGCTAGCTGTAGCACTTCCAGTGCAGCATGAGGAACTTCCAGCAGGAATATCATCATTTTTCTGCCAGAATAAACATTTAATGCAAAACTGATGGCAGTGTAAAGGTTTAGGGTCAAATGTTAAATAAGTGGAAGGTCAATATTTACAAATGCACCATGTTTTAAAAGTTTAATATTTATATTTATATATTTTAAAGACAATAACAAGACGTGATGTAAAAGTAATAAGATGTGTAGAAGTATCACTTATGTTCTGCAGCAGAAAACACCTTTTGAATGATCCTGTTCCTGTCATTTCACTAAAATTACCCAGTGATTAGAAATTTCCCTTTTACTCTGGGAGTATTATCGGGGTGGATTTTTAGTTCATTGAGCACCACTTGAGACTTGAATGTGACCCTGATGACTCACACTTCCACTTGTAGATGATCTCCAAGGATTTGAGGTTTTTCTGACACAGCCACAGCGTTGCTGTGCAATGAAGCAACTTCCTGTTTGGGTTAATGAAACTTGTTTTCCCTCTCGTCCTCGACTCAGCTGCTGCTGCTGCTGCTGCTTCTGGATCTTCAACCCAAATCCTCAGCAGAGGGCAGATTCAAGGTTAAGACTGTAAATGTGGAGACACTTAAGTCTCTGCTGCTCTTGAATGAAGCGAAATCAGTCTTCAAGAGAGCAGATCGCCCTGATACGACTGCTTCCTCTTCGCTCCGTCTTACATTTGTTCTCCTTGCTTTGTCCGTCATTCTTGTTCACCAGGTTTTCTCCTCCCTGCAGATGTTAATTTGAGAATTATTTTGCACAACTTTTATTTAAAAATTCATTAACATAATGAATTTAAGCTTGTTAGTACTTGCAGTGTGTTTAAATGCCTCCTGCTGAATCACACAAGGTGGCTTAATTGTATTATTAAATGGATCATTACAGTATAAATATTTATTAAATTATGCTAAATATTTGTTTGATTTTATCCCTTAATTGACTATTCAAATTAGAGGGAACTGTAAAAGATTTTTGCTGTTTTGACAAAAAAATTACTGTTGTTTTCAACAGTTCTTTACTGTTAAATCAATGTACAATAAGTTAATGCAGAGTTGTTGTTTTTACAGTAAAACAACTTGATTTAAAACAGTACTGCACTGCACTATATACTGTAAATTTACGATGCATTCTGGGAAAATATTAGGTTACTGTAAATCTAAATAAAGTGACACTGGCTTACCGTAAACAAAGAAAACCCAGCAGTCCTCCATGTGGAAATGAAAGACTCTTCATGGTTTATGTGCTATTGTAATTAGTTTTACAGTGATTTTACTGAGAAATGAGAGCTACAGGATCATTGTTGCCAGTCACGTACTGTTATTTTAACAATAACTTCATGTTCAAGGTGCAGCGTTAAAGCGGAGGACCGTAGGCTGTACAGTGACCACTAGATGGCAAAGACGCACCAATAATCCTGCAACACAGCAGGAAGAGGGAGAGTGTGGTGTGATAGTTGAAGTTTTATTGCTTAAATAAGAAACTTTAGAGTAAAAATAGAAAAACAATAAAGCCATTAAAGCTAGCTGAGTCTATGACGTGAAGAGGACAGAACTCTGGGAAGTCTGTAAGACAGTGTCAAAGAGGTTAATGATGGCAGGACCAGCCTGGATTACCTGCCATGAATAGAGGTGGGGGGGGATAAACAGGACATGTAATTGCTGCCTGTCACTCATGGCTCTGAAATAGGCACAGAGAGAGAGAAGGCTTTACTCTCTGGGAACAAAATAGACCACCAGGTAGAAGCTAAAAGTGTTTGCCCTACCCTGTGCAGTGATAAATATAGTAAGAGCAACAGTCAGTCCACAAAGAGACAGAAGGATTCTTCCTGCTTTGGTCTGCTCATGACCGCTTGTCTCACAGGTTGCATCTGCTGCTGCAAGTTCAACCACAGACTGATGTTTACTCCTCCATGCCGTTTCACCTGAGAGCTTGTGTACAAATTTCCCCCAGATTTCACCCAGAATGCAAAAGCAGACTATAGGAGGAACCCCAAACCATATGCTAAAAGTTTACCTGAGGTACTTGTTATACATTTTTACCCCATAATCCTTCTGTGTAAGACGCTACAACCACAATGACATTGCTTTAAACTTGCATTTGTATCCAGACTGGAGGATATTTTTAATTAGGCTGGAGTTAATTTAAACTGGACTAACTTAAAATGATTTATAAGCATTTTATCTCTTGAAACCCCCCCTCCCACAGACTAACACCATGAGGGTTCTGTGTTGCCAAACTGAGAAGGAAAACCATTTATTTTTGTAAATTTGTGCTCCAATCTGAATGAAAGGTTAGATGAAGAAGAATTAAACAATGTTTGCAGTAATAATAGGTCAAATTTGGGAATAACATGATGTTGGGTCACAAAACGTTTCAGTGTGTAGTTTCATTTGTATATATTTTATTACTTTAGCTTTATAAAGATCATGACCTTTTTTTAAAGCATGAAATAACTAATCACAACTAAATGTGTTAGAAAATTAATATTTGAACATACAGC
>JAOXNZ010000054.1:11300514-11311477 GCA_028566095.1 Kryptolebias brasiliensis | reverse complement strand
GTAATCCAATGTGTTTTATTTTACTGTCATTATTGTTGCCAATAAAACGCTGTTTAAGTCTAATTACTGAAAAGATTTTTATAAAATATCTACACACAGAACACATAATGTGTTAATAAAACTTTATGTACATTTTGACAAAAAGAAATGTTAAATTCTTCTGATTAATTTGTATTTAATTAAGCATTTCCTTAAAAAAAATGAATTAATCAAAACATAATTTCTGTAGCAGCGTCCGTTTTCTTTTGCCTTGATCATATTGCGACCTCTCTGATTGTCTCTCGCGGCCTTGTTCGGAGCCCCGACCCTGAAGTTGGGAACCATTGTTTTAGCACACAAACTGGAAATAAACTGGAAAAAAAGGTGCACTTGTGACGCACTTGTTGCGTGTAGACTTAAAGTTCTTATTCTGGTAGCACAACCACAGAACAAGCAGAGATTTAGGGGTTGGGGGGGGGGGATAGGTGGGCTGTTTGAGCTCACCACAAATTATATATAGACTTCCTGCTCCCGCACTACAAAACCCACCACACACACACACTCCAGGAGTGCGCGTGTCGCACAGACGAGGATGATATTCAAGCTTTGAGAGAGCGAGGTGATTCCCATAACCACTTCAAAAAAACAGAGGCCTACGAATTCTTCAAAGCTGTTTGTTTTTTAGGCAGAGAAATGAAAAGAAACGAGACTTCAGTTCAGTGACATAAAATAGGTTACCTGTCTCTCTGTGAGCTGCTGCTGAACCCCAGCAAACACTAAAAATCGGCGTCTTTTCTTAAGTGATTCACAAAACGCCACTCTTAAAAAGTCCCTTCTGTTGCCCTTTATGCCGCCACCACATTGGATGCGAGACATCCTCCCTGCGAGTTTCATTTATCACACTTTTGTTTCCGTTTAACTCGACTTGAGGCTTCTTTGCCTACAGTTTGGAGCTCTGCCGGGCCCGACTTCTCCCTTCTCCATCCCTGGCCTCCTCCAGGCGACGGCCGGGTGGGATCCCGCTGAGTCACGGGGAGGGGGGAGGGGGGAGGTTTAAATCTAATTGGACTGAAAATGGTTTTGCACCTGACAGGTAATCCGCTTTTACGCGTCTGCCCACCTCTGCGCAGTGATGCCCACAGGAGGAGGAGGAGGAGGAGGAGGAGGAGGAGGAGGAGGAGGAGGTGGGCCACGAACCTCCCCACCTCTCTCCTCCTGCCCTCCCGCCGCCGACTGGCACCGCTGCCAGCCTATCGGACCTCAGTCGGACCCCGTCCATCCTCACGTCCTCCCTCCCCGTGCGCCCTGACCACCCACCCCCCGGCGGTCTCATCTCCGGCAGCCCCGCCAGAGCCAATCCGCGAGCGGGCGTAAGTAGGACAAGCCGCTTCCTGGTTCTCAGAAAGGAGGAGCTGGGAGTCGGAGTGGGCGAGCGGAGGCTGTAGGTACGCGGGGGGTCAGAGCAGCCCGGAGAGAGAACCGGAGGAGAACCGAGGACCAAACATTTGTTAACCCCCCCTCTCTCCGCTCCTCTGAGGTGTCGAGCTGAGGACGACCGCCCCCCAAGCCCGGCTGGAGGAGAAGACAAGCGCTGAGACGATAATAAAAAAAAAAGACATTCAAGCAGTAGAAGTCGGCAGGGTGGGACGGAATAATCCAGGAAGTGTGGAGGCTGGTCAGGTGGGAGGCGGCGCAGGTGACACACCTTCGCATGACACCGGCACTCAGGTAACTCACTGCTTCACCGGCTTCTTCTCCAAATGATACACACAAAAAAGCATAAAAAAAAACAAAAACAGTTTAAGATAAACGCGTTTGTTTTGTTTGTTTCGCGATATCCTCAACTCCTGTCCTCCTCCTCCTTCTTAGGGTCACAGGAGGACTGTCAGCGTCACGTATATATTCGGTTACTCTTGTCGACACGTATCCGTTCAGCGCGTTTTACCTTTAATCCCTTCAAATTGAACCGGGGGGGAGGAGGGGGGTGTATTTGTGTTGATTTAAGGTCGGCGCGGGCGGTGCTTGTTTGAGCGTCAGGTGAGCGGGGTCGTCGGGTCCACTTCTGAAGACATGGGCTGCTAATTATAGCCGAGAACACCGGCTGACATCCAAAACCCAACCTGCGCTCTCTCTCGCTCTCTCTCTCTCTCTCTCTCTTTCTCTCTCTCACGCACGCACATCACCTGGCTGCACATGCGCGCGCAGGCAGTCCAGTCAGGATCTACAGGGTTTAGCCTCTAAATGAGCTGCCTTCAGTGGTCTGTTAATCATCATTATCACCATCACCCTCCCCACGGCGCACCCAGTGTTTTATTTTAATCCATGTGTTACAATGGGCTGTAATGTTAGGCCTGTCTGGCTGCATCATGGGTGGGGAGTCAAACCAGTGGGCTTGCGTGTGTGCGTGTCATCATGAAGGTACTGGATGTGTTGCTGACTCGCCCCTCCGACAGACCGGCCTGACAAGCTCAACTAGTTTGGGTTTGGTTTCCCCATCTTGGTTACAACTTGTTTGGTTAAATCTTTAGGCGTTCGTGCAGGCTGCAGCCAGCGTTTCGTTGTCGGCTGGCCTCGCGGGGCAATCCTTTGGCAGGAAAGTTGTTGGTGGGTTTATTTGTCTTTACCAGCCACCACCGTCACGTAACTGGATGGTTCCTGTGCCCTCTCTCAAAACGAGGAGGGCGGATTCAAGATGGCCGCCACAAACTGTCAACTAAAGAGGCTACAGTTTAGCCGGTTTTACAGATTTTGAGCTAGAATTTGCTGTGGTAGTAGTTGAGACTCATCCCCTTCACATTGTCGGTGTACTCACAGATCTCATAAGACCTTTGTTTAAACTTTAAAGGTTGGAGGCAACCTTGTCTGTCTGTTAGCAAAATATCTCACGAGCCACCGGACGGATTTTAATGAAATTCTCAGAAAGTAATAATTCGACGTACACCTACAGCTGATTAACTTTTGGGTTCAAGCCAAAATTAGCGAACAAAGAAACGGCTATAACTGTCGATTTTACAGATATTGAGCTAAATTTTGGTGTGGTAGTAGCTGAGATGCTCCTCAGCACCACAGATTATGTGAGATATTTGTTTAAAACTTTGGCATTAGCTGTCGGGAGTCAACCCTGTCTTGTTTGTTAGCAATCAGACAGGGAAATCTCAGAAAGTAATCACTGGATGAACACCTACAACTGATTACCTTTATGCTGTCGGCCTGATTCAAGATGGCTGCCACAGCTCAGCAATAGTAGCTAACACAAAAATGGCTGTAAAGCAGTCAACATTACAGATATAGAGCTAAAATTTTGTTCGGTAGTAGCTGAGAGTCATCCCCAACACATGCTCAGAGTTCTAACAAATTGCACAACAGCTTGCAGTAATCACAAAGGATCTTGCATAAGATTATTTTTAAGATTCGACCACGAAGGCTAAAAGTTTGTCGTTTTTGAAGATAAGATGGTTTCGGTTTAAAACTCTGACATGAAAGGCATCAGGCGAGGAGTTTAAGGCCTTTAATTATTTTATTTGTCCTCACCAGCCACCATCATCATGTGACTGGACATTCCCTGTGCTCTCTCTCTCTCTTTGAAACTGGGAGGGATTGACACTCATGGAAAAGCCATTATTGGGCATAAAAATCCTAAATTCTAGCTCTGTTTGCCCCGATTGTGTGTGAAATATAATTAGAGATCTGTGTTTCATCGTTCTGTGCTGCTGCTGTCCCGACCTGACCTCCATCCTGCTTTGCTGTCTGCAGGCCTGCTTCTTGGATTTATTTCCCCCGAACACAGTGGTTCTCAAAGCTGGGGTCAGAACCCCAATGTGGGTCACAAAGCATGAAAAAGGGGTCGCTAGAGAATCTCCAGATATCAATTTACATTTAGAAATGACTGCTCATGGCATATTTTCACCATATTTAATATTATATTGTGAATATTTAAGATTGTTTATGTTGTCATTATGCCCATGTTTAGTTGGGGTATTAGCAGTTTTATATTTATTTATATATTTAAATAATTGATGGGGTCACAAGCTTTTGTTGCAATCATTTTGTGGGTTAAGAGCTAAAAACTTTGGGGGCCACCTATCTAACACATCATCATGAAGTTTCTGCAGATACATGAGGACTAATTCACTTACCTTCAGCTTTTGTTGTTTCTTAGAGAACTGGGGTAGTTTGCTCACATGCCAGAAAATTTGATCTTTAGTAATCATGATTATCTCAGAGAAATGTGCGCGTGGGCTTTCCCAAACTTGCTTATTATTGGACGACATCGGTTCTAAAGGCCTCCAAAGTAGGAAGTATTTGGTTTCTGTCTGTGTTTTACAAGAACCCTCTGATTAAAGTGATGCATCATATGATGGCGAGTGGGTGTGTGATTTTTATCCACGTACATCTTTAGAAAAAGCTTCACATATTTTGCAAAACGAAAATGAAACGAGTTTCTCAGCTAGTAAGGGCTTTCAGAATATTGGTTCATTAGCTTCTTTGGGGTACTAGATATGAAGTCATATGAATTTGATTGAACTTGCTTCATGTTCCCTCAGGTTTATGACCTCTGACCTCTGACTAAAGGACCAAAGAGGAGAGCGCAGGAGGCAAACACAAGTCACCCGTCGTCTCTTGTTTATGGACTGGAGGTAAGGATTTTTAAGAATTTTAAAAGGCCTAAACATTGAACCTCAAGTATGGGCATCAGCTGCTTTGTCCCTTTGTTGAAAGAACTTTGCCCTCTCAAAATAAATATCAAAGCCTGTTGATGTGTAATGGCGCAAAGTTGGAGTCAGAACCCTGTTGTAGAGGGTTTTGAAAACATCTCCAAAAATCAATATAACTTGGAAAAAAATACCATAATGCTATGTCACTGGGCTGCACTTGTGACGTGAGTTTAAAGACAGTAGTCATAAATGGTAAAGCAGTGTAATGGTTGTTGACGCTGTTTGTTTTGTCATTATGTCCTTTAATTTGCTTACGATGTTCGTTTATTTCAACCAGTGAGATCTGGGTGGCAGGGCTCTGAGACAGAAGCTGTGAACTAGAGCTTTAAATAAAGAAGCATTTTGCCATAACCGAGGGCAAATGTTTTATATGAGTTTGATAAAAGCCAGGTTTTTATTCTTGTTGAAGTGTCCTTATTGTGCCTCTTTTTTTTTTTTTTTGACAGAGAACATAATGAGTGACATAAGCTGCCAATAATGCAATCATAAGAAGTTCTCTGAATGGCAGTGGGCTGTTTGTGATATTTGTAAATGTTATGCTTATTAAATAAGGCAAGGAACTAAACAGAAATAAAGTAAGTCCTTATATAATGTGGTTACAATGGCTGGAGACGACGCTGGTGGTGTGTATGATGCTCATTTAGCTGCGCTGCAGTACCTCTCAGCTCATTTTAGCTCCCGTCTCTTAGGTTTATTTTATTTTAAAGTAATGGTTTTGGGCCACGTCGGCGTCATTTTGATGGGATGCTGTTCACTGTTGCAGGCGGATGTCAGAAATGGGCAGTAAAGCTGCAGCTCTGTGAACTTTAAACTCCAGAAAAGAAATCTCATCATGGTGTCGAGTGTCGTGTTTTATACATTTTATTTTTCCACTTTCTCGATTTTTACCGTAACAAATCGTCACCAAGTGATTCTAACATATTTAAGTGTTTAAATACACTCCAGAATACAGATAAAAGTTGTTTTAATTCAAAATTTAATAAATGTAACTTTTAAAAATAATTTTAAAGCTTCTTTTATTTTCCATCCGAACCAGTTAGCACGCACGCATTACCACAAAAAACTACTTCAATCAATCTCTTTAAAACTACAAACAGGCTGAAAACCATTTGAGGTATTTATCAGATTTAAATAACTGGTTACTGTTAGAGTTTGACTCACTTCCCTGATACCAGCTGAATACGTGCTTTCACACAGTTTACACCACAAACATTTCGTGGGGGCTAAACTTTGACGAGCTCTGGTCTTCACGAGGGTGGGGGGGGACGAGCCTGTCAAAGACATCCCCGTCCTTGGAACAAAATATGAGCTGAATAAAGTGGTCAAGCAGCTGAATATTTTATAGGCAACGTGGAAGTTAACTCCTCTGTGGTTTGTTGGCTGCAGTCGCTCCTATGACTCCAACCGGCCTTTTAGGATGGCGCAGAAGAAACACCAGACTGATGTTTAAAGGTTACTTTTCTTTGTAAGATAATGAAAATTGAAGAGCTTGTGAGTAGCTGTTATTTACAGCGATGTAGCTAAAAAAAAAGGCTTAAGTCAGCTACCAAGGATGCACAAAAAGAAATAAAATTATAATGAAACAAATAATAAATTAAATTTATTTTACATTTAAAACCTTTAAATGTACTTTTTGGCGCATTATTTTAATAATACAGAAACACAATTAATTTCCTAAATTTAGGTCCTTATCTGTCAAATCTAAATGGTTCTACTGAAAAATGTCATAGTTAATAAAAATAAGCCAAAAATAACGAACATACCATAATGACTGAACCTTGCTGCAAAAGTCTTACAGAAACAACTCTAAATATCCCAAACACTGACAATAATGTTGTTTGTTTATGTATTAAAAATAAATTGTTTTGCCGATGTCAACAAGACCCCACAAACGTTTCAGATATTAGGAGTATTTAATCACTTTTTTTGCACGTTTTTGTAGTTTTTACAGCACACCCCAACATGCAGATAACTGATGGCAGAGAAAATACAATAAATACATTATTGTAATTAATGTACTTCTGAAAAATTAATCAAAATCTTGATCTTTGCAGTTGTAACAAGTCAAATACTTGTGTGTTTAGTTCTAAATCCTTTAGAAACCAAACTGATATTTTTCCCAGCTTTTCCAGCTTTATTTATAAAGCACTTTAAAAACAACACAGTTGAACAAAGTGCTGTACACCATAACCAGAAGTAAAAACAAACCATACCAATACAATAACAGTAACTGCAAAAACCAACACTTCAAGCTGAGTTAAAAGCCAGTGAGAAAAAGTAAGCTTTAAGAGAAGACTTAAGAACATGAAGAGACTCGGTTGGTCTGATATGTAGTGATAAACCATTCCACAGTTTTGGGGCAGCAGCTGAGAATGAGCGGTCACCTCTCAACCTCCTTCTCGTCCTTGGGACGACCAACAACAACTGATCTGCTGACCTGAGGGGGAGTGAGGGAACACATGGCTGAAGCAGGTCAGGCAGATACCGTGGGGCGAGGCCCGTGCAGAGATTTGAAAACGAACAAAAGAGTTTTAAAATCTATCGTAAAGTGTTAGCATCAGTGAAGAGATGCTAAAACAAGACTAATGTGCTCTCGCTCCTTAGTACCGGTTAAAAGCTGAGCAGCAGCATTTAAACCCAACTGGAGTCTAGAAAGTGACTTACGACAGTAATCTAAACGAGTTGTGATAAAAGCATGAACTACCATTTCAAAGTGATGCAAAGAAAGAAAAGGTTTTACTTTGGCGAGTTGTCTCAGATAAAAAAAAAGCTATTGCATAAATTATATGTACTTGTGTACAAGCCTGTCCTTATATGAGGTTAGAACATGAAACTTAGGTTTTACTTTTATTTTTTTTTTTGCTTTAAAGTGTGTGTTTGCACACATGCACTTAAAAAAAACAAAATTTATGAAGTGCTTTTGTTGTCTCTGTTAAACACATTTGGGTTGGGTCATCCTAATCTATCAGGGCTGATTTATAGATTATGTTGCCCAACTTTAATTGACAAAGTTGGAACAGAATGGCTTAACGTTGAGAGAAGAACGTGCAACTCCGTGGAAATTCTTCTCATTTTTTAAAGTACGTTGTTCGCGTTTATTTGACAAATTAACCCCAGCGCCTTCATGTTCAGCAAAACTCTGTTTAGTCAATTCAACACGAGGCTTTAGCAGCTGTTTTGTTTGTGTTTTGGGCGTCTGTGGTGGGCAAACTTGTGTGACAGATCACATGATCGTGGCTCTGCTACACTGGTGACAACCATGTGTCCGTGAACCGGTGGCTAAAGGGAAGTGACATTGAGTGGTCTGTCAGGCGAGAAGCACAGGCGCACGCAGACACACACATGCAAACATACGTGCACACGGTTCCAGGAAATGCTTTTAATTAGGGCATGTAAGCCCATATAAATTCCCCCTTTTCAGACTTGGGTCTTTCAGTTTCACACAGGCTGAACGAGTGGGAGGCAGGTGGGGAAGAACAGGTCGAACGGGGGAGGCAGAATGGGAGTTGAAAGAAATTTCTTCATCTTTTTTTTTTTTTTGTGGGTTTTCGCCCCGATAGTTGAAGTTGTCTTGCCGTTTTTGATGTCTTATTTCATTTCTTGCGACATCAGTTATTCCAAGAAAGACTCCCAGGTCTTACTCTGAATTGTATTGATGCACAAATAATGAGAAATTGCACCTCAGCAGTTCGACTGATGTGTCACCGTCTGCATGAAGGTCATTGTGGCTCATGGGTGGTTTGATGTACTTACGCCCTCACGGTTAATCCAC
Organism: Kryptolebias brasiliensis; assembly: GCA_028566095.1. Taxonomy (NCBI): domain Eukaryota; kingdom Metazoa; phylum Chordata; class Actinopteri; order Cyprinodontiformes; family Rivulidae; genus Kryptolebias; species Kryptolebias brasiliensis. Next base: position 11,303,011 of record JAOXNZ010000054.1, on the reverse strand, counting down.
TGCAGGAATGACACAAATCAGGGTTTTCTTTGATCATTTTAATAAATAAGAGAAAACGGTTTATTTCAGATCTCTTCTTTTTTTCAAACAAGTTGTGCGTTTTCACCATGTGTGTCGGTTGTTTCTTCACATTAAAGTAATAATGGCACATGAGTGACTACACAGTCCAGACTGCTGCTGTAGCTGAGTCTTGCCCCCACTCATTCTGTGTCAATAGAGGAAGTTATGTATCTGCCATTTCCTCTTTTCAGTCATGAGTTTCTGTAACATTTGACAGCCCTCCCTTGCTCTCGACCACCAGCCTCACGGCCCACGCCACCCAAGGGTTAACCAATCAGCAGGTGGCCGTGACTCCTCTTCTTGTAAAGTGCCAGAAAAAGCAGAGAATATACAAAGATCCAAAAAAAGAAAAAAAAAAACAGCTTGAGAAAAAAAAAAAGCTACAGGCTGAAGGAGCGACAGTGATTCAGCTCTTCTAGTAACAGTGCAATTGTTTCTGTACACAGTGAGCGGGCGGTTATCATAAATAGGTACAGTGAGACAACACTTCAGGGAAAGTGAGAATAAACACCCAAACACCAGCAGGGAGTCATCGCTGCTGAAAGTGACCCCTTTCGGGTGCATCGATCATAGGGGGAACTCCGGCAGCAGATGGAGGCTTGGATTCCAGAGGGGCTCGGCGTCTGCCATTTTGGGAAAAAAATAAAAATAAAAAATCCAGTCAGTTTTAAGATTTAAAAATTAAAGGCCTTGCATTCCTTGAAGGAGTTCCTCTCACCCGCCTCCTTAGCACTCAGAGTATGCAACTGGGATGACTCCCAGCTACTACCACACCAAAGTTTTAGCTCAGTATCGGTAAAACTCACTGAGTTTCAGCCATTAATGTGTTTTGCTAAGGTCGATTAGCTGTGGCAGCCATCTTGAATGGGGTAGACTCCAAAAGATAATCAGTTATATACGTCTGTCCGATGATTACCTTCTGATAGTTTCAATAAATTCTGTCCTGTGGATCATGAGATATTTTGCTAACATACAGACACAGGCACTTACACACAGTAATCACCCGGGGTTCACGGCGGCAGGCGATAAGAGTTGTTATTTATCTAAATACCATGCAACTCAGACCAGTCATTTTTGCATTATGTTACTTCTGGACCACTTTTTTTTTTTTTTTTACATAAATCCCTTTTTGTTTGTTCATCTAACTTCAAAAACAGGTGATATATCTTGTTCCCTTTTGCACTATTTTATTTCCTCACTATTCTCAGTTTGAATATAAAACCTCCTCTTCTTTATTCTGACACGTAAGTTGGACTTAAACCAGCCTGTCCTCTGATTTGTCCAAGAGTTGACACAGTTTTCCATCGTGTCCCCTAATTGTTCACTTTTCTTCCTTTCTCTTTCGGAGACCGTTTGTTCCTCTGCTTAATCTTCCTCTGAGCTTATTTTGCATGTTTTTATACTTTTAATCTCACCATCTGCTCTAGTGGTCGGCCATCTTTACTGAGCACAGGAAGAGGAAACTGATCGGGATCAGTTCGTTTTTGCGACACTGCTGCCTGTTTCTGTTTGTGTCCAGTTCTTTTGCAAGATCTTCATTTTTTATTTTATTTTTTTTAAAGTGGGAGGTTTATTTGTGCAGGGTTGTGGAGAGCCTCCCACTTGTGTGGCAACTTTAAAATAAAGGTCACACATCCAGACGCCGTAAAAATAGAGGATTTCCACAACTTCTACTGTATTTTTCAGGGACATTTCTTACAAACGTTGGGAAAGAGGTGACGAGGTACTAAAGAAGTTGTATTTTTCAGCAAATCTTTTATAGAAAACGTTTTTTTTTATTCAAAATTAACTCAAAAATTCATATTCATTCAAATGTTGTTTACATAATGTGATTAACACCCACCTTTTTTAACCTTGCCTTCTTAAAAATCACCCCACCTACAGCAACGCCCACATGACCCAACTCTAATTACCCTCACAAGAATCAACACTCATATGTTCACTCTGTGCAACAGGGGGAAAAAAACACCTAAATAACTTTTTAGCTCATTTACTGAAGCTAATCTTTAAACCGTTTCAGTTCAGCTTGAATAAATTTGCAGCCACAGTTTGTTGGGTTGCACAAATGAACTGCAGCGAGTTTGTTGTTGTTTTATTTCTTTTCCAGAACTGATGAAGAGATTAAAAAATACCAACAAGAGCAGAATGTTTAGTCAGACGTGGTTTGGTTTAATATTAATAATATTCCACTAAATGAACAACAAAAAAGGTCACACAAAAACTTTAAAATGATTCATCAAAAGTTCTTTAAATTGATTTGCTTTGAGTTAACAGTTGTCTCCTGTTTTGTTCGGGACAAAAACTGAATCTTGTGCAGAACTTTTATAAACTTCCTCTGAATAAATTGTTGAGGATTTGAATAAATACTTGAGTAAATGCACTCAGTTACATCCTGCTGGTACATCTTTTAGTGTAGATGTCGGTATGATGTGATTGG
>JAOXNZ010000054.1:11268893-11281301 GCA_028566095.1 Kryptolebias brasiliensis | reverse complement strand
ACTGAATTATTTCCCCCATCTCTTATGAGAGATACTTAAAAATCATCCAATAAAATACCTTTTCTGAAAATCCATAAGAGAAGAAGAAACTTGCGGGTTAACTGTAACCGAGTTTTACCAGGAAACAGTGTGCGTCAGACAAGCTACACGAAACGTTTAAACCAAGGAAAGAAGAAATATTAAGATGTAAACTGGACCAGCGCGTGTTTACACAGACATTACATACGATTGGCTGATGGATGAGGAAAAAAAAAAAAAAACAAACGCGAGAAAAGTGGGGCAAAACCGAGGGGTGGAAAAACAGCAACAATACAAAAAAATAATAATTAGGCAACGCTGCAAACGTAAAATAACTGTTTCATTACCTGATAACCAAACAGGCCGCTGTCCCTCTCGTCCGGCACCTCCTCTGTGAAGCGTCTTTTCTGCGGTGGGTTGGCTGGGCCGGCGGTGGGTGGAGCTTTGGATGGTGCTGCAGCAGAGGGAGGAAAAGGTACTGGAGGAAGAGTCTGCACAGAGGAGCCAAACAACACCAACGGGTTATTCCTTTGCAATATAATCTGAATTAAGTGTTCTTCTACATCCTTAAAAAGTGTCTGAATGAACACAGGCTGAAGCCAAAAAACTAACAAAAAAGAAAGCATTAGGAACAAAAAAAAATGGCCAAAGCTGTAAACAAGCTCTGTTAGAACTCAGAGTACGTGATGGGAACAGCCTGAACTACTACCACACATCAGTATCTGTACAACTTACAGACTTACAGGCATGTTTGTGTTCCCTAAGGTCAATTAGCTTTGGCAGCCATTTCGTCTCCAGCTGATTCCTACTCTCCAGTGATTACTTTCTGGGCGTTTCTTTAAAATCCGCCCACTGGTTCATGTAATATTGTGCTGACAGAGACAAACCAACACAGACAGACATACAGACACAGGAAGGTAGGCAATCATGTAACTGCCAGTGCGTAATCTGTGCGCCCTTAATTCATTTAGTTTTATTTAGTTCAAGTGAGACTGAAAGTTAGGAGCAGCTGGTTACCAGTGGAGTAAAAAGCAGCAGCTCGCATCACGTATACTTGTGTTGTAAGAATATTGTGCACCTTTGGTTTCACTGCCTGAAACCTGTGCACTGTAATGTGCAAAGGTTTATGTGATGGGAACAGCCTCAACTACTACCACACATCAGTATCTATAAAACTTACAGACTTACAAGCATTTTTGTGTTCCCTAAGGTCAATTAGCTTTGGCAGCCATTTCGTCTCCAGCTGATTCCTACTCTCCAGTGATTACTTTCTGAGCATCACTACACACTGATGATGCGATAATAGAAGGTTATATTCCTACCTGTTGCAGAGTGTCTGACGCAGGGGCCACAGTCGGAGCAGGGACGGGGCCAGGGGCGGAAACAGGAACGGGAGCAGAGCCCGGGCGTAGAGGGTACTGAGAAGGCACGCCTGCAGGGGCCACTGCAGGTATGGGGGGTGCTACAGGATAAGGTGGCGGGACCGGTAGGGGCTTGGGTGGAGGTGGTACGGACAAGGAGTAGTGTTTCTGGTATCCAGCTGGGGAGAAGTAAGGAGGCGGAGGAGGCACTCCGTTCACTACCGGAGGCTGGGTGAAGCCTGGGGAACAGAACCAGAACACGTCACCGCAGTTCATCAATAGTTTGTATTCAGGTTTATTTAGCGCTTATCACAACAATTCATCAGGAGGTTCAATCACAACATGAAAAGCATTGTCTGAGAAATGTTAAGCACAGAAAAGTGGGAGTTGTGTTGTACCTTGTTGTGTTGGCATCACTGGACTCATTTGATTAAGGTAGCGAGAATATTCTGCATGAACCTAGAAGAAAAAAAAAAAAAAGACATTGTAGGGAAGGACTTAAGAGGTTAGAGGATAAAAATGAGCAGATTCAAAAAATATATCACTATCTTGAAAGAAATGTGTAACAATTAGAACTATTAGAAATGGTTCCTTACACTACATCAGCACCTATAAGTAGCAACACATCTTTCCTTCGAACCTTTACCATAAAGTTGTATTTTTGCAGATGCCGGTGTTTGCAGAAAAGACTTGTGGTTTTAGGCGGAACGACGAAGATGCTAACACCATCTATACTTTTGTGACTTATGTATGCAAAATATTATCTCAGTGGAACATCTGCAGAAGCCACAAGAGAGTACATGTTGTTTTTTAACTTTTCACTTTGTATGCCACTTTTGTTGGCAGTACTTTTTTTTTTTTTTTAAACAGTATAGATTAGTTCGACCATCCACAGATTTGTTGCCATTTCATAAAAGTAAGAACGTACGGTCATTTTCTGCTGACATGATCATCTTTTCCCGACTCACCCTGTCTGATAGCGATCTTCGTATGCAAATACGGTTTCCATCTAATTGCATATCTCGTTAACACCGTCACACTGAATTAACATATTTGCTTTCTGCTCTTCTCACGATTTGTTACAGAATCAAATGCTCACTTTCGTTTTGGAAAAATATTAAAACTACTTCAACAAACTTGGTTATTTTAAAGTCACATTTGAATGAAAACCATACATTTTAACCTGCTAGAATGCTATTTAGATAGAACAAGAGCTAAAACAAGGAAAATGATCACCTTTTTTCTTTTTAACCAGGAATGTTTATTTTGAGTTATTTCCTACATTTAATTTTTCCAGCAGACTGCTATAACATCTGATTATCTTCCTGAGTAGAGTTTGCTGCAGTCGTTAATCATTTCAAACATCCCTGATCCATTCATGATACTGAAACCTGGACTGAAGCCAATAAGTTATTATTTTATTATCACTTTAATAACCTGAAGTTTTAGTGGCCTAATCTTTTATATGCCATTTGTACTTGTAATAAAACAGAGACTTGGACAAAGTTTTATTTCACAGTTAGATTTAATCACAATCAGTTTGGTCAAAACTGTAATCACGATTATTGAAAATGATGATTTGTTGAGTTTGGAGATGCAGTCACTGGATTACTCACCGTCTGAAGAAGATTCTCACACAAGGTTTTTGCTGCTGCGAGTCCGTCTGGTTTGGGATGACTAGAAAAGAAAAAACATCAGCATTTAGTTCTAATTAATCTACACAGTCAGTGATTGTGTGTGATTTAATTCACTATTACTGTCTCTAATGAGCAAGCAGTTTTCTTGAATCAAAAGATGGCAGCACCCACCTAATGTAAATATACATGGGTTCAAAGGCCTCTCGTCCAGAGGTGGGTTCTAAACAGCCTGATCCTTTTCCTCGGAGAAAAACTTTGGCCCCGGTCTCAGCCTGAATGTGCTGCAGATATGAACAGCCGGGGCCCTCGACACGCTCTTTGACCACGAACCCTGGGATGGCGTGCTCCAGGCCCACGAAGATCTTATCCTGAACGTAATGCATCTGAGAAGTGGAGCACAAAAAAAAAAAAAAAAACACCTTTAAGTGATCCTGAGAGCAGTTTAATCCACCAGGAAAACGACACTGGCTGTTATCAGGTGATGGTGGCCTTTTTATACGTTAATGCTTGCAAATTAGCTCTTTTAGATTAGTTGCATTACAAATGAAATGTAAACTTTATAACAACAAAAGCGCACCTGTGTTACGAAATTAAGATTTCAAGTCATAAATATTCAAATACAGAACAGCCTACACATCAGGGGTGGGCAACCCTGGTCCTCGTGGGCCACTATCCTGCATGTTTTACTTGTTTCTCTGCTCCAACACACCTGATTTGAATCAATGGGTGATTATCAGGCTTCTGCAGAACATGAAGAGGTCATTTAACCACTGAATCAGGTGTGTTGGAGCAGAGAAACAAGTAAAACATGCAGGATAATGGCACTCAAGAACCAGGATTGCCTACCCTTGAGCTACATAGTAACTCACAGCCATGTAGTGTTTATATATTTAAATATATATGTTCACAAGAAAAACAGCTTCAGTCTGTGTTGGAGTTTGAAACACCAAAACCACCTTACCCCTGACTGAAAGTGAGATTTGTGGTTGGTAATGGGGGGAAGCGAAGACGGAGGTGGGTTCTGCTGACGGTAGACTGTGACTGGAGCCCGACTTGGGGAGAAAGAGGCGGTGGAGGAGGAGGAGGAGGAGGAGGAGGAGGAAGAGGAAGCAGTTGCAGCCTTCACAACACCGTTAGCGATGATCTCTTTGATTTTATTTACTGCTCCTGGAGAAGGCGAGAACATTGGTCAAATCACAACCTGCGTGGAACACATTTTCACAACAAAATGAAGCTCATGAAAGTACTGACTGTCGACGAGCTCTCTCGTCTGTCCTTGAATGTGCAAATACAGAGGTCGCTCTCTGTGGGAGCAAAAACAAGGTCATATTAACAGAGCGTCTGTAGGTTTTATGGTCAACTGCTGAAAATATATATAACAAGAAAAGTCACCCTGCCAGTGCTTTGCTCTTCTCCTCTGCTGTCATGTAACGTCCTCTCGTTGAAACCGCAGCTTCACTCACTTTACTGATCTGCAGATAAACCACAATATATGTACAAAAAAAACAAACATCCTAAAACGATCAACTCAGTTCTGTAAACTCTACTTGTTTGTGTTGCTGCTGACCTCATCCTGTATATGCCCGCGTGTCAGGAGATTTCGACAGTTTGAAGGGACATCATTGATCTCCACTTCAGCTATCACCAGGTCATCTTTGGGTTTTGTCAATGCTGGGGGTTTTACAACACTGCTAGCCTGAGACTGGATGACAAGATACGGTTAAACTAAAAGTTAATGCAGTTAAACACAAAATGTCTTCAAATTTGATGGAATTGATTTGAAGTACAGTGATATAGTCTGGTTTACGCTTCTGCAAAGAAGAACCCGTACATCATCATTGTGAGAATTTAGATTTGCGTAACTTCAAAGAACTACAGCTATTGTAGCATAAAACTTCCTTTTTTCTGATTAAATTGTCAGCTTGAAGTAGTAAGCCATGTTTACACGGTGCCTACACGCATGTTATCCACATGTAAGTCCAACTCTGGAATCATGTCTGAATGACTACAGTACCGTTCAACCACCTCCTGATAAAATACCACTTTTAAATTAAGTAGCACTTATCAGGGTCACATATTGCCTTATAGTGCAGTGAGGTAGTCTGGACCCCTTTTATCTGCATCCGTTTGGTAGTCTGAACACAATCCGTCCTGATTCTCGATGTAGGACCTCCTACTGAACTGACGTGACCCCAAACAAGCAGCAGAGTTGTAACCTGGACATCTCAAAGTAAATAAAAAAAAAAAAAAAAGACCACTTCAGCTGCCGACTTGTTAAAGATAATTAAAAATCCTTGGGAAAATTCTGAAGATACACGTCTTTTTCGGCTAAAAGTTTTAATTAACTGTTTATCAAAAACCTTCTCAATAAAAATGTTTTATTCTTGTTTTTTTCAGATTTTATTATTTAAAATAGATTACAATACGTAATGTGGTGAGTTTCTATTTAGCTTAATGTTTGTTCTGTATGTTTTTAGAGCTGACTGAACCCGCTGTCGTCACTGTAAGCTATAATGCGCTGTGTCAACCACTGAACAATGAGCAGCATCATATTCACCTAATTAAGCACAAAGCTGATGTTTCATCCACTGTAATGCTGTGTTAAAAACAGCTGACAGCCATAGGCTCTGCGTTTCATTAAAGTAGAGGTAAAAAACTTCAGTCTTTGCTCTGATACAGAGCACTGTGAAGTCAACAGTTGTATTATATTTCTCCCATATCATGTCTGTTAGGTATTAAACTCAGCCAAAGATAACTCTACGAAATGCAACTTAAATGGAGCTGAACCGAGGTAATGTCAAACAATTAACACAGCTTGGATGTATGAATGTATTGTCATTTTTACAAAAACCCCATTAAACCTGCTGTTGTCCTGTTTGTTGCTCGGTTTTACAGCCCACTGTGTGTCTGTGATGTGGCTTATGTGCGGACAACTCCCATAATTTTCCGATTGCAAAAAAGCCCCCAACATTTTAGGATATACATTAAACTGCAAGGTGTGAAGGCTCTCAGTCAGAGCTGTCCACTCGCAATCGAATCACCCAAGAAGAGCTCCAGTAGTTCTGAACAGGGCCTTAGTAACACAGTCAGTCACAAAAATCTGCACAAACACAGCTCGGTTTATGGATTTGGAATATAAATTAGTCTTCACACAACCAGGAATACAGCTCTGATAGCCACAACATCAGACCACTTCCCAAACCATTCTTTCTAAGAGAGAAAACACGGAGTATATAACCTTCTCAGGTGGTCCTGGGGTGCTTATTTGTGAGGGATGGAGCTTGCCTTTGGCCACCAACATAGCGTTAATCTTGGCAGCCACTGCAGCTGCAGCATCCAGAGCCCCAGTGGGGGCAGAATCAGCCTCCCCCATCCCACCGGAGCCAGAAAACTGGTCCCATTTGCTGGGGCGCCTGGAGAAGCAAAAACACAGAAGGGTTATTATATTAGAAAAGAAATGGACCCTGATCAGCTTTGATTTGTAGCTTCTTCTGCTGCAAACTGACAGCTAGCTGTTGTCGTTGACAGCTAACCACAGATAATCCTTACAACAATAAAAACACGTTCAAACCCGCATGTTTTCTATGAAACATGTCTCTTTTAGTGTAAGTGCAGGACACATAACATAAGCCAGAACAGAACCAGCCCCACAACACACCGCTATGATTATATAAGACGGCTAACATTAGCACGCTAGCCGGCTAACTGAATGCCTTTGGGCTACGTGTGAAATAACACAAAAATCTATCGGCAGTCCATGTTGGCACCTACCCGCTGTTTTGTGCTCCACAATATGACATTAATATTCAGCCAAACAGAAATTCTTGTCTTAATGCAAAAACTAAAGACTGATAACTTCCCCAGACTTCCTCACAGCTTCTTTTGTAAGCTTTGCTAGTAGCTTGCTAGCTACTGCTCATTTCCCCCGTTTCCGCCTCCGGTTAGGTGTTGTGCCAAAAAAGGTACCCCTGCCGTAAAGAGCACCTCTGGCGTGGGAATCACGTTTGAAGGGAGATTTATTCGCATTTAAAAAAGTATTTTTTTACTGCTCCTCCTACTAGTAACACTTTTATTTACACCTATTAAGTTCGTAGTGTGAACAGGGTGCTTTTTATGATGGCTACAGGTGCAACCTTTTTATAATCAGAAAAAAACCCAAAGAGTTGCATCCTCCCACTATAAGTTTTTATTTTAAACTGGAATGATTTTAGATAAATGTGTCTTTGAGAGGTTTAGAAAACCAAATGTTAGTTTTCCACTTTTAATGTTTTTTTACTCGATTTATTTGTGGAAAACAATGCTCTCAGATGAGCGTCCTTTGACGAGGGTGCGTTTTTCGGCACAACACCGGTCAAGTGCCGCTAATAAATCAAACCACAAGGGGGCGCGAAACACCAGCCTCGCCTGTCCTGCGCCTCATCTTTTTGGTGCCACATTTGAAGAGTTTCCCTTGAGGTGACATTAAAGTGTCCAGAGGATGACAAAGAGCTTCAGCTCCAGGACCTCCTTCATGTAAGTTAAAGCAGTTCAGTATATATATATATATATTTTATAAATGTCTTGCGAAATGTCTTTTAGCAGCTTTTGTGCATTGATTTTAAATGGGATTTTTGTAATTGAATTAAACTGGTGTCAGCTGTTTCTTGATTTTACAGTTTTAACAGTATATATATTCTCGTGGTATCAATATAAGATGGTATATTAATCATGTCAGCTTTAGCTCAACTGTAATGGCACAGTGTGGTCAAAAACTGAGCAAAAATAACTAAATATTTGGAGATTTATGTGTATGGTTGGCTTTTACTGCCTTTTAACCTGTATATTTGTGTATTTATTTTAAAAAAGAGGTTAAGTATCAAGCCTGTAAACTGAATTGGATTTAGAGGATATCGGAGCTGCAGCTGAGGAGAATCAGTCCCTGACAAAAAGACCGATTCTGCAGAATGAGGCCAACAACCAGAAACCTGTGCAGAACGGCAGCATCATGCAGCCTGTGCAGATGTGGCTCATGCAGAGTCACTCAGGCGGGTGTAAAGTTACTGACCCCCCAGGGGCTCAGAGACATGTCCAAAGGGGGGGTTGCATGTTAATCTGAACGGTTAGATTGCAGCAAGGCAGATCAGCTGACTGAATTTCTCTTCTTCTGTGATGCAAAGGGATAAAAGCACTTCGAATTTCTTAAGTTTGATTAGGATTGAGCCAAACAATGATTTGATTTCAAAGGTGAGACCTTTAGCCTCCTTACGTCCTCATACATTGTGAAGTTTAACATTTTTACCTTTTTTTTTAAGGTTGAAATAATAGATTGATTTTGTTCCTTGTAGTATTTTTACAGTCTACAAATATGCATTTACTAATAATAGATTAAAGGCCTAACATTCATGTAGGCATGCATTTCATCCACCACCTTTCAGGCCAGTTTTAGACTAAGATCATTTTATGATGAGAAATTATGAAATTGTAGCTGCTTTCAACATACGTTGAGGATTATGTTCAAAGTACGTGGTGTGAATGACTCTCAGCTACTACCGCATCAGATCTTAGCTCAGTATCTGTAAAACTGACTTAGTTACAGCCATTTTTGTGTTTTTTCAAGGTCAGTTGGGTGTGGCTGCCATCTTGAATTGGGTTGGCTCAAAAGATTAACCAATCCTAGACGTGCATCCAAATATTATTTCCTGAAGGTTTTATTAAAATATCTCCAGTGGTTCATGAAATATTTTGCTAACAGACAGAGATGACCTCAATAGTTGATGGCAAAATTTTAAACATAGATCTCGCACAATCTGTTAGTGCTCAGAGTATGTGTTGGGGATCAGTCTCAGCTACTATCACACCAAATTTGAGGTCAGTATCTGTAAAAATGCCAGAGTTGTAGGCATTTTTCTGTTCTTTAAGGTCAGTTGGTGGCCATCTTGAATTGGGTTGTCAGTTGTAGATGTACATCCAGTGATTACTTCATGAAAGTTTCATTAAAATCTGTCCATTGGTTCATGAGATATTTTGTCAACAGGCACATCACCCCACTTATCTTTTGGCAGCAGGTGATAAATGAAGCTGAATCATCATCGATGATCAGAGAGAATCTGTATCTGTACCATAAACCGTGAACATGAAAATAATGGGTTCAAATATTTGTTTTATTCTACACGTTGCTCCTCAGAGTGGAGCAGGCCGGGAGGCGTCCTCCCTGCCAGGTGCACAGTTACCTGGGTGGGTCAGTTTCTGAGTCACCCGCTCTGTGAGATCAGACTGTGCAAAGACAGACGAGTGGAACGGCAGGTTGTGTAACATTCTGTAGACGCTGTAAAGGCCTTAGTTATGCAAGGTGATGTCTGAAGTTCTCAGTCCAAAACAAAGTCTGTAACCTGAACGAGGATGGGAGCAAACCGTCTTCTCAACCTCTGAGAAAAATGTTCTGTTTGATTTAGTGTGTAGTTGCATTTTTACTAATGTTTTGTTTGTGGAACAGAACTATTTCTCTCTTTTTTTTTATCTGATGCACTCAAACACATTAAAAGGACAGATCACTAATTTATGCAAATTAAATCAAGAACTAGATATTTCTCTTGTAACTCCAGCAGCTGTATAAAAAAAAACGAGTTCATGATAGAGATTCATTCATTTCACCTGCAGGTGGCGCTCTAAGACCTTTATTTAAACCAAAGTCTTTAAACTCACACATATTTGTTTTAAAAATATATTAGTTTTTGAACCAACTTCATAAAATAAGTCATAAAAAAGCTGTTAGGTCTTTAAGTGAAATTCTACTTCTTGTCTCAAACTGGCACTGTCCAGAATTCATTTATCTGAATTATACTGAAAGGCAGTAATAGTTTTGATTGTGTGTGTTAGCAAAATATTTTGTGAACCAGCGAAGACTGGATGAACGTCTACAGTTGATCAAACTTCGGCATCAACTCGATTCAAGATGGCCACCACAGATAATTCATGTTAGCAAACACAAAAATGGCTGTAATTCAATTTTACAGATACTGAGCTAAAATTTGGTGTGGTAGTAGCTGAGAGTCACACCCAACATATAGTTCAAGATCTTACATTAAGATTTAACCAAAAACGTTATTTTCAATATAAGATTATCTTAGTTTTGAACTTTGGCACAAAAGACGGTGGGCGATATGCATTCTTTCCAAGACTTTTAGGCTTTTAATTATTGTTGTTTATTTTATTTTGAATATTTCAGTAGTTTTTTGACTTATAGTCATTTTGTTCTAAATAATTTTTCCTAAAAACCCAAAATGGTTCCTTCAAAATTTGTGTTTTGTCAGACCAAAAGTCTGAAACCAAAGAAAAATTACCAAGCAAATCGAAGGAATTTGCTTTTCCTGCATAGGAAATGCAGATAAATGATAAATAAAACATGGTGTGGGGCTGTTTGATGCTGAGTCTTGGTCCACTTTTATGTCAAAGTGAAGTTTCACTGCAAGTTAATACAAAGTGGTCATAAACCTTCACAATTAAACATTTAAATCCCAATAATATCAAATCCTAAAGGGTGATGACGTTCCCATTTGAAGGTCCACAGAATGGTTTGACCTGTGTAAACATAATGAGAATCTTTAAAAATAAAAGTAATTTCACGCCTTCAAAGTTTGTAGAAAAGGTGGCAGGGCTCGCTAAAGCTGGCACACAGCGACTCGAAACTCTGAGTGTTTTTTTCCTCATTTTTCATATCCATCTGTAAGTATTTTTTTTGCTTTAAAATGGTAGCAGATGGGTATTGTTGGTGGTAGTGTGTAACCGTGATTTCCATCCCTGGCTTTAACAGAAGCGAGGGGTCAGAGGTTGGCAGATCCTCGACGCCTGTGTCGACGGGAACGACCATTTACGGGCTGGAGAAGAAGAAAACCGTAGACACGCCGAAACGCTGGAGGAGAGGGCCGTGCTGTAGTAAGAGCCCGAGTGTGAAGTGTAACATATGTGTCGGTTGATGTAACCTCTGGCCTCCGGGGCCACGCAGACCCCGGGACTCGCCTGATCCTGGCGGCTGACACCGAGATGTGAAACCAGGGGGACGAGGTGGGAGCCAAAGGGTCGAACAAAGAGGCTCTGTGAGGGCACAGGTTTCAGGGTTTGCTGTTAAAACAGCAATTACAAGGAATTTTTATTTTCTAAGGGGTGGGTGTGGGATAATAAACTTGGATGAGTGTGTTTGATTTCAGCTGATGTGATGTTACAGATGCTGATTTGAAGGGATGCTTATCGCCCACCACCTGGTGTGATCTGTAAGCCTTTGGATTACGTGATGGGGGTATCGATATCTGGAAAACAGACCAGGTTTTTAACTTTTTTTGTGTTTGCTAAGGTCAATTAGCTGTGGTGGCCATCTTGAATCAGGTTGATTCTAAAAGTTAACTCGAAGCACTCGGAGATCGCAAACCTCCACCAAGGCCACAGCGTGATTAAAAAATAGTGCCATCCATTGTTTTTTCCAGAACATTTCTTCCAAATCTGTTCTTTAGTTTTTACCTGATCTTTGCTGACAGACAAACAAACCAACGGACACAACAGGAAACAGAACCTCCTTGATGGAGAAAACAAAGGGGTCACATGTAGGAGCAGAGACAAGTTTTTAATGAAGGGGTTACCAGTGAACTTGACCTTTGACCCCATGAACCTTGAAACCAACAGCCATCATTTTTGACCCATGAGGTGTCCAGCTGTGCAGTTTGACATTCCTACATCACACTGATGCAGCGTTAGAGCACTAGGTCAGCTGTGAGGTTGACCTTTGACCCCATGACCTTGAAATCAATCGTGATCACCCTCAACCTAAGAGGTGTCCAGCTGTGCAGTTTAATTTTCTCCATTTCTCCATGGCTGCAGAGTTACAGCATTAGGTCATATGTGACCTTGACCTTTGACCCCATCTCCTTGAAATCACCAGTGATCACCCTTGACCCATGAGGTGTCCAGCTGCAGAGTTAGAGCACCTTCAGCTTTGACCGGATCACCACCAAAATCTAATCACTTGTTCGAGGTGTCCTGAAAATCTGTTCATAACTTTTTGAGTAATCTTGTCCACAGGCAGACAGGCAGACAGGCAGACAGACAGACAGACAGACAGGCAGACAGACAGACAGACAGGCAGACAGACAGACAGACAGACAGACAGGCAGGCAGACAGACAGACAGGCAGGCAGACAGACAGGCAGACAGACAGACAGGCAGGCAGACAGGCAGACAGGCAGACAGGCAGACAGACAGACAAGCAGACAGACAGGCAGGCAGACAGACAGACAGACAGACAGACAGACAGACAGGCAGGCAGACAGACAGACAGGCAGACAGGCAGACAGACAGACAGACAGACAGACAGGCAGACAGACAGACAGACAGACAGACAGACAGACAGGCAGACAGACAGGCAG
>JAOXNZ010000054.1:11235540-11247498 GCA_028566095.1 Kryptolebias brasiliensis | reverse complement strand
AATTTAAGTGTGCTCAGTTAACTTTTATGTGCTTTCATGTTACATTTTTGTTAGAGGCCAAGATGGAAATAGTTTGAATTTATCTTAATATTCAGCCTGCTGGACTGAAGCGGATCATTTTTTTCATTATCAGTCAACCAATTTGTGGTAATATGTGATTTATTTATCATTATAAATTGACTGATTAATATGATACAAAGTTGGTTTTAATGAAAGGTACCCGCTACAATATCAAAAAGTCCAAGGGAATTAGATTAAAGGTTTCTTTTTTAGATAACGAGTCATAACAGTAGTTGTTCTTTAGCTTTTGTAAAGAATAAATAATCTATTCACTTTTCTAACTGTCAAATAATTACAATAATGCCGACTGTTGTCCATTCAAAACGTATTAGACACTAACATTAAAACAATAACAGCCAGTGTATTTGTGCCCCACGTTTACTTTAAAATATTGTTTGTGGTTAAAGGACCTACAAGCACTTTTATCCGACCCGTCCTCATGGCTTCATATCAGGCAGAACTGCAGATCAGCTTCACACCAACAATTTTCCAACATACTCCTCCATGAATGTTCTTCTATCAGGAGTCATTTGAGATACTTGTCACCTCGCCTCGATAAGGTGTTGAACTGTAAGACCTGTTCACACACACACGCACATACGCACACACAATCTTCATTACCTTCTTTAGTTCTTGACAGGAGTCCAGCAACAAGTCAGACCAGGAGCAGATAGCAGCCCTGAGAGCGTGCTCATTTGTCCTATCAGGATAGATGAGGAACAAAAGGTCACGACCTCCTCCGCCGCCACCGTGAAAGGCAGGCGATCACGTAGGTGGCTGCGTGTGTTCGTTTGTCTGTCTGTTAGCAAAATATCTCATGAACCACTGGATGGATTTTAATGAGAACTGATTCACGTTTGGAATCAGAGTCAAAACAACCTCTGCAGCTAATCATAGCAAACACATAAACGGCTGTAACTCAGTTGATTTTACAGATACTGAGTTAAAACTTGGTGTGGTAGTAACCGAGAGTCTTCCCCAACACATACCCTGAGGGCTAACAGATGGCTGAGATGTTCATTTAAAACTTTGGCAAACAAGGTGGCAGTGATCTCAAAGGATCTTGTGGCTCAGTCTGAGTTGCACTATTGTTTTTACACTTCACCAACTGAACATTATACAACTTGTAATTGTTTATTTTGAACCTTTAGATTTTCTTTTCACCTTCATAGTTTTTGTTAGACAAATGAGTTTTAGTCAGCTAGATTAGGAGGGGGTTATACTTGTCGGCAATTACAAAGCGGTTTTGAGCATCTTTCTTACCCAGCGGCTTTTCCGCAGATTTCTTCGCCACAGGAGATAATTATGCAGGAAATTAATTTTCATGAAAGTGGTTTTGTTTGTGCTGCTGTAACACATAAGACTTCAGGACAAAGTGAACTAGTCTCATACTTTTTTCTCTCAAACATATCAAAGAAAATCATGTTAATGTTTAAACCTGTTGAAATGTTAGCATAATTTTCTCTGTTTTAGTGAATCCGTAAACTGGTGTAACTGAGATGAAGTCCTGAAGTTCTCTGTCTGTGCTGTTGGTTTCAGACATTTGACTTTTTTCAAATTGTTTTATGTGTTCACTCCACGCTGTTTTCTCATCCATTAGGATAAAATGTAGTTATTGAACGAGTTGGATCAGTATTGGTCAGACTTCTTAGGTCATTGTTTCAGTTTTGTTACCATCCTTTTCATGTTACATCTATCCTAAACCTATAGCGTAAACTATAACATAGTACACCTGAGTGTGCTTCTTTCTATAATACTTTGTTGTGCAAGTCCTCTGTGGATTATCTAAACTGACTGAGATTATAGGAGTCAGGAGTCCAGCTGTAATCCGAAGCACATCACGGGTCAGACCTACTCTTTACCCCTCAGTCAACCTGCAGTGCCTGTTTGTCCTCGTCTTTTTTCTGATTCACTGTCTCAGCCCTTCGCCCTGTCATGATCCTGTTGTTTTCTGTTTTGCTTCATTTCTTTGGTTATTGTGTTCTTATTTT
Source organism: Kryptolebias brasiliensis (assembly GCA_028566095.1). Taxonomy (NCBI): domain Eukaryota; kingdom Metazoa; phylum Chordata; class Actinopteri; order Cyprinodontiformes; family Rivulidae; genus Kryptolebias; species Kryptolebias brasiliensis. Next base: position 11,245,447 of record JAOXNZ010000054.1, on the reverse strand, counting down.
ACTGTGTTTCCTTGTTCTTTTCATTCAAGATTCTTTGTGTTTAGTTTGTCTTGTTTCCCAGTGCCTACCTGAGTCGTCAGCCATTTTCCCCCTCAGTCCCTCTTACCTTCAGGTAACCATTCACACATGCTCCTCGTGTTCATTAGTCTCAGCTGTCACCATGTAGGCTACGCTCACACTGCAGTTCTTAATGCTTAATTTTGATGTTTTGCTTAGATTCAATTTCTTTGCGTGGTCGTTCACATTATAATTTAAATGCGACCGTCTTCAGACTTCCGTTTGAACAGTCCACGGCTCTGAAGGGACCCGCATGCGAAGAGGAAGACATGACGCCACACTCAGCACGCTGTGTTTACAGTAAATATAGAGGCTACTTATGTTAGGGTGTGTATCAATTCTGAAGTTATTGTGGACTTAGAGCAAACTAAATTATTATCTGCCATGCTTGTTTTGTCCAGTGTTTATGTTTGATCTTCTCAAAGAAGCATAATTGAACGACAAAATTAAATTAAAAACAAACTCAAGTGCCCATCCCATCATGCTAATATCGATACAATTTGACACCAACTTTAGTATCATATATTGATGTAAATTCTCAGTCATCCAGGACAAAAAAGTAAAAAAACAAACACAAGAGAAAAAAGCGAAGAAACTGGACTTCTGTTCTGTAGCTGAAGACGTGCAGAATTGATGTTGGTATCAATAATATCAGCAACTGGATCGATCCACGTACCTCTACTACAGTGGCGTAAAAGTCGGCTAAAATGTGACGTGACCATCAGATGGCTTCGCTTTGAAAAACATCAGACATGAATTTGATTCAGTACCACACATTAAAATGACCTGGGTTGGATTTGAAGAAAATGGATTAGTCAAATTCAGACTGTCATAAAAAAATCTGATTTGGGCAGAAAAATTGGGTTTTGTAGCCTTTTGCTCATTCCTCCCTGCCTACTTAGGTTCCCTGTTCTCACTCACTCTTTAGTCCAGTGGTTCCCAACCCTGGTCCTGTTGAGCCACTATCCTGCATGTTTTAGGTGTTTCCCTGCTTTTCAGCAGGTCTTCAATGTCTGCAGAAGCCTGTTAGTCACTCACTCATTCAAACCAGGTGTGTCAAAGCAGAGAAACAACTAAAACATGCAGGATGGTGTTCCTCCAGGACCAGGGTTGGGAACCTCTGTTTTAGTCTGTCATCCTGTTTCCTTGTCTGCCTGTTCACCGAGTGCTCCTCGTTGGTTTACTTCTCAGCGTTTAGTGTTTGCTCCCCTGTCAGTGGTTTGATTTTGTTATTACGTTTCTTCATTTTGTGCTACAGTCCTTGTGTTCAGTCTGCATCTTTGGATCCTTACTCACCATTCTTGACATGACCAAAAATCCCACAATCCCCAACTCTTTCTGTCCACTATTTATCAAAAAAGTCCTCATCACTTTGTTTCATGTTCAAAAAGAGGGTTCTGATATGTACAGTCATAAATCATGTCCTTAGAATGTGGGTGGAACAGCGGCGCAGTGGTTAGAGCGTGAATAGTTGTTTGTCTCATTTGTCTCTATGTGTCCCTGTGATGGACTTGCGACCTGTCCAGGGTGTCCCCCGCCTCTTTCACAGTGATGGCTGGAGATAGGCACCAGCTCCCCACGACCTGGAAAGGAGAAGCGATTAAAGAAAATGGATGGATGGATTTCAGAACGACATGTTTAGTAACTCTGTTTTTTTGTTTGTTTTGTTTTTTAATTTTAATGATGTCAGTAAAATATTCTTAAACTGTAATAAGTGAATATTAGTTTCACATTGAATTGCCCGGTTTTTTTGGCTTTTTGTGTGTTTTCAGCTGTATAACTGCTGCTGTTGATTGGTTTACTCCTAAATCAATCCTAAAAATGGAAAAAAATAAACTTTTTTTTTCTGTTTTTCTTCACAGTTTCTCTGACTGACAAGGTGCGTTTGAGAAACTGATTCTTCATCTTGGGAATGTCTACAGAAAAACACTATAAGCTTTATGTGTTAGAAACTAGAGATCACGATTGGTAAGTTTTTGATCATCGACAATGTCTTTATATCATTAAAGGGACTGTTCAAATCTTTGAAAGTGGGGTTCTATGAAAAATTTTGAAAAGGTAATATCTTACCTGTTGTTGACAGCTCCTTGAACAGCTTCATTTTAGAGAATTGGAGTTTAATTTCGACCGGATTGACAAGCTAACAGCTAGTCTGAGCGGGACTAAGAACATAGTCTCTGAAAATTCATAGCAACCCATTCAAACACTGTTTTTAAACCTTTTACGCTGTCAACATTTTCACATCCTGCCCGTGGGAGGTCAATGAAAAATTAGAAATCACAAGAAAAATAATTCTGCACGCAAACCCCATATCGCTGTTTTTATTTTGAAACCAGCTTTTGCACAACTTTTATTTTGAAGCTGAGTTCTAGGATGTTTATGTCAGCTTCTTCCAGTGAGTGTGCTCCGGCTTACCAGTGGTGTAAACAGAGTTTGTGAGAGATTTAAGAGTTACGTCATGCCAGCACACAGGAAAACTACAAAAACTCATAGTTCTTAACAAACTATTAACTTTTAAGTGTTTATTTACTGGATTCAGTGGGAAAGAAGTGTTCTTTGTTTGTGGAGAACAGATTGTTGTTTTTAAGGTTTGTAAATTTGATCTGCATAACGATCAGCATAATTAGCTAGTTAAAATATTGCTGATAGCAGCCAAAAAGGCAATAACAAAGAATTGGAGGAAAGTGGAAACACCATTGAGGAGCCAATAGACTGCAGTAGTGAAGGACACATTCGTAATGGAAAAACTGACACAGGCCGAAACTACAAGAATCGCAAACTGACAAAAAATAGGAATAAATGGACAATTTATATGGAAACATAAACTTTTCAAATGTGTTGAATATGTTATATATGTTCTGTATTAAAGTAAACACTCAATAAAGAACAAGTAACAAAAAAATAAAAGAATCAGCACCATCAGATCAGAGACATACAGATCAGGCCCATGTTCAGACCCAACAAAAATGTTATTTTTTTTCAACAGAGGAAAATAAATGATAAAAATGGGTATTTCATATTGTTATTTTCTTGCGGATGTTTGAAATGCTGCAAAACATACACATTTTTGTGAATGTTTATTTACATGGACTATATAAAGTTTAGATTATCTGTGTAACTGGTTTAGGTTTTTGTTGTCTATTATTCTCAGCTGATGGAAATCCTATTTATAGCTAAGTATAAAATTTATATTTGAGTTTAACTCATTAGTCCAGCCTTCCATAAAAGTCCCAGTTCTGTATGTGGCCCTTTGGTAAAAATAGGTTTTCCCACGCCTGAGCTAGCTTTAGCATTTTTGGTGCAGCCTGGGGCTTCCAGCTGGAAAATCATATTTCTGCTGGAATAATGCCGATGCAATGCAAAACTGACTTCTGTGTAAAGATTGATGAATTGTTGTTTGCATGAACCGCTACACACTGAGGTACATTAAAGGTTTTGAGACTGGCGTTTTTTTAAGACAGCAACAATCCACTTTGATCTTGGTCCTGCTCTGACTAGCCTTTAGCTTGTCAGTCTTGTCAGGATTACACTCTACATTACGCTCCAAACTGAGGTCGTTCAAAGCGCTATCTACAACAGGTAGGATATTAATTGTTCATTACCTGTCCACTTCAGTGATCTGAACTATCAATTTGTGTGAATTCACACTGCTTTTATCACTTTTTTCATGTTTAGAACATTTCTGCTCGTATTTTATTTTACAATTTTGCTCTTTGTTCAAATTTCTTTTCAAAGACTGGCAGCACTTGAGGCATGAAGGTCCCAAAGCAAAGGACTAATAATCCAACCCTGACCTCTGAATAAAAGGAACAGGAAACCCAACAGACTCTGAATCACATCCTGAAAACCCGCCGTTTTTACCAAACAAGTGTCAGATGAGGTCGACACTCAATCGAAGATGAACCCTTACGTCACTTCTCACTTTAGGAGGGATCTCTTCCCACAGTTTTATTTGTTGTAACTGTTGTTTCTCCTCTTTTCTCAACGAAGAGCATTTTTCTGTCATTTCAGAGTCATAGCAGCCTCTGATGTGGGCTGCTTGTCGTTCTTTTTGCGCTTGGATTAGTCCAGAGTTTGGTTCAGGGGCTGTTTCTCTGCTTCTTAAATGATTTGCTGCAATATCGGCGTTCAGTTTTAGAAACAGTTGGACAAGGTAAATATTAACACAACAAGCATGTATTTTCATTTTGCCTCATCTATTTAGTCACTGTTTTGTTTAAACGTTCAGTTTCTAAAGCCTGAAAAAATCATGAAAAATCATCAAAACTTTTCTTGCATTATATTTTCACACTAGATTAGCTTTTTATTTTAGGAAAATATTTCTGAAGAAGCTTTTTATAGTTGTATTTAATCAAGGATGCTGATTTAGGAGTTTAAAGCCACAGAGGTAGTCACACTTCTTGATATCTTATTTTTCAGCACTTCTTGGCTTCTCTTCTTCCACATGTGATCTCTCATCTGAACTCCAGCAAAGGCAGGATATTTTTAAGGTGATCTGTTACTGGTTCCTTTCACAAAGACTAGTATAGATTAAGAAAAGTTTAGTCTCTCAGGCGATCGATCGAGTAATCTTTCCCTGTTTTCTTCCCCTGTTGTTATCTTTTGTCAGGTGTTAAGTGGTTTGTCAGCCGTAAAGCTGACATGAAATGAGGTATGTTGGCTCAGAGATGCTAAATAATGCAGGCGATTGCTAAAAGTAGGTAAATATTCAAATAAATATCTTCTATACAGAAGTCAGCACCTAGAACAAATTCACAATGGCCGTCAAAATGATATGTCGACACTTGGAAAGAAAATGTGAAATTGTTAAAGCAGGGACATGATGGATTAAGAGATTATTAATCTAAATATGGTTCTTTTAATAAAGTGTTTAGGATAGAAGTGACCTTACTTTGATTTGTAAAGACTGGAGCAGTTTATCAGTATATTTAAAGTGAATAAAAATCAATAGTTTGTGTGAAACTTCTTACTAACCTTTGCTTTCAATTCTGTATGAAAACATATTTACTGACTTCTGTATGTTAAACTGAAATAGACCTTTCATTTCACTCTATTCTTTGTTTCCTCACGCTCATTTCAAGGATTTGTAAAACCGGAGAGAGAGCTTTGATCGTAAGAATTTGCACGTTTTTATTAGTGCATGTTAAAAGTTGTCCTGTTTTATTTTTAAAATTTAAGTTTGGTTTTGTCTGTCTTCAACCCTTTTTTTGCACCTCATTATGCACACAGTGTTGTGAAATGTACACCGTAAAGAGCTGGATGGTCTTAAGATGTTTTTGTTTCCGTTATCCCACTCCACTGCATTATCAGTTTATACTGTTGATCAAATGATGCCTGCTCAAGACCTTGAGACTTTCCTTTTGTTGCTTTGAGTTGAACAGGACCAGTCCTGCATGCTCTTGTCATATCTTGTCCTACTTGGATGATTGTTTTTTGCACCAGATCAATCACAGAATCAAACTTTTTGGGGCTGCTCATGACCCCCTTCTTTTCAGCTCGTCTCTTGATTTTCTTCAGAGAGCAGGACTGAAGGACATTGATAATGAATATATCTTAACTGACATAAGAAGGCCATATTCCTGATGGATGTATAACTAAACAAATAGACTATAATGGGAAACAGAATTTCAAGTTGCAGACACTGAAGCAAGTGACTGTCCAAGGGTGTTACCCTTTGGCTGGACCTGCATTTATCTTCTTATTAGAACAGATCAGAGGGACTGTGTTGGCAGTAAATACACATAACCTTATTGACTGCATCAAGGAAACTTCTTTACCATCAAGCCCCATTGGGATTCATAGAGATTTGGTCACAGATGATGGGAGCTGCACGTGTCAAACGTCGCTTCAGTGCTGTGGTGGATGGGCCAGTGGAGGAGGAGGAGGTCATGAGGCTGGCACAGAGTGCTGTAGACACGGCCAAGGCAGGGGAAAGCCCAACGGAGTCAGGGAGCCCAACCAGCTCCTCTCCAACTCACGCCCTCAACGGCAAAGCTCTACAACTTGAGAGCAATACCAACAATGCACGGAGGCAGAGCGCCATTGGCGAGCCAGCTAGGGGAGATGTTGGGGCAGAAGGTGGAGTGAGAGCAGGACGAATGTGCCCAAGGCCCAGGAATGCAAAAGGCAGTAGTGCAGGAGGAAGAGGTGAAGGCTGCTCTTCATCAGACCAGGATTCAGTCTCTTCCCCCTCCACTACCAGCCGCCGGCGCAACAGACGCTCAAGTCGCCGGCCCCGACAACGCTTTGTGGACAAGGACGGACGCTGCAACGTCACCTTCGTCAACATGAGCGAGAGGGGCCAGCGGTACCTCAGCGACCTCTTCACCACCTGTGTGGACATACGCTGGCGTTGGATGCTGGTCATCTTCACCCTCTCCTTCATTCTCTCCTGGCTGCTATTTGGCTTCATCTTCTGGCTAATTGCCTCCGCTCATGGGGATCTCTACATTCAGCTTCCCTCCAGCTCCGGATCAGGAGAAGCCGGCTCTGGAGGAGAGTCTGATAGAGACATGACGGTTGAGGAGCCGTGCTTTCTCCAGGTGAACAGCTTCATGGCTGCCTTCCTGTTTTCTCTGGAGACACAGACATCCATCGGTTACGGATTCAGGAGCGTGACCGAAGAATGTCCCCTGGCGGTGTTGGCGGTCGTTTTGCAGTGCATTGTGGGCTGCATTATTGACGCCTTCATCATTGGGGCAGTCATGGCAAAGATTGCCAAGCCCAAGAAACGCAACGAGACTCTGGTGTTCTCCGACACCGCTGTGGTGGCGCTGAGAGACGGAAAGCTCTGCATGATGTGGAGGGTCGGAAATCTACGAAAGAGCCACCTGGTAGAGGCACACGTCAGAGCACAACTACTGAAGGTAAGTGGGGCAAAAATGAATAAAAAGCAGAATGAAAAACAAAAAGAGGTCATTTTGTATGGTGAACCAAATGAAAACGGTTGCCACTGTGAGAGATTAGCAAAGAGAAAAAAGGGTGCAGGACAAGGAGAGAAAGACTGAGGGCTTAAGACCATCTGGCCTGTTTTCTGTCAACTGCACTTAATGAGAGCTTGTTTTATTTTTCTTCAGGGGTTTGGAAGATTTTTCATGGATTAACTTTCCTACAGTTCTTGAACTGAGACCCATTGTCCTCTATCACCTCATTTCCTTTTGTAGGTCGTGTCTACACGGGTTAGATAACTGATTTAGCCTATAAATATGTTTAGCCTTTTATTTTCCTTAAGTGCATATCCTCCAGAAGGACGAAGTACTGACATCACATCACTACAGAGCAAGACAATTTGATCTATCTCTTTAAAGCATAACCAGGGCAGATGGGATTTTGGTCAAAGAAATACATCTCTAAATGCTGGAGCTAGGTCTTGTTCCATAGGAAGGGGTGGGTGAGTGATTGGCCTGTGCATTGACAGTGTGACTAAAGACTTTCAAATTAAGCACTACACAGTAACCTAAAGCTAAATTCTCAAGAAAGAACAAAAAAGGTAGTTTACAGTGGTTTTCTATTGTTAAGAAAGATAAATTAAAGTGACATACTGCAGATTTTTCCATAGCAGGATTTTTTATAGCCAAATTTACTGTTTGATTTAGTCATATTTATTGCCTGCCACCAAAAGGAGAAGTGCAGTTGATGTTTTTGCCCATGTCTCTGCTTATGCGCTTGTTTGTCTGTTTGTTAAAAAAATATCTCATAAACCACTGGACAGCTACAGCTAGTTAACTTTTGGAGTCAACCCAATTCAAGATGGCCACCGCAGCTGATCAAACTCAGTTAGTTTTGACTTTACGACTTAGTCAGTTTTACCGATATTGAGCCACAATTTGATGTAGTAGCAGCTGGAAAACATTCACAACATGTACTCTGAGTCTGAGGTCTTCCAGTATTGTGTTAGATTGTGCATAATGTTATTTTCAAGGTTCAGCCAAACATCTATAACTGCCATTTCTCAGTATAAGATGATCTTTGTTTAAAACTTTATCTTGAAAGCAGTGGGCAATATGAATTCATTCAAGGAATGCTTAGCCAAATGTGATATGATGCACTAAAAGGTGACTTTGTTTTATTCTTTGTACCCTTTCAGCCAAGGGTGACACCAGAGGGAGAGTACCTGCCACTCGACAATGCCGACGTCAATGTGGGTTTTGACACCGGCACTGACCGCATCTTTTTGGTCTCTCCTGTGACAATTGTCCATGAAATCAACGAAGAGTCGCCTTTTTTCGAAATGGACAAGAAAACTTTGGGGAAAGACCGTGAGTTGGAGGTGGTGGTCATACTCGAGGGTATGGTGGAGGCCACGGCAATGACCACGCAGTGCCGTAGTTCCTATCTGGCGTCCGAAATCCTCTGGGGACACCGCTTTGAACCTGTGCTCTTTGAGAGGAAAAACGGCTACCAGGTCAGAAAGGAGTTAAAGACAGATATACGTATAGACTTATGTACAAATTGTTCACTTCCCTTAATTCTCTGCAATAGCAATAGATGTACAGTGTAGAATTAAGTCCAATTAAAAAACTGCCCCTTTTTTTTCTAGGTTGACTACTCATTTTTCCATCGAACATATGAAATCCAAAACACACCGGCATGCAGCGCTAAAGATCTGGCTGAGCAGAAGTACACCGGCAGCTCGTGCTCGTCATTTTGTTATGAAAATGAAGTGGCCCTGCAGCTCGCCTCCCCAGAAGATGAGCCAGATGGAGAGTCTGAGAGTCAAAGGCCATCCCTGGGTGAACATCTTCAATTCAACTGAACGCAAAGAGTAGGAGGCTTTAAAGAGAAATCAGACAGGAGTCTACCTGGGAGACCAAGAGTTCAAACTAGACAGAGATATAAAAAGGGGAAAGGAAAGGACATTATTTACAATAGTAAGAGAGGAAGGAAGTGCAAGCCAAGAGTTTATAATTTGAGTGTTTGATAGGTTTAGAGAGATCATTCTGTGCAGAACAGAAACAAAGAAAGACAGAGAAGAAAGTAGGGGAGTTTGGTCACGGCTCTGACCTAGTTGTCTGATTGGCCCTGGCAGTCTTTCGGGATCATTGAAAACCTGTTTGTTTTTAAGTCTCACATCTGGCCCATCACTACCACAGCACGCTCATCTGGCTCGAATACCCGAGTGGCAGGACGGGCAACAGCTCCACATGGTGGCTACAAACGGCAACTGCACCTTCATATTGCTGATCTGGAGAAATGTTTGGCCTCTGTATGAAATGAATAATAATGTACTCAGGAATGTATTTTCACCATGGTGCAGAGTTGTTGTCTTTTTTTTTTTTTCAGTGTTTCCTTTTCCAGTGGTAAGTATGAATAAGCAGACAACCTGTTTGAGCCAAAGCAGAACAGCAGTAATAAGGAGAAACGGTTGAAAACGAGCAGCGGTTTTGAACAGTTTCTTCACATATATTGTACTGTAGGTTGGACTTTTTTTTTTTTTAGCTTACAGAAAATATTTTTGAATTGTAAACGTTTCTTTATTTAATTTTAACATTTGTGTCGAAACAACTTCTGTATTTTCTTTTCAGACAGATAATAATGCTGTGTCTAGATAATCTGCTTTGCTTTTTCTTGCTCTAAAATCTACAGTATCCTGTTGTGTTTTATGTCACTCAAAGCAAACATGTTATTGTCATGATCTATGACTTTTGGATTGTGTTAATTTTATGATTTTTGAAGTGTCTTGAGGGTCTTGAATGAACCTAAATGGTCCAGTTGAATTTCATGCAAAAGAAGTTGCACTTGTCTCTGTAAACCCTTCAGAGGCTCACAATCACCTAAAGCAGAGGTCCCCAATCCTGGTCCTCGAGGGCCACTGTCCTGCATGTTTTAGATGTTTCTCTGCTTTGACACA
>JAOXNZ010000054.1:11204001-11221932 GCA_028566095.1 Kryptolebias brasiliensis | reverse complement strand
ATGGATGGATGGATGGATGGTTGGTTGGTTCATATGAGGGTTTTGACTCCAAGTCCATTGGTGTCAACTTATATGGGAAATTTAGCAGAAATAATGTGAAACCATTATCAGGAACGTGGTTCACATTTAAAATAACAAAGGAGTGAATAGAACAGAATAAACTTTTATTCATTCCTCATCAGGGAAATTCACAGTTCTGCCACTGCAGGTGTTGCCCAAAATAAGAGTAAATTTTAAAACGTAACAAAGTCACTTAGTTGAAAAAATGATATCAGATAAGAGATAAAAAATAACTATATGAATTTAAAAAAAACAACCAAACCTCTTTAATTGTTTTCTCTCAGAGACAGCAGAGTGTAAACAGGAGAAAAACGTGACCAGACTTATAATACACTTGTATAAAGACCTAAATACAATTTTAAAATAACGACATGTTGTTCTATGAACATCAGTTGCACATAAAAAATGCTGATTAGTAATTTTGCACAAGACATAAAACTTTAAGAATCAGTTATAAGACTCTGGTGTACAGGAGGTAAAAAATAATAATAAATCCATGTGTTTTTCTTTTTTTTTATCCACATTTCTCCACACAGTCATGTTTCAGTTGATCTCATTCATGCTTAATTTTGTTATAACTGGAGCTTCCTGTAGATTTAGCTCTAAGTGGGGTTCCTCTGCTTCTTCTTTTTCTGCATTCCCTTCTTGTTATTTCTTACCAATCTGCCTTTCTGCGCTTTCTTTCCCTTCGTTTTCTTCTTCCTACGCCGTCCGCCTCAGATGGATGGTTGTAGGTCCTTAACAAGAGGCAGCACTCTGGTGAATAAGGTGAGTTAACTCCGTCCTGCTGCCCTTTCCTTTTTTTTTCTGCTTACTTGAACCCCACGACGAGCCTCACTAACTCAGCACAGAAACCTTTTTTACTGTCTCTCTACTGATGTCGCTCCTCATTAACAGTGAAGTTTTGTGCTGTATATTTAACATTTACATGTTGGTATTCTTTGTTGTTGCTGTGATTGTTTTCTTATTTGTCTTTTTTTTTTTTTTTTTTTATCCCATTCATACCTTAAATCTTCTTCCCATCAAAAACTTCATTTGTTTCAACAATTCGCCAGAGTTTACAATATGTGAGTATAAAAGCATTCAGAAAGTCTGCGGGGGTTACTTGTGGGAAATAACACTCTTTAGAATATTTCCTTCATGCATCCCTCTCAAATAAAATCATGTCCTTGGTGTGTTTTCCTTTTCTTTTTCGACTTTTATCTGAACAACTTTTGGTGCTCTGGTGGTCTAGTTTTCCATATTTAGTTTAATTTTTCTGGTTTGGTGGGTTTAGGGCTGGTTTCTCTTCACAGTGGCTTCTGAAGGCCACAGATATATGTTAAACTTTGAAGGATCTCTGCTTAAAAAAAAAGGTGGCTTTAATACGTGTGTAGTACGTATGCTGGTGTAGATTCTCAGTCATCCAGGACATGGTAGTGTGTAGTACGTGTGTCTACAGATGACAGATTTGAGTCATTGTGAATGTTTTGTGTTTTATCAATACAAAACTGCTCACCTCTTGATTTATGTGTTGGTCTGCCTTCGTTGTTGACTGTCCAGCATATCCTAACTGTTTTTAAATTGTAAAAAAAAATTTTTTGCATCAAAGCTTTGTTGATGCCCATCTTTTGCTGCTGCATCGACATCTGCCGCACTGGCAACACGACTGCAGTAATGCATTGCAGCTTGCTGAAAGTGTAGCGGCGCTGCAACTTAATGATTCTCAACCAAGTCTTTATTTATATGCCTTTTAGTAAAAATAAAAGGTCTAAAATTTGACAAAAAAATGATTAAACAGATCATCACAGAAGCAGTAGTCGTGTTTCTTGGTCTCATTTCTTGCCATAAAATGCATCACTCTGTGTCATTGCTCTTCAGCAATGAGTCATGCATTTTTTGTTTTACTTAATACTGTAGGCCCTGTTCTCTTTGGTGATAGCTTTTTTTTTTCCTCTTTTATTGTGAAACTGATTGGATCTTTCCCCGTGTCTCAGGGTGAGCTGGAGAGACAGCTGCTGCAGGCCAACCCCATCCTGGAGGCCTTCGGCAACGCAAAGACCGTTAAGAACGACAACTCGTCTAGATTTGTAAGAGCCGTCGGTGGAAAAACCGTTAAAGATATGTAATGAGATATTTAGATAGCTTAAACTTTATAGCCACCCCACTTTGTTTTTTTCAGGGTAAATTCATCCGCATTAATTTTGACGTGGCGGGATATATTGTTGGTGCCAACATTGAGACCTGTATCCTGAGCTGAATTGTACTTTTCCTAAAGCTTTAGTTGTCTGACATTGATTTGGTTGTCTGTTGATTGGTCCGAAGCCTTTCTAAAACCTGTTTTTTTAATTAACTTGTACATTGTCAAAGCCTGTATGTAAAGGTGTCCAATTATACATGTATTTTTAAAGGTATACAGGATTTTTACACCACAATACATGTTAAGTTTTTGCTGTTAGTTTTCATAACCATAAAAACTCAGACCTCCTTGAAAAGTCCCGAGCCATCCGTCAGGCCAAAGATGAGAGGACCTTTCACATCTTTTACCAGTTATTATGTGGAGCTTCAGAGGAAACTAGAGGTGAGAAGAAGTAAATAAATGGCTGTTCAGTTTAAATATAATGAATGATTTTTTGTGTTTAAATGTTCTTGTTTTATCTTTCTTAGCGGACTTGCTTCTTGGAAGTGCCGATGAGTATCGTTTCCTCACAAGAGGCTCCATCCCTGTCCCTGGTCAAAGTGATTCAGAGAATTTCACCCAGACTATGGACTCCATGGGCATAATGGGCTTCAACCCCGAGGAGTCAGTGTGTAAGAGAGAGAGGATGAAAACAAAAACTGTTGCCATATTTGTTTCTGGCTGTAAATAACCTCCGCCCCCGCCCCCGTCCTGTCTCTCCTTCAGCCATGCTGAAGGTGATCTCTGCTGTGCTCCAGTTTGGAAACATATCCTTCATGAAGGAGAAGAACCACGACCAGGCCTCGATGCCTGATAACACAGCTGCTCAGAAAGTGTGCCATCTGCTGGGCATCAATGTACTGGAGTTCACCCGTGCTATCCTCACACCACGGATCAAAGTGGGGAGAGAGTATGTGCAGAAGGCCCAGACGAAAGAACAAGTAGGGTTTATTTAAAGACATTCGTGTCCCTGAATATGAGCGGAAACAAGAACATTTTCAGTGGCTTTATTAACTGTGTATATCTCATCTTCTAGGCTGATTTTGCCATCGAGGCTTTGGCAAAGGCGACATATGAGCGTCTGTTCAGATGGCTGGTCCACAGGATCAACAGAGCTCTTGACCGCAGACAGAGACAGGGAGCCTCTTTCATAGGCATCCTTGATATCGCTGGATTTGAGATCTTCCAGGTGAGTTTGTGCCTTTTGTTTGATTGTAGGCAAAAGTATTTGGTCACAGCTGATCATCACACCATTGGGGACTGTAGGGAGTTGGTCCCCCTTTTGCAGAGATAACAGCTTCCACTCTTCTCTGAAGACTCTTTTCAAGATTTCGGAGTGTTTCTGTGGGAGTTTGTGTCCATTCCTTCTGTAGAGCATTGATGAGGTCAGGCACTGATGTTTGATGAGAAGATCTCCATTCCAGTTCATCCCAAAGGTGCTCCATGGTGCTGAGATCAGGTCTCATTTTGGGCTAGTCAAGTTCTTCTACACCGAACTCATCAAACCAAGTCTTTGTAGTGCTTGTTTTGTGCAGTGGGCACAGCCATGTTGGAATAGAAAAGGGCCTTCCTGAACGTGAAAATTCCTAAAATGTTGTGGTATGCTGAACCATTAAGATCACGAGAGATAACAGCCCTATCCCAAACCCTGACTGAAACACCTGAACTCAACAATTACAAATGTAGCCAAACACTTTTGTCCATATAGTGTATATCATAAATGAAGCTGGAGGACCTCTGTGAGCCCCAACATTTATTCTGTTTGTGATAAAATGGTCATTAGTTGTCAAAAAGAACATTTCAAATGACAGTTTTTCTTTTTCCTTTGTGGACAGGCTTCATTTAGTCATGCAGACATGTGAGTGCTCTTTTATAAACTAAATAAACCATTGTTTGCTTTCTTAAATCTCCTCTGCAGCTGAACTCCTTTGAGCAGCTGTGCATCAACTACACCAACGAGAAGCTGCAGCAGCTCTTCAACCACACCATGTTCATCCTGGAGCAGGAGGAGTACCAGAGGGAGGGCATCGAGTGGAACTTCATTGACTTTGGCCTGGACCTACAACCCTGCATAGACCTCATCGAGAGACCAGTACATACCATACACCAACATACACTCTTGTCAAGTGATGAGAATATAGATGATGACAAATTTTTAAACAAGAAAATCTAAATTTCAAGAAAAAAAAAACCTTCTTGCTTCTTGTCAGGCCCATCCACCTGGTGTTCTGGCCCTGCTGGATGAAGAGTGCTGGTTCCCTCGGGCCACAGACCGCACGTTTGTGGATAAGCTTTCTGCTGAGCAAAGCAAACATCCAAAATTCTTCAAATCCAAGCAGCCACGTGGAGAAGCTGACTTCTCTATTATTCACTATGCTGGAAAGGTATCCCTTCGTTTTTCACCTCTGTTTTCAACAAATCTTCCTGTAAAAGTCTTCAGTAATGTTCCTTCTCCCCCTTTTGTCTTCATTATTCATCATCCTCTCCCTCAGGTGGACTATAAGGCAGATGATTGGTTAGTGAAGAACATGGATCCTCTGAATGACAACGTGGCGTCTCTTCTCCATCAGTCATCCGACCATTTTGTGTCCGAGCTGTGGAAGGAGGGTGAGATCTCTGCTGTCATCATTACGCTTTCAGACTTGCATTGATTGAATATTTCTATTGTTTAGTTTTACGGTTTATGGAAAGTTTTTGTTCTTTTAACTTCAACCAAAAGATATTTTCATTGTCAGTTTGCCAAGTGTGGTTCATAAAGCATTTTTTCTGGTGTAAAAGGTTTTAACTTTGCTGCACTTCTTTTTCCACTCCCTCTCTGTCATTTTGTTTGTGCTTTCTGCTCTCACTTTCCCCTGTTCTTCCCTCCTCTTGTTTTCTACCTGTTTGCTCTTTTCCCGTCCCTTTTTTGTTCCCTTTGGACTGAATTGGTGCTCGCTTGGGCCTCTCCTTTCCTTCCCTCTGATCTCGTTCACTATTCTCTCGTTTTTCCTGCATCAGATATTCAAACTCTTCCTCGTGTGTACTTCTTTGACTCCTATGCCACACTACAGACTAATGACTCAGACAGTAGGTTTTTTTTCTACCTTCCTCACTTTGGTTTGCTCTTGATTTGTGCCTGCACTGTTTGTGGTTAAATTGTGTGTTTGTTTGTTTTTTTTGTTTGTTTCTTTTTTTAATTCTTTGTACCGTCTCTGTTACTGTGCTGCTCTGTCGTTCTCTAATTGCTCTTTTAATTCGATTTGGCTTTTAGGAAGAGTGCTGTGATGGTGTGTGATCGTGCTTTTGCATTTAGACGGAAGTAGAGCCTCGCTTTCATTTTGTGGAAACATAAAAGTGTCCGAGTGGCAGCATGTTCTCAACAAAAAAAAACCCAAGAGCAAATTTCAGGATCACTTCAAGTGTCGTGGTTGATGGTCGAGCCGCAAACAATAGAAAATAAACATTTTATTAAGCTAATTTAACATCTGGTCCAGTTAAAAAGGTGATCTGGTTAACAGGTATTTTTTCAATGAATGCTTGAGCTGCTGTGAAAAAACTAAACAAAACAAACCATGCAGCCAGAAATTTGATCCTGAATTTGCTCTTGACGCTCATTTTAATTGCATTTATTGCTAAAAAAAAAATGTTTTACTTTTTATTACAGCTTCATTGCTAATGTGGTTTTTGGAGCACTCTAAACTTTCTATGAATAAAACAATAAAACAGAGAAGAAATTAGCAGGATCATAAAATCCGGATGTTTTATCTGGAATTGCATCTGAGCTGCTGTGTAGCGACACCATGTAAAACCCCAAACAAGATGAAGATATTCAGCGCTGTAATTTTCTGTGTTTTGCACTTTGAAGTTATGGAATAATGAACACGCAGTGACCACAAATAGACCCGTTACTCGTCGTTTATTGCCACCTTTTGAATTCCACACATTGCGTGTCGTACCCACAGTTGTGTCAAAAGTAAAATAAATCACTCTGATCTCTTCAGGCAAACGTAACACGCCTGTCTGAACTTGTCCAAAGCTAACAGGTTAATCTTGAAAGGCTTTCCTAACAACGAGGCCTGTGTGCATCTTACCAGCTGCACAAATACACGCTGTTGTTTAGACTTTGAAGCCATTTGAGCTCCAAATCCATCTTATTTGTCGTGGCAGGTGTAAAATAATGATGCTATAGCATTTACACAGACAGAAAAACTCTAATCACATCTGACAAACATGTATATTATCCAAACTTAAAACATAAAAAACCCAAAACTGAGACCGTACCTTCTGCTCCCATTCAGTGGACAGGATTGTGGGTCTGGACCAGGTGTCATCAGGCGAGAGCAGTGGGCCCGTCACTTTTGGATCGGGACTGAAGACAAAGAAGGGAATGTTTCGAACTGTCGGTCAACTCTACAAAGAGTCTCTCACCAAGCTGATGGCCACGCTGAGGAACACCAACCCCAACTTCCTTCGATGCATTATCCCCAACCACGAGAAGAGGGTGAGACCAGGGCTTCTGGATGAAGAGAAAAAGGGACAAAAGTTTAGTACAATAGAGAAAATAAATAAATAAATCTTCTAATTCTGTTTTCTCCTTTGCTTCCTTTTTTTTCTTACTTTTCCGCAGGCTGGCAAATTAGCACCTAATCTTGTTTTGGACCAGCTGAGGTGTAACGGTGTTCTGGAGGGGATTCGTATCTGCAGACAGGGATTCCCCAACCGCATCCCTTTCCAGGAGTTCAGGCAGAGGTGAGCATTTTTGATCGTCTTCTTCCGAATCGGTCAACAAATCTTTCTCTCGCCCTCATGAAGGCTCACATTTGTCTTCCAGATATGAGATTCTCACTCCCAACGCCATACCTCGCACTTTCATGGACGGCAAACAGGCCTCGGAGCTCATGGTAGGGAAACTCTTCAGAAACCTTAATGTCCCGAGCAAGAGTGGGATCAGTTGACCAGTAATAACTGCTTCTCCCCCGTTCAGATCAGAGCTTTGGAACTGGATCCCAACCTGTACAGGGTGGGTCAGAGTAAAGTCTTCTTTAGAGCTGGAGTTCTGGCTCACCTGGAGGAGGAGAGAGACCTGAAGATCACAGACACCATCATACACTTCCAGAGTGCTGCCAGGGGATTTCTTGCACGCAAGTAAGACTTTGCCTTATTGCATAAGTAAAGAAGATGGAGGCTAATTTATATATATTTCTTTTTAAAGATCAACTTTAGATGATTATTTCCAAAAGTATGTAAACAACAAATATCATTGCCAACAGACGTGTACTACAGGAAGCCTTTGGAATTATTGGAATTATGTTTTTGTTTGCTTGTGGATGATGTAGTCAATTCAGTTATTATCACCTGCTGCCATAAAAGGTGGTGGATCGTGTAATTACCTGTGTTTGTTAGCAAAATATTGCATGAACCAGTGGATAGATTTTAATGAAAACCTCACACAGTAATCATTGGATGCACATCAAAAGTCTAATTACTTTTCGTGTCAACCTGATCTAAGATGGTTTCCACAACTAATGAACCTTTGCAAACACAAAGAAATGGCCCTAACCCAGTTAGGTTTACAGATATGGAGCTAAAATTTGATGTGGTAGTAGCTGAGAGTCATTCTCAATACATATTCCAAGTGCTAACGGATTGCACAAGATCTTTGTTTAAAACTTTGTCATGCAAGTTAACATCCAATATGCATTTCTTTAAGGGATGCTAGTGTTAATTTATTTTCTGTATTTAGAGGTGTAATGTGCCGTTTCTGAATTGAGATGTGCGGGTTTGTTTGGCTGTTTTTTTCTTGCCTCAGAGCCTTTTTGAAGAAGCAGCAGCAGCTGAGTGCTCTGAGGGTGATGCAGAGAAACTGTTACGCTTACCTCAAACTCAGAAACTGGCAGTGGTGGCGACTCTTCAATAAGGTGCGCACGACTTCTAATCACAACGCAGCGGATGACTCTTAACAGTTTTGCTTCTGCTGATTTATAACTGTAAATTAACAGTGGTTGCTAAAATTCAGCTTATGATGTAACATTTGGGCTTTGTTTTGTGCCAACCAGGTGAAGCCTTTGCTGCAGGTGACTCGACAGGATGAGGAGATTCAGGTCAGAGAGTCTGAGCTCCTGAAGGCCAAGGAGAAACTCACCAAAGTGGAACAGGAATACACCGAGCTGGACAAGAAACACGCTCAAGTAAATGAAACTCGTTTTTTGTTTTACTGTCTGTCCGCCTCTTTTCAGTGTTTTTTACTCTGAACCATGCCTCACTTGTCATGCTTCCTCTGACCCTCTCCGTGACGCTCAGCTGGTTGAAGAAAAGACGGTGCTGGCTGACCAGCTGCAGGCGGAGGCAGAGCTGTTTGCAGAGGCGGAGGAGATGAGGAGCAGGTTAGCCAGTCGGAAGCAGGAGCTGGAGGAAGTTCTGAGCGAGATGGAGAGTCGACTGGTGGAGGAGGAGGAGAGGGGTACGCAGCTGGCCAATGAGAAGAAGAAGATTCAGCAGAGCATCCAAGTAAGGAGGAGGGAGACGTGCTGTTAACGTTTGTGACGTTACCTTAAAGTTAGTACTGAATGTGGACACGCTGCTTAAGTAAAAACGTGTGGGGGGGGGTTTCAGGACCTTGAGGAGCAGCTAGAGGAGGAAGAAAGTGCCAAACAGCGCCTCCTGCTGGAGAAGGTTAGCTTGGAGACCAAAGTGAAGAGTCTGGAGGCTGAACTCCTGACTGCTGTGGAACAGAGAGACCGACTCACCAAGGTGGACTTCACGTTAAAACTTTAACATTATTCGCATCTGTTATATGTGTTTTTAACACGTTTTTCTCTGAGCAGGAAAAGAGGCTGCTGGAGGAGCATCTGAGTGAGGTGACAGATCAACTGACTGAGGAGGAAGAGAAGACTAAAAGCCTCAATAAACTTAAGAACAAACAGGAGGCTGTCATTGCTGACCTAGAGGGTAAGACTTTGATTCAGCATTGTCTTTTGTTTTTGCCTTTTAGTTTTAATTTAACTGCTGAATCAAGAACACAATGAATTTGCCTAGTCCATTAAAACTGAAAGAAAAAAACCGAAGATTGACTTTAATGTTCAGCTTAAAAATAATAATAATTGTGGTGGCTCAGTGGTCAGTGTTACGGTCTTGTAATCCTGATGTTGCAGGTTCAAGCCCAGGTTGTGGTATCCGGCGTAAAACAATTGCCAAAATGTTTGTGTGAGTTTGCTCACTGTGGCAGCCCCTGAAGAAGAGAGCAGCCGAAATAACTTACCTTTACCTAAATGCTAGTTTGCTTAAAAAAGAGGCCATAGTGTCTATGATAAGGTATCCATACTTCTCATTTGACTGCTAACTCAATTTTCTTCAGTTACAAGTTTTAAAAGCTTATAATTCCCTCAGTCACTTATGTGCCATTTAAAGGAGAATAAGTTACTGTTTGTTAAGGGCATATTTACTTTGTGATTAAGAAGCTAACATCACTTTGTTTCCGTCGCTGTTTGCAGAGCGACTGAAGCGTGAGGAGCAGGGTCGCTTAGAGCAGGAGAAGTGGAAGAGGAGGATGGAAAACGATTCGCTGGAGGCTCAGGAGCAGCTGTCGGACCTGGGCATGCTGTCTGCCGAGCTGAGGGGAACTCTGGCTCAAAAGGAGAAGGAAATAACCACCTTGCAGGGCCGGTGAGTCTCAGCTGAAGTTTAATAAAATAAGACCTTGGGAGGGATTTTTAAAGATTGTTTCTATTTTATTCATTTGGTCTTGGTTTTCACTCTGTCAGCCTGGAAGAAGAAGGTGCACGCCGTGCCGAAGCACAGAGGGCTCTGAGGGAGGCCTTGTCTCAAGTGTCTGAGCTGAAGGAGGAAGTGGAGAATGAACGAGGAATGAGAGAAAGAGCGGAGAAACAGAAACGAGACCTCGGGGAGGAGTTGGAAGCTCTGAGAACCGAGCTGGAGGACACCCTCGACACCACAGCTGCACAGCAAGAACTAAGGCAAATATAAATTAAAGGCTGTGTCGAAAGGCTTAATATAGGTTGATTATTATTGACTATTTTTACCTACATTTCCAAAGGTCTCGTCGGGAGGCTGAGTTAGGTGAGCTGCAGCGAGGTGTTGAAGAGGAGACTCGCCGCCACGAGGCCCAACTATCAGAGCTCAGAGTGAAACACAGCGCTGCCATAGACAACCTCCAGGAGCAGCTGGATAACAGCAAGAGAGTACGGCAAGCAGACTTTTTTACTCTCACATTCAGACAAACACGCACCGTTACTCACTGCGTGTCTCTTTCAGGCTTGCCAGTCTCTTGAAAAGGCCAAAGCCATGCTGGAGGAAGAACGGCAGAATCTGACCGATGAAATCAAGAGCCTCCAATCAAGCCGCACAGACAGCGAAAGGGGCCGTAAGAGGGCGGAAAGTCAGCTCCAGGAGCTCAATGCCCGTCTGGCTCAGGCCGACAGAGAGAAGGAGGACAGGGAGGAGCGAGTGCACAAGCTGCAGGTGCCAAGATATTCAATGTTAATTCTAATTTTCTTGTCTGTGCAAACAACTGTTCAGCTGTGTAGATTTGTTTAGGCTGCAGTAACAATATATCCCTCTTTTTTTTTTTTACCAACTCTTTCAGTGTGAAATCGAGTCTCTCTCCAGTAGTTTATCCTCCTCCGACAGCAAATCTCTTCGTCTCTCTAAAGAAGCCAACAGTCTGGAAAGTCAGCTGCATGACGCAAAGGTATAACGCACACAGAAACCAGGATTATTTCAGGTGTTACTTTAGGATTTGGCTGTTGGACAATGGGCGCTTCTGTATAATTTTTAGAGAATCCTGAGGTAAAAACACCCACATCTGAACTCTGTCACCAGAACTTTGTCTTTCTTCTTGTTTAAGGAACTGCTGCAAGATGAAAATCGTCAGAAGATGGCTCTGGCCTCATTGGTGCGAACTCTGGAGGAGGAGAGGAACGGACTGATGGAAAGGCTTGAGGACGAGGAGGGACGAACCAAAGAGCTGGCCCGTCAGATACAAACACTCACCCAGCAGGTGAATCAGCAGCCTACTCAGGCTTTGTGACAGTGCTGCTGCTTGTTACTTTCATAGACAGATGAAAATTTAATGGTTACATAATCGCTACGTGAAGTTTCAGTCAAAGACAACATTTGTACTCTCCACCTTTGTTCAATTTGTGCAGCTTACAGAGCTTCGTAAGCAGTCGAAGGAGGTGAGCACAGCGGTGGAAACTGGAGAGGAGGTGCGCAGGAAGCTGCAGAGAGAGCTGGACAGCACCATTCAAAAAGAGCGACAGAAGGAGGAGGAGAAGGAACGAGTGGAGAGGCAGAGGGAGCGACTGAGGGAGGAGCTGGAGGACATGACAATTGCCTTGCAGAGAGAGAGGCAGAACTGCACGGCCCTCGAAAAGAGGCAGAAGAAATTCGACCAGGTGAGAGAAACCGGAGTTTGTTTCTTCACACAGACTGAGAAAATCTCAACATTCGTGATATTCATTTTCATATTGGTAACTTTATCTTCATTGCACCCTCAGTCTCTGGCAGAGGAGAAGGCGGTGAGCGCTCGCCTGGCTGAGGAGAAGGACAAAGCAGAAGCAGACAGCCGAGAGAAGGAAACAAGATGTCTGTCGTTGTCCAGATCCCTGCAGGTAAAATATTCAGCAGAGAGAGAAAATGCTTGTCATGTATTTGTGTTTCTGGTCACTAATCTTCTTTGTTTCTGTCTGCAGGAAGTCCAGGACCAACGAGACGAGCTGGAGAGGATCAACAAGCAGCTCCGGATGGAAATGGAGCTACTTGTAAACCAGCAGGACGACGTTGGCAAAAATGTATGAAACTACCTCATGGAACTTTGTTTTGTTATCTATCAGTTTCATTCATCTGTGAGTTAAATCTTTTCATCTGCTTCTGCTTTAGGTGCACGAGCTCGAGCGGGCCCGGAGGGCTTTAGAGTCAGAAGCTCAGAGCTTGCGGACTCAGACGGAGGAGTTGGAGGAGGAGCTGACAGAGGCGGAGGACTCGAGGCTGCGGCTGGAGGTCACACTGCAGGCGCTCAAAGCTCAGTTCGAGAGGGAGCTCAGCGCCAGCGAGGAGAAGGGAGAAGAGAAGAGGAGGGCCCTCAGCAAGCAGGTGAAGAGGAGGAAGAAGAGAGAGCTGGCACAACTTGTCCTGTTTTGTCTAAATTACTCAGATTCTTTTTTTTTTTTTTTTGTCCTCTTTACTTTCCTAGGTGAGAGAGTTGGAGATCCAGCTAGAGGAGGAGAGGACTCAGCGGTCTCAGGCCGCGTCATCCAAGAAGCAGCTGGACGCAGAGCTACAGGAATCCGAGGCCCATCTGGAGGCAGCCACTCGTGGCAAAGAGGACGCTGTCAAGCACCTACGGAGGCTGCAGGTTAAAGTCCACCCTCACATGAACTCATTGTAGGTACACATCAGCACACATGATTTTAAAATATCCCTTTAATGTGTCACAGGGTCAAATGAAGGAAGTTCTTCGAGAGCTAGATGAGACCAAGTTATCTCGAGAGGAGGCGATTACACAGCTGAAAGACACTGAGAAAAAAATACAAACGCTAGAAGCAGAGGTGCTGCATCTCAGTGAGGTATGTCGCTTTTTATGAGCTTATAAATATTCCTTTATAAACTTGGGACACTTTGCAGTCACAATAGTGCTTGTATTTGTTAAAGTGACCTCTGTGCCCGCATCTGTGTCGTTGTTCAGGAGCTGGCTGTATCAGAGAGGCAGAAGAAGCAGGCTCAGCAGGAGAGAGATGAGGTGGTGGAGGAGATGGTCAACAACAGCTCTGGAAAGTGAGCATCTTACGTCTTCTGTTTTGTGCTGATTAGAGTTCCTTTAGTTGTGCTTCTGCATTAGTACTACTAAGATTTCATGTTTGCCCAGGAACGTGCTGTTTGAAGAGAAGCGGCGGTTAGAGGTTCGAGTCACTCAGCTGGAAGAAGACCTGGAGGAGGAGCAGACTAACATGGAACTGCTGACGGAGAGACACAGGAAGACAGCTCTACAGGTGCAGTAGATGCGCACGCACACGCAAAGGCATCTCTAAGTCTCCCTGTTTTAAAAAAACATCCGTACGAACGTTCATCGCTGCTACCCCCGCGCTGCAGGTGGAGACTCTGACTGTGCAGCTGCAGGGAGAGAGGACCCTGGCCCAGAAGGCGGAGGTGGCTCGAGAGCAGCTGGAGAGGCAGAACAAGGAGCTAAGGACCCGGCTAGAGGAGCTGGAGGGAACGGTCAGAGGCAAACACAAGCTCAGTGTCGCCGCCCTGGAGGCTAAGATTGAGTCAATGGAGGAGCAGCTGGAACAAGAGAGACAGTGAGGGAAACACATTTATTTTACAGCAAAACTGTATGTAAATTTAAAAGAAAGAATGAGATGATTTCTAACATTACTTTGGTTTTCTTTACCAGTTGTCAAAGTAAATTTCACTTTTCATATCTTACTGGATCATCTCTAAATTCTCTAATATAAAAGCTAGGTTTTTAGGTATCTCAATAGGTATGTTAATCACCAGATCTTCATCTTTTTATGGGTTAGCAGTAGAGAATATCTCTTTTTTTTGTTTTTAATCAGTAAAACAGCACGATAAACTTGCAAAATGACCAAAATAATTATTATAGTGTAAGATTTGACCATGACAGTGATGGTATTCTTAATTTTTTTGGTTTAATTGTTAACATATGTTCCCCATCTTACAGAGAAAGAGCCATTGCCAACAAACTGGTGAGGAAGGCAGAGAAAAAACTAAAGGAGGCGATGATGCAGGGGGAGGACGAGAGGAGACATGCAGACCAGTACAGAGAACAGGTACTGCACCAGAGAGAGACAAAGATTGAAGCATTTGTTTAAAAAATCATGGAATTGGGATTAGGTCAACTAAGCTGGCTGCTGGTATTGTGCTGAGTGTTAAATAAAATCATCCTAAATAGAAATGACCTATCTGGCTCTGTCCAAACTAATCCTAATTCTGTCCTGGCATCAGTGTGTTTAAGTTAGACTGTTTAATCCCTCACTCACAGCAGAGACACAGACTCTCCTCCCAAAACTCCATCAACAATAATCTGTCATCTTTAATATGACCTCTGATCCCTATCAGTCATGCATTCCCACACTAATCTGTCTTGTTTAAATATCTGCCCCTTCTCCCTCCTCTTCTGGTCCTCCAACCTCACCTGAATTCCCTCCACCGCTCTGCTCCTTTGCCCTCAAGCTGGATAAGTCGATGGGCCGACTGAAGCAGCTGAAGAGGCAGCTGGAGGAGGTGGAGGAGGAGAACTCCCGCTCCAATGCTCAGAAGAGGAAGCTGCAGCGGGAGCTGGAGGAGCTCACCGACAACAGTCAGAGCATGAATCGGGAGATCACCACACTCCGCACCCAGCTCAGGTACGCAGCAGCGTTTGTGCGACTTCTGCGTGGATTTATTTATTTTTTTATTTATTTATGTCATCGAGATGGTCATCGTTTCCTGTTTTTTCGTTTTGCTTTTAACATCCCATTAACTTGACATGGTTTGTTTTGCTTTGCTCTTTTGTTGCATCCCTTTTCGTCCATCTAACCCTGAACATTACCCATCTGTCTGCGTCACAACCCTCAGCGACTGACTGGAGACCCGAGAAGTAGGTCACTGTGTGCGACACTTCGTGTTAATGTTTGAGTGTGTCTGTGTGTGGAAAGCAGAGGGCTTTAAAGTGGCAGTTTGTTGGATTTAGGCAGCTTTGCCATCATTAACTCATTATAACATCCATAACTGTTTTTTTTACATTTATTAGAATCACAAGAAATTGGGAATTGTTGTGTTTTTATTCACACTGGACAAACTACAAGTACCGTAACACCTAATCCATCTTGTCATTCACGTTGTACTGGAGCAGTTCTACTGTAGCTACGATGACAGATCAAGTACTGGTTCTGAGGAAGATTTTCCACATTTTTAGCACTCATCATTGTTTCTCCTACATGCTTGTAAGAAACGATTGAATCAGGAAGTTCTCAGTCAGCTGGAGTCTGAAAGTTTGACACTAAATCCAACTCACTGCCTCATAAAGCTTGTGTGCAACAGGTATGTGTATGTTGGAAGCTCTACACGCATTTAGATTTGTTTATTTCTGTGCATTTTGCTTGTTTAAAGGAATAATCTAAGTTTGGGGGAAAAGCTTTGTTAGAAGTTAGCTTAAAAGATTAATAGCACCCTGAAAGGTAAGCAGAATGAGCAGTCACATGCTGTTTTATATAAACTAAAAGCAAAATTTGTGATTTATTTATGTAATCAATATCACCTTGTAATAATTTTTGAAGATTTAAAGCAAACTGCAAGGAGGCGAGATTATGATGAACCAAGATTTTAATTACTGAACCTAATAATCCAAAAAGGCAGCAAAACATGACATGAAAAAAAATTAATTCAACTGAAAAACTGTCAACATACGTGAAAGTAAACAGATGATCTGAAGAAAGCCAAGCAGTATGTACAGTATACTGATGAGTGAATGGTAACAGGTGTGCTGATTACTAATGGGACACAAGTGGAGCTGTAACCAAGGACA
This sequence comes from Kryptolebias brasiliensis, assembly GCA_028566095.1. Classification (NCBI taxonomy): domain Eukaryota; kingdom Metazoa; phylum Chordata; class Actinopteri; order Cyprinodontiformes; family Rivulidae; genus Kryptolebias; species Kryptolebias brasiliensis. The sequence goes on along the minus strand of JAOXNZ010000054.1, from coordinate 11,206,192 downwards.
AAATGGTGGCCAGGAGCCAGACTAAGTAACCAAAAACCCAAAGTCAGTAATCCAAAGATAACTAAACCAAGTGTTTTCAAAAATAAACACAAACTGTGACGATTATGTTTTGAATGGAAGCTCTGTCATTCCATTTAAAGAATTTAGGAAAAATATCAGCTGAACAATTAACAGCTTTTTTTTTGTAATCTTTTAGTTGATATTCAGACACCCCCCCACCCACCCACCCTCCCCCTCGGTCTGTTTGCCTCAGCTCAGCATGTTGAAACTCCCTCTCTCGTCCTGTCCAGGCGCGCTCCGCTGCCCCTGGCGATGCGTGGACGCAGAGCCCTGGTTGACGACCTCTCCCTGGAGAACTCCGACTCAGAGGACCCCCCTGCCTCCCCCAGCCCGTCCCCCGGACTCTCACAGACTCCCTCCTCAGACCAGAGCCTGGACCCTCCGCCGCCCTACAGTGTCAACAACACCGAGTGACGCTCGCAGGCGCGGCCTCCACCGCTCAGGGGGGCGGAGGAGCGACACGAGCATAACACTAGGTTTTAAATTAAGCAAAGTCAGAGAAAACATACAATAGGTGCTATAACAATGAAACAACCTCCTGATATGTTCCGTTTTTTTTCCCTCAACAAATACAGAAAACATGTAAACTAATGTTACAACCAGGCGATTGGTTTTTATTTTGAAATATAACACATAAGACTGACAATTTCTACATCACACCTCTTTAATGTCAACTAAGAAACAAAACGTCTTAGGGTGAAAAATGGTTCATGAAGCTGTGCCGAACACAGAAAGCAGAATAAATTAGGGTGGTCGCATCTTTTTACTAATCCATGTTTGACACTTTGCTTGAACACAGAAAATCTGATTTCTGAGGGAGAATCACGACAATCCAGTGAGCGTTTGTGTTACACGAAACAGCCACCAGGAACAAAGAAATACCATTGTGTGTCGGTTAACTAAAGAGGTAAACAAAGTTGTGCGCACTTTCTGAGTTAGCGTAATACAAATAGTTATTGAGCAATATTTGATCAAACCTGTGCTGATCAAATCTAATTTTGTATATCGCTAGAAACAGCTGAGTGGCACCAAGAGGTGATTTTTAGAAAGCAGCAGCCCTCAGACACTCCACATTAAGGCTGACAAATTCTGTTTTTTTAGATTTGTATGTTGGTAGGCAGTTAGTGATAGTTTCTTCAACTTAATTCTTTACATATCGCTTAATAAATTTGTATAATTTATATCAAACATGAACTTTAAGTTATTGAGCGCTCAGTCTCGTGGGGGGGGGGCATGTGAATCTGATTATTTCTGCTGATGTTACATTCGTGGACAGCTCGGATTTTACGGCGCTGGGCCTCGGAGATGAATTTGCATGAGAGATTTCTCGGGTAAAAATCACTGCTGTCGATAAGAAAAATTAAAAAGGAAAAAAAAAAAGTATGCTTTTATAGATTGTCCATGACAGCAAGATACTAAAAACATCCTGAGGAGAGTCATTAATTCATCCAAATCTGGGGTTTTTTTGTTTGTTTTTTTTTTCTTTCTTTGGCTGATAGACACTGCGTTTTGTTTTGACAAGCTTTATTTTCACTGCACTGATTATCTGTGTAATTTACCGATCAGACAAAGCTTTTGTGTTTAACCAAACGGTGGGCGTACGGATGAGAAAAGGGACATAAATATGTAGTAAATAGAGTAGCAGTAGAACAAAGTAGGTGACGGGAGCAGAAAGCAGAATAAAGTCACAGCCGTGTGGACTGTATAAAAACTGAGCTCCAGGCTCCAAACAGTTTCTTATACTAGTAGTGTTAGATTAAAAAACAATGATGGTGGCACTGACAGATGAGTTTTAATTAAGCAAATGTCAGTTTTGTTTGTTTTCTCGCGAGCTCAGAATGACATTACATGTGTGGCATCAACCAAACAGGCACTTTGATGACCCCGCTGTGAAACCTAGTTTTAAATGTCTGTTTTTTTAGCATGTTTTAATTGTTTTTGAACATAATGAAAGTCTTTTTTTTTTGGCTGGTATTTGTCAGAAACCTACTAAAGTTTGATCCTGTCCAGAGACTCCAGATTAATCGTTTTAACCGACTCATGTATTTTACTTTAAGGGTTGTTTGCCAGGGTGGCACAGTGGCGTAGTGGTTAGAGCTGTCGCCTCCCAGCAAGAAGGTTGCAGGATCTC
>JAOXNZ010000054.1:11108738-11120977 GCA_028566095.1 Kryptolebias brasiliensis | reverse complement strand
GATAATGATTTTTTTTTATGAATATTTGGATGCTTTGCTGCTTACTGGATTTCTTCTGCTGCTCTTGGGATTTTAAACATGCCAGTGTAAGATTTTTACATGTTTAAGCAGCAGATTGAATTTACCAAAGCCCGTATATTACCTGAAATAAGACTCCTTGTCTTTGTTGACATTAAACAACTGTTGTTGTTTCTCTTTGGGTCACACCGCTTTATTGCTGAATATTTCCTCACTATATGATATCTTATGTCCCAACCAGTTCAATTCAGGCTGACAGGGATGTTGCACTTCATCAGCATGGTGGGTCTGTGCCACAGAGCCATTGAGACTAATCTCTCCTGGGTTTTTTTAGAGTTGGTTGTGGTTGTTTTAAGGCAGGTGGGAACACTTTTCTGTGGCAGTGACATGTTAAAGATCAGCACAATCTTTCATGACGTGGCCGTGGATGTTAATAATAGTCAGTGAAATTACACCTTGTGGATATTTTGGTTATAAATTCGTCTGGAAGATGTTTTCACTATTTGCTGACTTTAATTGTTGTTTTTGTCCACTTGCTTTGCAAGAGTTTTTGTGTGTATCTCCTTGAACAAAGAAGAACAACGATAAACAGAGTTGGATATTCACTAAACTACACTAAGCAACACTTTCCTCAGTTTGTTTTGAAACACAGAGAGACTCAGACGGCGCAGAAATATAACAAGTTCTTCTTCTGTTTTTCTGCAGGTGGAGTTGGACCCAGGAGGCAATGAGCTGCTTGAGAGCCCAACACAAGAAGATGAAGAGAGAAGAGCCCTCGACAAAAGAAAATACTTTGCTCTGAGCAGAAGATGTAAAGAGATCGAACAGGTGTGTGTTAACATTAATGTTCTGTATGTGGGTCACTTTGCACACACTTCCTGAATGTGTTTCCTGTGAAATGTGAATAAATTTACAAACTCTAAGGTATTTGACTTAGTGATTATTTTTTTAAAATGGAGTTAGTGTTATTTAAACCTATTTCTTTCTATTTTATCAATTATTTTAAAAAAACAGCACACATTTCTGATGATTGTGTTGCTGTTTTAGCTTTAGGATCGATCAGTACATCAGTGGTCATTTGCATTTTTATCACTTTCTAATTTGGATGTTTTTTAGGTGAACCAGAAAATCCTGGGTCGCCTTCACCAAGTACAAAGGATTACACGACGCTTGAAGAAAGAGAGACGGTATCAAATTTTATTTCCATATCCACTGTTTTTGTACTGTGTCTGCAAACCTTTCCACTTGGCGACATGTCTGAGGAATGTGCTGATCTTCACAGGTTTCTCATGAAAACTTTAGATGCTCACGGAGACGATTATAGAAACACTCAGCTCACTATACTGCTGGAGGTAAGGATTAGAGAGATGGTGGATTGCTATGGTATCTGGAAAAGGCATTACATTTAAACAGTGGGGAGAGGAAAAAAGATTTTATAGACGAAAAACATAAAACTCCATTAGCAAAAAGATGCACAGTAATTTGTTTATTTCTTAATCGATTTGTGTGCATATTTTTTTTGTGTCTGCATAATAAAATATTTGTTTTGGCATGATGTTTTTTTCCTAAACGTATTTCTTCATGATGGTTAAATATTTTAATTCATTTTAAAAGGATTTAGTTTTGACGAAAAAGTTGCTCAGACAACTTCATACCTCAGTCATTCTGTTATTTGTGGAATCTGTTTAAAGTACAAATTGCATATTAATTGATTTAAGACACTGATGTTACTGCACTTCCTGTTATCTTCAGTGCCTATTTTATTCATAATGTGTCTTTTTCCCATACAACAAATGCTGTATGAACATGTTTAAAAGCTGGATTTTCTACCAGGTGTGATTTCTAAATAATAGCATACTTTTCTTTGCACCAAAATACAAACAAAAAACATATTTAAAGCCTTCGTGGCCTCCTTCGTTTGTACTCTTTCTCACAATTTCCTGCTTAGAGCCATTGGATTTGAAAAATATTCCTCTGCGTTTGTTTCAGGATGAGCCTGGAGCCCACTTAGATTCTTCTGCTGGAGTCGAGGATGAAAGACCAAACGGTGTGCCTGGTTCCTCTGCAGCTCTGCATCATCCAGCTGCACCAAAGAAGAAGAGGCACCGAGTTCCTCGGCAAGACAAGGACAAAGACCAACAGGTTAGTGAATAATTCTAGTCTGTTGTTGTCCATGAGGATGCATGAGTTACAGCGTTAAAAAAGTTAACAGTGTAGAGATGATCAGATAATCAGATTTCTGCCTGTTTTTCACAGGTTGAACCAGATGTTTCTTCTCTGCCAGAGATACAGTTTGGAGAAATGCCAAGTCCAACATCTCTGTCGCACTGATCAGCGCCCTGGATATAATGAAGATGAAGTTTGTTGTTTCACTTGAAGAAAGCAAACAGATCAAGTCTGTGCAAAGCACAAATATGCATGTGTTTTGTACATGTTTTTTATATATTATTTTGTATTTTTGTATTCTGTAGTATTAACTGATAAAAATGCATAATTATGTATGTATGCAAAGTTACAACATGGGAGAAAACTTAATTGAAAAACAAATTCAGTCATCAATAATACAAATTATGATCAAAGGGATAATACATTACTATATAACACATTTGTTTACCAGTCATTTAATGTTTTTGTTAAACTGTTAATATTTTTTATTTGTTTATATACATTAGCTCAGATACAAATAAAATGTTTCAGTTTCAGGCAATATAAAAATGTTTTGGAGCCTCTCTACATGTATTTGGACAATTGTTGTGATGTGATGTTTTGTCACAGCAGAAAACAATAAAGCAGCATTTAAAAAATAATAACTAAAACAGGATTGGACTTCTTAAGCTGCCACAGCTTATATGTGCTAATATCCTGACTTATGTAAAGCTATTTTGTGCAAAAAGACAAGACGGGAAATGGAAAAGGACCTTTACGCTTTGTGTCAATCATAACTCTGATGTCTGCAGAGCCAATAGGCAAGCCTTATTTCGGAGTGATCGACATAACCTCTGCCCAATCATATCTCTAGAACAGATGTAGGGGCGGAGCCTGAATGCGGAGGTGGGATTTTAGCTACCGTCCATCTTCAGCTACATTACAGTGAGCGAGCTTATCGAAAAGAAAACACATTTTGGAAGTAAAGAAGACTTTCTGGAAGTAGTTTTGGCTGTATTTGAAATAAGAAAAACGAAATCCCATACCCTAGGTAAATGTCGTACACAAGTATGAATGTAGGCGGTCGGGTCGACCCAGTTTCCCTTTTTCCTTAATTTGGCTAGCTAAGCGGCTAGTTAGCCAGACAGTTAGCCATATTAGCTAGCATATCGACGATTAGAACGAATTCTGCTTTTATGTGTCTTTCACAGTGTAAAACCATCTCATTAAAACTATGCTAGACCCCAGAGTAATGATGCATGAATGTGAAATACATAAATTAATTTTCTGGGTGCTTGTTTTAGAAAGGACCGGTTGCTAACCGAGCGAAGTGGACTAGCAACTGACTAGTATTAACGTTAGCTCGCTAGTTGGCTAATTTTAGCTGACATCTATATCAGTCCTATTGATAATATGAGCGGGATAATTGAAGTTAGTGAAAAGTAACCTCGACGAAGCCGTCGTACACACGGTTTTTCACGAAAATGTTTTAATTCTGCAGCGGATGTGTTAAGTTGTGCTGCTAATGTCAACTGTCCAGCTGGATGGAGTTAACGTCAGTTTCAGTCGCTGCAGACCGATGTACGACTCCTGCTGTTGGTGGGAGTTTCGTTTGGCTTGAACGGTGAATTTATACATGTTTATTTTGTTGCACAGCCGACTTCTTGACAGACGGAATGTGGACATTGTCGTAGTCTCAGAGCCATGGCTGACAAGAGAAAACTACAAGGTAAGATTGCCCGTGAATCTGTTCGTGTTGCACAGGATCAGCCACTTCCCAGAGTTGTGAGGGACTTTTCAACATGTACTTTTATTGTGAGCAGTGCCATTTCACCACATCTTTTACCCCTGCAGGTGAAATCGATAGATGTTTGAAAAAAGTAGCAGAGGGTGTAGAGCAGTTTGAAGATATTTGGCAAAAGGTAAGAGACTTTCACATTGAGGTTTATATTATGGGATTTTTATAACTGAAGCATTCAGATGATTCACTTTTCTTTTTTTTTTTATTTTGCTTTTGCGTCTACTTTTCAGCTCCACAATGCAGCCAACGCGAACCAGAAGGAAAAATATGAGGCTGACCTCAAGAAAGAGATAAAAAAACTACAAGTAAGACAAGCTGACAGAGACATTTCCTGCTGGTGTTCAGAACAGACTGTGCTTTAATGTTCACCTTCTGTGTTTCTTCCAGCGATTGAGAGATCAGATTAAAACATGGGTGGCCTCAAACGAGATCAAAGACAAAAGGCAGCTAGTTGAGAATCGCAAACTTATAGAGACGGTATGGTGTTTAGTGTATACCTTTTAAAAAATTCTGTCCTTGCATGCTTTCTTTCTTTGTTTTAGTATGCTTAACACCACCTCATCTTGCTTACTACACAGTTGGCAAAAAAAACACTACAATGCATGTGGTGATAAAACTCACCAGGAACATTAAGTTTTAATCTATCACAAAAATAGTTTAGAATAGAAAGATACAGAAAGAACTACTTCTCCTCCATTTTCACAGTTGCCATAATGATATAATTTGCCAACACAATTGGTTTCTTGAAAATAAAGTACGCAAATGACACCAACACCCTTCTGAAATGTTAGGAAAGGGCTGAGTGCTCTGGGGGAAGTAAAAAAAAAAGACACCACCAGTGCTTTTTCTCTAGGTTGTTGTTGCACTCTTCTCATTTGAAACAGTTAAATAAGAAATAGATTTTAAGGGAAAAATAATGACTAATCTGGTTGTTATTATTGTCTTTTTTCTAGCAAATGGAACGGTTCAAAGTGGTGGAGCGTGAAACAAAAACAAAAGCGTACTCTAAAGAAGGCTTGGGGCTTGCTCAGAAGGTGGACCCAGCTCAGAGGGAAAAGGAAGAAACGGGACAGTGGCTAACAGTAAAATATTCTATTTTAAACATTACTTCATCAGATGTTTTTTTATTTTATTTTTTTTAATTCTAGTTTAATCAGAAGCGTAGAAAATCAAGCCAATTTTAAGTTTTTAAACTCTAAAAGCAGAAAGAATTTTATAAATGCCCATGTTCTGATGACATTTATACTCATTAAAGGTCTGTTTCTTTTGGCTTCCTCCTCATCTTCAGAATACAATAGACACACTAAATATGCAGGTGGATCAGTTTGAGAGTGAGGTGGAATCTCTTTCAGTCCAGACACGGAAAAAGAAAGGCGATAAGGAGGTAAGCTTTAGTATTGTCTTTCTTCTGTTAAACAGCCCTCCAGTGTGTTAAACTAGATGTTTTCTTTTGTTGCACAGAAACAAGATCGCATCGATGAGCTCAAGCGGTTGATCGAGAGGCACAGATTCCACATTCGCATGTTGGAGACCATTTTACGAATGCTGGACAATGATTCTGTGCCGGTGGATGCAATCCAAAAGATCAAGGACGATGTCGAGTACTACATCGATTCCTCTCAAGACCCGGATTTTGAGGAGAACGAGTTCCTGTATGACGACTTAGACCTGGAAGACATCCGTGAGAGAGCACTACAGATGTGTTAGAATGATGCTTTTCTCTCCTCAGACTTGTCGGCGTCACCTGACGGCCTGTCTCTTGTTATTTTCTTTCGTAGCTGCAGCGTTAGTTGCAACTTCTCCGTCAGGTCAGGGCAACATGGAAGATGACATGTATCTCCATTCGAGCAGCACTCCCACCTCCACCACATCTTCTTCACCCATCCCTCCATCCCCAGCCACTTGCACTGCTGTAAGTTCTAAATTCTTTATCGTTTACACATTGGGTAGAAAAAAAAATGCTTCCTGACATGATATTGCACATATTTCTCATCTTAGTATGTATTCAGTTCACATTTCTACAAAGCCTGTTGTTTTATGATCCACTGGCTGGTATGCTGAATCAACTTTTCAAAGGTGGATTGTTATATCAAGGTATCTCCTCCTATAGGAGAACTCAGAGGACGATAAGAAAAGGGGACGGTCGACAGACAGTGAAGTTAGTCAGGTGAGAGGCTCTCATCTGTGCTGTGTCAGTAGTTAAACAGTGTAGTGCAGCACTCTTCACCCTTGGTCCTGGAGACTCACACTGGCTGGTGTACTTTTTGCTTTTCTTTCTTTCTTTCTTTCTTTGGCCTCTTGGGCACTGAAATGAAACAAGTTTTCTCTGTTGGGCCACGGTTGGAGATTTCTGATTTAGTTTGCTATTTCCTGCACAAATGGGATTCTGTAGATCACTGTGAAACTTTGCTTCTATTTCACTCTGCACTTCCATAATTGCCTTTTTGACAGAATTGTTTGAGATTTGTTTTGTGTTTCACTTTCAGTCGCCCGTGAAGAATGGTGCCCCATCCTTACAATCTTCCTTCTCTTCTTCCACCACCTCTGGGTCTTCTTCATCCTCCTCCCTCGTGTCTATGGCGAGCGTTGTTGGAGGCATTCCCACTGTTCCCACAGGCAGTACTCTCATAGGAAGCTTCAGCAGTGCGGTACAGCAACATCAGCATCAGTCTGCACAACAGCAGCAACAGTCTCAGCAATCAAACCAACCACAGCAGCAGCAGCAACAACAACAGCCACCTCAGACTAAACCCTCTGTTTCCTCGAACAACACCCCCAGCCCACCCAGCAACCCTCTTCTCCCAACATCCAATGCCCCTTCTTTAACCACACCCAGTACGCCCAGTTCATCAGCTCCCAACTCTCAGTCTCAGCCCCCCTCTGGATCCACCTCTGCATCCAGTTTAGGGCTGGGACTGGGGCTGGGGCTGGATTTAAGAAAAGGTGGCATAACAGGGACCAGCAGTGCCAACCAAATACCAAGTTTAGGCTTGACTGGCCACACCACTCCTTTAAACACAATGGCAGGCCTCATTTCAGGGTCCACATCTGCCCTTTATGCTCACGCAGCAGCTTCTGGAGGACTGGGCCTGAGCAGCACCACTCAGTCCAGCATTTTAACAGAGAGTAGCACTTCCATCCCCACCTCGGGATGCAGTGGAGTCACCACCAACGGAGCAGGGTCGGGGCTTAATTTGCTAGGTTCCAGCCCGGCCCACAATTCTCTGAGTGGGAGTATTTTGAGTCTGGTCCCCGGGCAGGGCGTGGCCCCTGCCACCCCTCAGGTGCCCCCAACTTCTGCCAGTACCACAACCGGAGTAGTTGGCTTGATGGTTGGCAATGGAGGAAGCGTTGGTGTGGTTGGAGCAGTAGGAGTGAATGCTGCTCCTGCTAGACCACCAAGTGGGCTAAAGCAGAATGGAAGCACAAGTAAGTTAAAGTCTTGTTTTAATTTTTATGTCTCTTTACTGTGGGTTTTCTATATAAACACTCCTTTCTGCCCTCAGGTTACAGTGCGATAGTGGCAGAGAGCTCCACAGAATCAGCTCTGAGCACACCGAACCAGTCACAGAACAGCCAACCCTCATCTCTCAGTTCCTCAACCAGCCAGCCGTAAGTCCCTTTTTTTTCCCACTTAAACGCCTGAGACTTTGCATCAGGTTTTTTGTTTTTGGTGGTACGTGGTGTTTTCTTTTTTTTAATTTTACTGAGTGAACTCTACTTTGTGCAGGATGGACAATGGCCCCAGCTTAATCAGCTCCATCACCCTGCCCCCCAGTTCTCCATCCCCCTCGTTCTCAGACAGTACACCCAGCGGAGGGAGTCTTCTGAACGGGCCTCACTCTTATTCACAGGCCTCCGAGGGCCTCGAGGTGAGCCAAGCCTGTGGGGTATGTGAACCAGCCAGATTCATGTCGGGTGTAGCAGCATCCTCTTTGACTCAGAGCGCGGAGAGATTTAACATCAGCGATGATGAGCCCAAGGTGTTTGAGATGTCGAACAAGTCACTTTGACGACTAATTATACAGTAATGGGACTTGATGCTTTAAGTTGTAGCATTCCTCATTGCTGTTCTGACAGTATTCAGTACTTGGGTTGTAAGAAGATCAATTTGTCATTGATTTTGCTCATTTTTTGTCCTAATTGTTGTCAGGAGAAACTGATAATGGACTTTTTCCCCTACAGCAGACATTTTAGCTTGTCTCAGCAGGATAATCACAGCTGAGGCTAATTCTGTTAACGATGGCTGAGTCCCATTGAAGTGTCTCAATAAGCTGACAGTGAGCAGCACAGCGAAGTGCAGGAATCCTTTGTTCAGCCCATTTTTAAGATATGAATTATACCTGTGCCTTTTCTGCCTTAAAAAGCCAAAAAATTTGCAGTGAGAAAGGTTTACCAACAGGATTACAGATGTATGTTTGTTTTTTTTTTAATTAGTGACTCTTCTGGCATGTGTAGTTTCAGGTACTTTTTCTTTGGTTCATTACTAAAAGGTGTTTATATGTTCAACTTTAAATACCGCCTTTAAAAATATTCCCAGCTGCCCACAAACTTCTGTTTCTGGCCACTTTTACACCAAACAGAAAAGCGTACAGTTATGCAACAGTGCAGAGTGCGGGGAATCATGCCAGTTTGTTTTTATTTTTTTCTAAACCAGAAACTCCTGTTGTTTTTTTTAACTATAAGCTCAAATAAGGCAGCCTCACCGACGATGTATAAATATAAATTCTAACGAAATCAGAATTAACAAGCATGAAAATATTTCTTGGTGTTTGATTTTTGATGCTTTTCAACTTATTACTGTTTGCATCTGAGGTCATTAGAAATTGGGACTGGTTTGTAATTGACATACTGTAAGGAAATAAGATGCAACTGTGACAAACATGTACGTTTTAATGAAGCTTTAGTACTCGAGGTAAATTAAAAAAAAAAGGTTTTCCTTTCATTTAAGTTGTTAATTTTATTTATGCTTTAGTGATGTCTTCTTTTAAACTCCTGAATGTTTATTTGTCTCAGCATTATACTTTAACAATGTTCCCATCTGCTTGATCTCACTTCCTCCTCAGGCTCCTAAAGGCCTCAGTTCCCTGAAGGTGATGGCTGAGAGAGCGGCGCTCGGATCGGGTCTGGATGGCGAGATTCCCAACCTTCACGTGACCGACAGAGGTTTGAACGGTGAGGCAGCGTTTCCACACTTCTGAAGAATGATCCCAAGTTACAGCGCAACATTTAAGTAAACACAAAATGCTAATGCATCGTTACCAGCTGTGGTAGGATTATTTATATTACAGTATTTAAGGCATTTCAGTGGATTATGTTGACCTCTGAATATTTATTTTTTACATTTCAGTGAAGCATAAGGACTAGTTCGCAGTCAGGAATGCCCGTGTTGTGTGTAAAGTTCGGAGTTAAACACGTGAGCCTGGCTGCGAGGTGCTGTGCTGGTTTCCTGTGTGACAGTTGACTTATTTTTCCTCCTGTAGACATCTTCTCTGGTTCGTCAGCGGCGCCTGGTACGCCCGCTGCCCCTCAGTCGTCCGTGTCGGAGGTCAGCATCCCTCCCTCACTCGGGGTCTGTCCGCTGGGTCCAACCCCTCTCCCCAAAGAGCAGCTCTACCAGCAGGCGATGCAGGAGTCTGCGTGGAACCACATGCCACACCCGTCTGACTCCGAGAGGATCAGGTGAGCGGCTTGCAGCGTTCACAGCTAGCGAGGAGTTTTCTAAGACACTCTTCATGGAAGGGAAGTCCAAAGTTAAGTCAAGATCCCACTGTGGTCTCCAGAAATCAAGTTTAATTTAGTTTTTGTGCCACAATTGCTACAAGATGTAGAGTAAAGAGTAGTCAAAACCAACTGTATAATAGTGGTTGAGGATGTTTGTCACTATTTCTATGTCTAATTGACCTTTTGGTCATATTTGTTAGAATCATGGTGGTAGGACTGTGCCTTTGCTATTTTGTTTTGCTATTGAGGTTTTAGTATGAGAAGAGAAAAATAAATGAATCTCTCAGTTCCTACCAGGTTTATAAAACCAAGTGAAACCTGAAGTTTTAGTTGTTTGTTTTTGATGCACTTATTGATTCCTGCTAAAGAAGTGAAGTTTAAAAAAAATCACAAAAAAAGTCACAAATACAGCTTTTTTTTTTTTTGGTCTGTCAATGTGTCATCATGTGACTTTGCAAGTTTATGCTCAGGTCTGAAGGTGTGCGTTTGGGAACCGCTGGTTTTCTGATTCTGTTTTTTTGTTTTAAAGGCAATACCTGATGAGGAATCCATGTCCCACCTTGCCCTACCACCATCAGGTACCAACCCATCACTCTGACACCATAGAGTTCTACCAGAGACTGTCCACAGAAACTCTCTTCTTCATCTTCTACTACCTGGAGGTAATAATCCACCTTGTTGGCTGATAACTTTTCGTTTGGTCTTCATGTTTGAGAGCTCAGCTTTTGATCCTCTTTATATTTCTCTCTCTCTTAGGGCACTAAGGCTCAGTATCTGTCTGCCAAGGCTCTGAAGAAACAGTCATGGAGGTTTCACACCAAGTACATGATGTGGTTTCAGAGGCACGAGGAGCCCAAGACTATCACTGATGAGTTTGAACAGGTGCAGCTTCTACACAGTAATAAAACTGAGATTTCCTTATTGATTTAGTTGTTTTTTTTTAATATTTGTTTTCCACCCTGCTGTCCCCGCAGGGCACTTACATTTACTTTGACTATGAGAAATGGGGCCAGAGGAAGAAGGAGGGGTTCACCTTCGAGTACAGGTACCTCGAAGACAGAGACTTGCAGTGACGCACAGAAGGGGGACATGCGAGGACAGAGAAAAAGACAAACCGTGCTGCTGTTGACATTCCGAGACTGAACTCCAAAACTGTGGATAGAGATTGTGATGTGTAGTAGAAACCCTCTCCTGAAGTGGAGGCTGGCGTCTGTATAGGCTGCATCTCGATGTGAAGCCCTAGCTCCTCGTGTAGCGCTTTGCTTTTTGACAAAAATACCCCGTGGGTCGGATCAAACGCACGGTGCTGCACGAGCTGGGAAGGCTCTCGTTGGAGATTCTGCGTTTGTGCCTGTCTGTGTGCACACTCAGTATGTGGCATTAGGAAAGCCTACCCCCATGCATGTTTCTCTCTTCTTTTTTTTTTTTTGTTTGATTCTCTGTACCACCTACCCAACATGAGCCTGGAAGCCTTCAACTCGACACAAAACAAACCTTGGATTTGATTAAGGTGCCCATCTTGTATTTTCTGTAACGTGGTGGTTTAGAATGGCGATGTCCAGTGGACATTTAGTCATGGTGAGTAGGAACAGCTTCTTTTAAGACCCTACAATGCCTGTTGAATACGGTCACTATTGATGATAGTGAGCGGTTATCAATAGTTTTATTGATATTTGTCTTGGTCTATTAAAACGTGATTGAGAGTGACCACAGGGCCTCTCCCTGTGACAGGGAAAGAGTCCTTATTGGACATGGATTAAATTGCTATGCAATTGAACTGGTCTCTGACTCCCTCTTTACAAATAAAATGTTTTTAAGTTAACCTGTCAAAGATATTCTGGCTCCTCCGTGTTTGTGACTACTTAATAAACTTGTAAAATAAAATCTTAATATTAGGGTTTGGAGAAATTTATCTACTTGATGTTTGATTATTTACACCGTTGAGAAATTCTCAGTGCAAAAAAAAAAAAAAAAAAGGCCACGCAGAGCGTAGTGAATGTAGCTCTACCTGAGTCACCTCTCGCAAAATCCAAGTCTCATCGAGTCGGTTCCCCACCTTTAGATTCTTAAGATTAATTTTGAATCCACTGTGTTCAATTTACCACCTGATATTTACGTGAAATCCCTATAAGGTGAATGTACACTGATACAACTGTTTACATGTAGAGTTTAAACACAAATGCTCAAACTCAGGTGGTAGATTGAGCTCGTCACAGAGGAACAGTAGGAATTTATCATCCCAACCTTTTCTTGGTAGTCCGAACAGGCACAGGGAATCAGTTTTTGTTTTTTTTTTCTACTATTTGAACAATGAAAAACTCCAGATCTTTACTGCACTTACCATTGTGTGGCATCAGTCAGTCTCTCTTGTTTGTTTTTTGTTTTGTGGAACAAAAATGGAGCGAAGAGAAGATGCACAGTTATGAGATCATTTTATAGACTATATTTTTGGGGCTCTTAAAAGGTTTTCGGGCAGAGGAAAGTCAGGAAAAAGCAAAAATGTGAATTTCAACAATTTCTTTTTTTTTTTTCTCCCCCCTTCCCTCGTCAC
>JAOXNZ010000054.1:11076402-11091883 GCA_028566095.1 Kryptolebias brasiliensis | reverse complement strand
ATTTCCCTCACAGTGAGATTGTCACTTAGTGATTCATTGGTCCAGGTTTCTTCACAGCCCTCCAGCACAGCAGGGTAAGGCTCACTTCCTGCAAGTTCATCGTTTTCTTCAGCCTCCCAGTTCTCCTCACCCACAACCAGCCTCTCCCTCGCCTGCCACTCCTTATTCCCAGAACAAAACTCGGATCTCAGTTCGACTTCTTGGCACCTCTTCTCGGGAGAAGCCCACTGGTTATTTTGGTCAGGCCACAAGTGCAAGTCCCCTGGCCGAGCCACGCGGTGGCAGTCAAGTTCCCCCCTAACAACTCCAGATCCCGGTGTTTCCTCATCCTCCTCCAGAGCACTCCACCAGTCCTCAGACATCACATCCGGCTGCTCACGAGAATTGTTACTCATGTTCTTATTAGGATCATTCACACTTGTTTCTCTGTTTACAGGTGTTTTTTCCATCAGGCCTTTTTGATGGGTCTGCATCTCCACCAGGACCTCCATTTCCTCTCTCTGGTCTGAGCAGAGAAGGTTTCTCAGGCCCAGCTCGTTGTGGTCCAGACCAGCCCTCTCTTCAACGCCCTGCTTGGTCAGTGGAAACTTCAGGTCACCTTTTGGAAAACTTTCATCTCTCAATCTGCCCTCACTGGTTTGAACCTCACATAGTTCGGGTAATCTGGCTTCAGTTTCATTTCCAGATTTCAAGGACTTTGGTGCAGTTAGATCGTTTTCCGTCACCGGAGCACTTGTGCAATCTTTTGAAATGATTAAACCACTCGTCTCTGCGGGGCTCTTGGAATGCAGGTTTAAGTTGCTCTCCTCTAAGTGTTTGCAATCTGTTATTTTTGAAATGATGCCATCTGTGTAGTGGCTGTCGATCACAAAACCACCGCTGTGTGAAAGAGCCTTCAGAGGTTCGTCGTCTAATTTGGAAAACAACTTATCAATGAAGTCAACGCAGTCCTTGACTTCAGGATCATCACACAGCAGGGCTGATCTTTTGCTCTCGTTGTGAAAAATGCCAGAATCGTCCCTCTGAGTGGAGTTCAGCCCTTTGTTCAGAGTCTCTTTCTCATTGCCTGAATGAGATCTGTCATTTGTGTCCTCACTTTCGCAGAACTCAATAATTCTTTTTTCTCCGATCCTTATTTCATTACACAAAGTGTGTAAACTGTTCCGTAACGGGCTCTTTTCAGTCGCCTCTCCCTCCTCTTCGGTGTTCTCCTCTATCTCTGTCAGTGTCCCCCGCTCGCCCCCTCGGCCGCCGTTCGGCCTGGAGGCGAGCCCGTCGCCCGTGCTTCTCCTGCTCGACCCGTCGCCCTCCCAGTCGCTGTCTGAGAAGTAGGCAGAGTCTCGATGGGGTGTTTCATTTCCCAGAGCCCGCCACCCGCTGCCTCCTCCTCCTGTCCATGAGTCACTGGGGGTGAGGCCGTCCGCTGAGCTGGAGGTCAGAGGCGACAGCACCGAATCAGTGGGGGTGACGAGTGAGACATCAGAGGACGGGTTCCACTCTGGAGTGCTTGGACTGGCTAAAGGAGTGGGTTCCTTTTGGGTGATATGATTGTGCTTTACCTGATTATAATCCCTTTCTCTGTTTGTATCTGCAAAGCTTTCATTATTAAAACAATTCATACTTTTAGAGCCCTTCAAATAAGCTGTTTTATCAGAGTTATTATCCTGCACACCATCAGACTTTCCCTCAGTTTGAGCTCCTGTCTCAGGTCTGCAGGCCTGCAGGTCATCTTTCATTATTTCACCATTTTTTATCACTGCAGCAAATTCTGTTTTATTCATAATGAGAGGTTTGTTCTCAGGCAGTATCACAGTGTTGGACTCTGTTCCACTCTCAGTGGATTCAGAAGGAGACAGATCTGTTAGATCTCCTCTGGCAGGTAAAGCAGGTCCGTCTAAACACTCCTCCACCCCCTTCTCCTCCCCCTCCTCTTTTTCTTCTTCTTCTTCCTGACACTCAAGTGTTTGATTGTGTAATAAACCATTTTTGGGCATGATTTCTGAAAACACAAACTCATCAGACTGGCAGTGATCAGCATTGTTTCCTTGGCTGTCCAGTTTCAGAGGCTGGTTATTCGATCCTATGTGGAGTTTAGGGATCTCGGGTTTGATGGAAACCTTTACCTCACTCTTTTTAGCTCGTTTGGTCACTTGGGCATAGATGGCTTCAGTCTGTGTATCGTCTTTGCCTTTGTTGGATGCTCGTATGGAGCTTTCCGTCTGAAACCTGATGGTCTGAGCAGAGTCCGGGTCAAAGCACAAAGACTCATATTCAGGGGACAGTGGAGTTGGAGAGTTGGATGGATCTGTTTCCGTTCTGTTTGTGGCAGCGGTTTGTCTTGATATGATTTCAGTCAAAAAGGTTTCTGCTGATTGGATCTCTTTTAGGAACTCTTCCCTGGTCATTTCAGTTGTCTGTGGCTTCTGTATTTCAGATTCTTGCTTCTCGACAGTGATTTCCGTCAGGAGAGATCGGGATCTCCGTATACCTTTTGTGCTGGTTTCCTCAGGCTCTCTGTCAGGAGTGCAAACGTAAGGTTGCAACCTGGATCCTGCAGGATAGAGGTATTTTACGGAATCGCTTTCTGATCCTGTGTCCATCCTCTCTGTGTCAACCTCTGTGAGAAAAAGATCCTTCTGGAATGATTCGTCTGTTATTACACTGTCCTCCCCAGCTCCTGTCCTGTTGACATGCTTCTCTTGTCCCCACGACTGTCCTGCTGAGCTGAGCTCCGTGATTAGCGACTGGGAGCGGCGCATCCCTTTGCTGGGCAGCAAAAAGTTCCCCCATCTCTCTCCGTCTTTTTTCTCTTCCTCTTCCTCTGATTTGGTCTCACTGGACTCTGTCACGCTTGATATCTCTGTCAGAAACAGATGCATTGGAGACTTCTTGTCCGCTGCAACATGCTCTGCCTGAAGTTCAGCGTCTTCCCTCCAGATGGCTGGTAGAATGGTGTCAAGGCGGGACTGGGTCCTTTTCATTCCCCTGGAAAAGAGCTCTGAAATGGCTGGGTCTGCGTCTTCAGAAAGGCTGGAGTAAGTGACGGTTGTCGCGCAGCCGGGTCTCTCGGGGGATGTAAAAGGGGAGTCGTCCTCATCTGAGTATGTGGGACTTGAAGAAGACTGCCTGTCATTCTGGATGTTTGTGGGCTGAGAGCGAGGTGGGTTTCGATAAATAGGGCGCAAAGGGTTTTCTCTACGAATGGGAGAGTCAAAGTTTTTTGCCCGAGAGTATGAGGCCTCCTTAGAGGGGTGCAACGACGCTGCATGCCTGCTGTCAATATCAGACATGTCACAGGATAGCGGGTCTCTGTTGGATCTCTGCATCTGTGACTTAGTGTATCTGGAGTCTGTGTTGTAGCTTAGGACACCTCGTTGAGGTTTAGAGTGAGGAGGGAGAGGTGGAGGACACATTTGAGGGTAAATTGGATGGCTTGATGGGGGAATGGAAGGGGAGAGGGATGGGGAGGGGGGCAGAGTCTGTCGGGACCGATGGAGACCGAGGTGATCAAAGGCAGAAGGTGGGCAGGAGCTTGTGTGATGGGGGTCTGTCTCAATTTTTCCACCGACGGTATAGTGAGGCAGTCCTCTATAGCCGAGCGGAGGGGCGGGGAGGGGACGAGAGTGAAGGTGGTTGGACGAAGACATGGACATGGAGCGAGGCTTGGGAGGGAGGAGCGGGGCTTGAAATCTTGTGGAGCATTTTTTATCTGCTCCACTGCTCTTTTGAGTCTCTGCTTCATCATCGTCTCCTAAATCCACCACAGAGAAGTCTGTCACTCTAGTCGAAGTGTCTCTGAACTCCGCCACGCCTGTGTTTGGCACCTGGATCTGAACCTCGCTTGATCGGACCTTGTGGAGTGTCGTTTCACTCTTCTCGGAAGAGCAATAAGGGACTCGATCTTTTCCCAGCATTCCACTGCGAATCTCCACAAGCTCCACGTCTCCGGGGCAAACTGAATCAGACCGTAAAGATGTCTGAGGCTTGCCTTTAAGTGTCGGCGATTTGTCTTGGGGAGTGTGCTCCTCTAGTCTGATGTAGTATTCGCTGGCGAGTGAGGGGCTGCGGGCGCTGATCACTGGCACCACAGTGGGGGTGTCTAAATTCTGTCTGTGGTTATTGTTCACAGTTGGATTTTGCTGAGGCGGAGGAAGAGGTTTGTAGCCTCGCCTGGCGTGAGCTTTCTCCCAGAAATACTCAAAGTTCAAACCTTTGCTAGTTTCTGTAACGGTCAGGATATCATCCAGTTCAGACGAGGACGGGGTGATGCAGTTCCCCACAGGGTCCAACAGGGGGTAGGAGTTGTCTCTGCCTCCCCTGCCAAACTCTCTGTCCCGATGCCGCTCGTTTGCTGCAGTCTGAAAGGCAGGAGGACGGAGCAGATTCCAGCGTCTTTCAAACGATTCCTCGCTCTCCCCTCTCCTTCCTCTCCCCTCTTCATACTCCTCATCCTCTTCGTCCTCTTCCCCGACACTTTGTCTCGCCAATCCTCGCTGAGCAGCCAAGAGGGAGGACAGGAGGAGAAATATTTCAGGTACGGAGGGTCGCTGTGATGGTGGAAGCCAGCAGGACTGCATGATCTCATACCTGACAAAAAAAACCAACAAAGAAGTAAGTCTGATAAAACAGATTTATATTGCTTTATGCTAACATGATGCGATTAGTGAAAAATGACTAACCAGTAATCTGCATGGGAGAGTTTCAGTCTGGGCTGGGCCAGCGTGATCTGTCGCTCCCTAATGACGAAGGTCAGCACCTCTTCATCACTCAGGTGTCTGTGGGGCTGAGCACCAAACTCAAACAGCTCCCATATCACCACCCCCAATGACCTGTAAAAAGAAACACAAAATAATAGAACAATATTAACAAAGAGTTTCAAACTATTTAACATTTCAACAGTAATCATGTTTAAACAAAGCCTGCCTTATAAACTCACAAACCTTTATCCAAAAACTGTTGAGATTCTTCATAAAATATATATAAAAAAAACTAAATAGTTTTGTAAATCATTTAAACAAATAACATGACATAAAACTGACATATGAAAAGAGATATTCTTTTAAAAGCTGAGATCTGAACTCAGTTTGTGGCAGGAGTACACGCTCTTGGAGTACATTTAAAACCAGGCATGCAGGCACAAGTCAGGCATAAGCTGACTTGATGGGTTTTAGTTTTTATAGGTAAGTTTAAAACGAGGGGAAAGGCATACATTTTATCAACAATTTAAAAGAAGCATTCTTTGTAGGAATGCATACGGCCCGCCTCCTTGGATGTTACAGTTTTAAACAAAAATCTTGAGTGATCTGTTACCCTTCAGAGTATGTGTTTGAGATGACTCTTAGCTACAACCGCACTAAATGTTAGCTTATTATTTGTAAAACTGACAGAGTTGTTGATTTTTGTGTTTGCTAAGGTTGTCTTAGCTGTGGCAGACATCTTGAATCAGGTAGACTCCAAAAAGTTAAGCAATTGTAGATGTGCATCTGATCACTTTCTAAGAGTTTCATTAAAATCCAAAGTGGGTCATGAGATATTTTGCTAACAGACAAGGTGGACTCCAACAGCTCTAGTGTGAAATCTCTTAGTAAGTGTTAGGGATGACTCTCAGCTACTACCACTCTAAACTTTAGTCCAGTATCTGTAAAACTGATTAAATTAAAGACAATTTTGTATTTGCTAAGACAGATTAGCAGCTGTAGCCATCTTGATAGGGGTTGACTACAGAACTTAGTAAGTTGTAGATGTACATCAAATGATTACTTTCTGAGAGTTTCATTAAACTTTGTTTAACGGTTTATGACATACTTTGCTAACAGACAAACAAACACACACACAAAGACATGATCGCCCGCCTTTTGTGGTGGTGGGTGATGACAGCTAGGCCCATTAAAGATAAAAAACCAACTCAAAACAGTCTGACTGTGGTGTGCAAACAGCAGACGATAACCTGCCCTCGAGAGGAAATAATATGACTCTGTTCAGCTTGAACTAGTTAAAAGTTTTTCCAAAAAGCTTCTCAGTTCACAGCAAAAGAACTCCATGTAATGAACTGTACTCAGTTCCAGTCCCTCAGTCAAAAACAGCCTTTTTAAGTTCAAAGTTCACAGAAAATATTAACCCCACTTATGGTCACAGTCACTTCAGCCTGATCGTACACGACACTGCAAACCAAACGGATAAGAATTCACTAAATTTATTGTTTTCTTCGTGAGTTAGTCGCCCTAGGCTCAAATTTTTCTTTCTGTAGTGGCATCATTAAAACCTACCACACGTTGCTGGTCTTAGTTTGGTCAGTAACAATAAGAGAGCCTCTGTACTCCTCCAGTAGCTCAGGAGCAATCCATCGCAGAGGGATCCACAGCTTGTCAGGAGTCAGGTAGTAATCCTCCTGTAGAAAAACATAAAACAAAATGTGAAGTAGAACAAACAGACTTTATGTTTAGGTTTATTTTTCAGAGGAGTACAAGCTCAGGTACCTTATAATGATTGTGTGAGAGACCATAGTCACCTATCCTGACAGTGAGGTCTGAGGTCAGAAGGCAGTTTCTTAAAGCCAAATCACTGAAGGAAAACAAGAGTAACAAATGATTAGGAATCCTCACTTTATTTGGTCTGGTTGAAAGATAAGAGTTGTGTTTAAAGAGCTTTCTGAACACAGATGAAGTAAAACTCAGAACTGACCTGTGGATGTAGTTGTTTTCATGAAGGTGCAGCAGACCCGAGGTGATCTCAAAGGCCATTTTCTGAAGAGTCAAGAGGTCCCTGGATGGCAGGTCTGGGGTCATCCCATCTGACTTTCGCTGGGCTCGCAGATACCTCTTCAGGTCACCCTAAGTTGTACATCCCAACAAAAGTGCAATTAATGGTGTCTATGTTTAAATGAAGGGTGAATCAACCCCAGCTGGCCATAAAAATGTCTGTTTTGTGCTCTCCTTGTAAAAGCAAAGCTAAACCTGCAGCAACGCTCTATAAACGAAGGATATATTTATGACTTCTGCAGGAAATGCATCCTTTTTTTTTAGGTTTTTACATCAAAGAGCATCAGAAACAGCCGGGGAATAAGTAATGAGCTTTGTATTATTCATCTATGTTGCAAGGGAATAAAATGAGGATGAAAAAAAAAAGATTTAAAAAAATATATGTAAAGAAAGGACAGAGTGAGATTATTTTCAGACACGCTGCAGGCAGTCTGAGAGGACTCCAGTGTCGTTTGGCTTCTCTCACTTAGTTGTAATTGATCTGTTTGTGTCTTTGTTTGGCCAGAGAGTCCACTCATGAGGTTTTCTCATCAGTCACTGCTGAGAAAAACAAACACACAAACAAAAAAACCCAACCAAAACAATGGAACCTCTATAATGGTAATGATAGTGCAGGATCGTCTTCATCCACCAACATTAAAAGATGGAGTAATGATACAAGTAAAAGCAATGCTTCTCTGAATTAGGAGGTGTGTAATTTAATGAGACGTCTAATTAAATCACACAATAATCTAAAGCAAACTACATTTTGTAGACATCATTTTTTGCTGCGTTTAGATTTGCCTCAAGCTAACGTCTGCACTCACCAGTTGACAAAACTCCATGATGAGGAGAAACGGGATGGTTTCACTGCACTGCCCCAAACAATGAAGAATGTTGGGATGCTTAAGGCTCCTGGAGGAAGAACCAAAGACCAGGCGTAAGAAAGACAGATAGATACAGGAGGGATGTAACTACGTCACAGTTCAGTACAACAGGAAAAACAAACACTAAATGCTAGTTTGTTGTTGTTGTGATTTTAACAGCCAATAATCTACCCAGAAGCAGAGATAAAAAAACAAACCATTGCTAATAGAGAGGTTTTATGGTAGCAGATCATATACAGCAATGTAGGGTTTGTCAACAAAAATTCCTATTATACTGCCTTTTTCATCCTGTCTGAACTGTAAACAGTGTCCTACAGGTCATCTGTCAAACAAAAGGTTTGATTAATTCAATTATTTGGACTTGATGCAAAACAGACGATACATCTGTGAAAATACAAAATAAATTAAATGTAAAACACTCACAAGTAGCTTCTCAAAAAGTGAGTGCCAGCATGGGAAAAGGATGTTTGATATCAGGAATATCGAATAAATAAACAAATGGCTGGCCATATGGTTCAAAGCTCTGATTATATGACTCAATTGCTTGCCATACTGAGTTTTTTGGAGAGTTTTGGTTGCTTTTTGCCTTGGATCCATTTTAAAATAGCTACTTTGCTAAGTTGTCTGCTTTGTATTGACACAACACTGGCTCATCCCTTGAGTTTAGGAGTCTTTTTATGGCTGAACGATTCATAGGTCAGACTTAACAAAGAAACAAAAAAAAAATCCTGAAAAAATGGTCGAGTACTGAACTGAAAATGGGAGAAAAAGCAGTCAAAGTCCAAAGAAAAACTTCTTCCTTCAGAAAATATATTGATTGAGATCAATTTAAAATATTACAAGGCCATCTGGTCATCTGGTAAAACACAAAGGAATAAGAGTTTTGCACAGCACTGTAGCTGTTGAAGTTTTTGTTCCCTTTCAGAGACAAACAGGCAGCCGTGACCTTGGATGCGTCCTGAATGAGAGCGTAGGTGTGTCCTTCAGAGGGTGAGAAGGACAGCCAAAATGCTGCTCAGATGTGAAGCCCAGTAAATACTTGGCTTTTAACAAGTTTCATGACCACAAACCCACAGGAATACGATCAATCAGAGCGCTCCTCTGTCAGCAAACAGGTGTAATTCAAACTGCTTCTTGATGGCTGATTTTATCAATCATCTACAGTGAGGATATGTCAGTTTTAAGGACAAATAAAACACATTCCGGTTAAAAGTGAAAGAAGAATGCGAATAGTTTTTCTGTTTCGATTCGCTTTTAAAGGATAGAGAATCTATATTTGAATAAAACGCCCTTACTGATCATTTTGCACGCCGGTAAACTATTTAAATACTCAACAATGTAGTGCCAACCTTGACTCAGTCATTCGAACACCTTTCTGTACGTCTGCACTCGACCTCGCCTTGAGCTGTCAAAGGAGCAGCTGAAGCTCGAGCAGTTCGTCTCACCTGTACGGCTCAGACTCTGCCAGGAACTTCCTCTGCTCGAGGGGGCTAGCGCTCACACGTAGCTCCTTCACCACCGCCTGAGAGGAGCTGCAGTCACACAGCACTTCGGCCAGGATCACCTACAGGAGATTGATGGACAAAAACATGGAGGAGCGCCCGGGAGAAGAAGCAGACGGGCAATAAATGAACTCCTCTGAGTTACGACTTGTGATCTGGTCAGGGACGACTAATAAATATAAGAAAGCAGAAACATGCTGCAAGGAAAAAAAATATATATCTGTGATGTGGTTTGGATTTAACATGAAGACACGATAAGTATGATATCCGAATATGAGTTGGGGTTGTCTCACCTTTCCAAACCAGCCGTTTCCGATCTCCTGAAGGTAATTTAAAGTGTGTCTTTTGAAACACTGAGATTTGGAGTCTGTAAAAAAAGAAAACATATAAAAAAGGATCAGGTCAGTGGTTGACACTGTCACATAATATCTTCTGAAACTAACAAATAAAAGCTATGAAAACCAATATATGTGCTGCAACATTTAAAAACTAAGATCCTGCTGCACCAAAACATTAAAGATTGATTTTAAAAACCTATATTATAAATAGTAATCCAAAGTGTACAGCGATAATAAATATACAAGAAAATCAAGAATTACAGTTTGTTTCAATGTTTGTTTATAAAGGCCAACAATCTGCACATCTGCAATGATTTGCAAATTGATCTGCAACTACTTTAAATTACTAATTCTTGTCTCGCAGCCATGAAAGGTGTCATTGTCTGTCTGTTAGCAAAATATCTCACAAACTACTGGACAGAGTTTGATGAAGCAACAGGAAACTATTTACTGGATATACATCTACAATTGATGAACCTTTGGAGTCAACCCAACTCAAGATGGCTGCCACAGCTAACTGACCTTAGCAAACATAAAGATGGCTATAACTCAGTCAGTTTTACAGATATAGAGCTATGATTTGGTGTGGTAGTAGATGAGAGTCGGCCCCAACACATACCCCAAGCTCTAACAGATTGTGCAAAATTTTTGTTTAATACTTTGGCATGCAGTGCAGCAGGTGATATGCATTCCTTTAAGGAATGCTGGTTTCATCGACTTCAGGTGAACAAAAATATCTTATGTCAGTTTAAGAAAATATGCTGGTTATGTTGCTTTTTAATGTTTGGTTTATGAAGCGTAATTAGACATTTGATGGTGATGTTTTGTGTTACAGAAAAACAAAGTGCTGGGCATTTTACTAGTCTTTTGTATAAAAGTGTTACTCTGTAATGAACAAAAAAAATGTATTCAAGTCTGCCTCATTTTTATTCTCTGGAGGCTTTCCTTGGAAAAAATGTTACTCCTTTGCACATTTTTATAGAATTTGAAAACACTGAGCGTGAAGTTCAGTTCAAACGTATTTTTGTTTGTCCGAGGTCAAACATTCAGGCCCGGAAACAATTATTAAAACCACATCTTTAAATAGAACGACTTCAAAGAGATGGTTTCCTCCCTAATGTGTCTCTGCCCAAATGTCCTATAGCTTCTGCTCATACAGAGCACTGATGCAGAAGCTTCTCAGATCACAGTTTCCACTTTACTTCGGTGCAGCGGGGAGTCCGATGCTACTGTCTGTGCACTCGGTTTGAGACCTTTAGTGGATCCGCATCAGCGACTCAGGCAGCAGACCGTGAGAGAGTTCTGCAGGACGCTGCTGCAATCTTTGTTTACCAGTGTTTTCATCAAAAAAAAAAAAAAGAAAAATGTAAAAGCAGCAGGAGGACATAAGAGCTGCGTGTTACCTGCTCCATCCTGCAGGGCAGAGCAGTTGGGGCGGTCTCTGACTGGCAAGGTGTAGACCTCAGGGAGGGAGGGACATGAGGACAGGCTGTCCTCCTGGATGGGACTGGAGCCTCCAGAGCACTCCTCCCCATCGGCATTGTCAAACTCCTGGATGAGTCACAACAGCACCAATAAAAACACAACAACGATCATCAATCTAAACAGCAATAATACAGCTGGGTTTAGCAGAAGCTCCTGAGGGCAAAGGAAGTCATCCTGAACAATTAACAAGATACTTCACGCAAAATAAGATGCACGACAAGAAAACCAGACAGGTGAGTCCCATCTTGAAGACTTACGTTGAAGCCCACCCCTCCTCTCTTGCAGCAAAGGCAGGTGAGGAGCAGCAGAACGAAGGAGACGAGCCCCGAGCAGGAGATGAGGATGACGACGTAGGGTGGAGGAGAGAGGGATTCAGCCCTGGTCTGAGAAACTAGTCAAATGACACAAACAAGAGGAGGGAAAGCTTTAAAGCAGAAACTCGGGACGTTTGTGCTTCTATAAGCCAGGGGTGAATGTAAAGAAAAACAGAAATTTCACTGAATCACATAGGTGTAAATCCTTGTTACACCAGCTGTTGTGCTTATAGGAAAGCCATTGGAGAGTAATTTTAGTTGCAGGATTGAGACACAGCAGAGAACCCCAATGGACAAGTTCGTATCAGGGATTTTGGGAGGGAAAAAAAACAAAACAAAAATACAAGCTAAGTTTAAGATAAAAATAAATAAATAAATGAACAGAGACTGG
Source organism: Kryptolebias brasiliensis (assembly GCA_028566095.1). NCBI lineage: Eukaryota > Metazoa > Chordata > Actinopteri > Cyprinodontiformes > Rivulidae > Kryptolebias > Kryptolebias brasiliensis. Next base: position 11,080,229 of record JAOXNZ010000054.1, on the reverse strand, counting down.
AATTAAAGTTTGAAAGTTACCATTCCAGTAAGGAGAATAAGCATGGGGAAAGGGGGGGGGGGTATCAGAAATAGCATTCCACTTATAGGAAACACAGTTAAGAAGCAGGGGAGGGTGGCTGGAGTTGTCATTTAGGTTTAAAAAAAGGAGCGCTAAGTGGAAAAGGATTGAAAACTGGATAATAAATTACTCAGTCGGGAAGGTTTACTACTCAGGTGAAAGAGGGGAAGGAGATCGGGACATTTGATAATTGTACCTCAACGTAGTTGAATGTGGGAAGTGAACCATCTGCAGAAAAGAAAAGGGGGCAAGGGAACGTAGTTAAATACGTCTATGTACGTTTCATTTCAATTCTGTGGCCAAAATGTACAGAAACAGACAAAAGAAAGAGCAACGATGACATCCTGATACAGTTTGAGGTGGGCCAACTCCTGCTCAGCTCTTACAAACCCCAATCCCCAAAAGGTCAGGGCGCTGTGTAAAATGTCAAAAACAGAACCCAAGGATTTACAAAACTCATAAATCCATATTTTAGTCACAGTGGAACATAGCAAACATGTCACATGCTGAAACTGAGAGGTTGTATCATTTTTTAAAATGAGATCATTTTGAATTTGATGGTAGAGACACGTCTCAGAAACGTCGGGACAGGTCCGTGTTTGTCTCTGTGAAGCCTCTCCTCTTCTTCTAACATCTAGGAGCCGAGGAGAGCGGCTGCTGGAGGTTGTGGAGGAGAATGTTGACCCATTCTGGTCGGATGGAGGTTGTAGCTGTTCAACAGTCCTGGATCTTCTTTGACGAACATCGTGTTTCATGATGCATCAAATGTTTTCAATTGTTCAGATGTCTGAACTGTCATGACGTGAGTTTCTGGGTGTTATTTTTCTGTATTTGTTTTCATTTTTTGGATTCTTGCGTTTTTCATTTTGGGGTATATTGTTTAGTTTTTCTCCTTGGTTCTTTGTGTTCTGTATTAGTGTATTGTTCTTTGTTTTTCCCGTGTCACTGTTCACCTGCCCTCAGCTCAGCATTTCTCCGGTCTGCCTGCCACGCCCACCTCACCTGTCCCTCGTCAGGTCCCAGCTGTAACCCATTTCCCACTCCTCTGTTTCTTTTAAACCAGTCTCTTTTCATTCGGTCTGTTTTTTTTTACGTTCCTGCTCCTGTGATTTTTCCACTCCTCGTGTTCTTTATAAGTTTTTGTTTTGTCGTTTTGCTGCCACGTCAGCCTTTTGTTTTCTTTTTGTTAATAAATTAGTTTTCTGTTGAACGTCGTTATGAGTCTGCATTCTGGGTTCGCCGTGCGCCATCATAACATGGACTGCAGTTCAGCACCGGGACCCTTCTATGAAGCCATGCTGTTGTCATGGATACAGTATGAAGTTTAGCTTCGTCTTGCTGAAATATGCAAGGCCTTCCCTGAAAAAGACGTCATCTGGATGGGAGCATATGTTGTTTTGTATATAGTTTTCTGTATTGATGGAATCTTTTCAGATGTGTCAGCTGCCCATGCCAAAGTAACTAATGCACCCCCATACCATCAGAGAGGCAGGCTTTTAGGATGTGGTGTCTGTGATTTCCAAAAATTTCAATACTTGATTCGTCTGACCACAGTTTAGTTGGAAGTGTTTCTGGATGATGTTCACATCTGGCTTCTTCTTTGTCTGATAGAGCTTTAAAATGCATTTGTGGACTTCTTCCTGAGTCCATGCAGTGATGTCCAGAACGGAATCAGACCTGGTTTTAATGCAGAGCTGCTTGAGCGTCCGAAGATCACGAGCATCCATTACTGACGTCCAGCTTTTTGTCCTTTGAGCTCAGAGATTTTTACAGATTCTTTTGATGATATTATGAGCTGTACATGCTGAGATATTCAAAGTCTCCCCAATGTTCCACTGAGAAACATTATTCTGAAATTGTTCCACTATATTCAGAAATAATTATTTGCAGACTTGTGAACCCCTGCCCATCTTTACTTCTAAAAGATTCAGCCATTTTAAAATGTTATTTATATCCCTCATTTTACTGAATTATTGTCAATTAACCTAATTAGTTCCTCCAACTGTTTTTTAGAGGATTTTGTTGCCCCTGTCCCAGCTTCTTTGAGATGTTGATAAAATTCAAAATTACCTTAATTTTTCCCCCCAAGAAAATGGTATTATTTCTTAGTTTAAACATTTGATATGTTTACTATTTTTCACTGTGAATAAATGTGAGTTTATGAGCTTTGCAAATCACTGCACTCTGTTTTTATTCACATTTTACACAATGTCCCAACTTTTTCTGAATTGCGGTTGTATTTAAAATACAAAAAAATCAAACCACACTTAAAAATAATCACCATTTCTGTGAAAACACGACTACGTTGGCTCTAATACGTTAAGAAAATGACATACATTACTATGAGAGTAAGAAATGCTAGATATAAAGACATTTTAAAACTCTGACGCCCCCCAACAAATAAATCCATCTGTCTCTTCTTACAAATATCCTGGTTTCACTGACTGTGTCCCTCATTAAAATTCAACAATACATTCCTTCACAAGGTCGAGATAGTGTAAACACAGCATACATCAATTTTAAAGCATATTTCATAATTCAGCAACTTAAACATTGCTTCTTGCTCTGAGGACTCCTGTTTCTCAGCAGCACCTAAACAGAGCAGGGCTGTTTCTGAAGAAAGATCCTAAGATTTTACAGCATCATTTCCTCCAAGTGTGGGCTGCTTGGACAGCCAGGACCGTCTCTAATAAAAGAAAATGACAGGATTTTAATGAGTCGCCACTGCTGTGTTTATCATCACACCTTCAGATCAAGGGCAAAGTGTGTTTCCTTTCAGACTGTGTGGTCTCCTAAAGCATGCGGCACCAACAATACCTGGTGTCTCCATCCAGTCCTGACGCACAGTTCCTGAGCAGCTCTTTTCTTTCATCTATCCACCCCCCCTCCTCCTCCCAGACAGATGTCCAGACACTGCATATAAATATGGACCTAACACAGGGCCCTTTACCGCCGTCCTCTGTGCCAAAACAATCCACCACAATGAGTGCACACATCACGCAAACAGCCACACTCCGCCAGCGCCGAGACGCGCTCAGACTGAGGAAATTAAAGCTGCCAGCTGCGGTAAATGGGTTAAAATCTGTTTTTTTTAGATTAATATCTCGAAAATTTGAGGCCTGCTGCTTTTATAGTTCATGTTATTTTCAATGCATCGATGTAAACCCCCCCCTCAAATTAAAAATAAAAAAATAAAACGCAGCATCCCTGTAAATATTTTCATCCCCGCATGCAAATATGGTCCCCATCACCCAGTCAGCCACAATGAGTCAGTACCCATCCGCAGTGAATGGAAGGAGGCCTTGTCGTAACCTCCTTTCTTTCTCCGGCATCGCTGACAGGTTTGCCCACCACCTCCTCCACCTCCTCCTCCCTCCTCCACCACCACCACCCCCCCGGCTCCGCTCACCTTCCCTCTGCGGCGCACCGAGCGCTCTCTCCGGGCTGAGGTACGACATGATCCCCGCCAGCGCCACCATCACCCAGCAGTGGGGCCGCATCGTCGCCGCGTCCGGACCAACAACAACAACATCCGAGCGACGCTGCCGACTGTCAGTGTCGGTGTCGGTGTCCTCCTCCTCCTCCTCCTCCTCAGCTTCTGTCCTAATAATAAAGAGCGTCTCCCCTCCTCCTCCTCCTCTAATCCGCAATTAAACTCGGTGCGGGAGATGCTCTATTGTGCACCTTCAGTGTGCAGAAAAACAACCATCCGCTGTTTCTCCTCTTGCATTTCTGCGTAAATCCCCCCCCACCCCCCCGCGCGCGCC
>JAOXNZ010000054.1:11011329-11024144 GCA_028566095.1 Kryptolebias brasiliensis | reverse complement strand
CTGCGATGGACTTGCGACCTGTCCAGGGTGTCCCCTGCCTCTCGCACAGTGACTGCTGGAGATAGGCACCGGCTGCCGGAATGGAGAAGCGGTTAAAGAAGATGGATGGATTATGATGCTGGCAGAAGACTTGTTCACGTGAAGGAGGATTTACAAGAAGGCATTCGTGATGCAGAGCAGAACAAAAAAATGGGAGAACATTTAAGCAAATTTCCTCCTTTAGTTGCCTTGGAAAAGAGCCAAAGCTAATAAATTAAACGAGTCAGGAAAATTGACGAAGACAGCAGAGAAAGTGGGATTGATGTTTTTTTTTTTAATCAAGTCGTAGCAGGAACTGTTCCACTGTTACACTTCTGACAGAACCTACAATGTTTTTGCAAATCAGATCATGTCAGACACTAAAAGCCTGTCATGTGGGGTACCTCAAGGTTCAGTCCTGGGACCCACCATGTTTCTCCTGTACATTCTGCCTCTAGGATTATTCATTAGGTAATTTCCTAATAAATGAATATTTCTATGCTAATGATATTCAGCTGTATTGCTACTTTAAGTCAACAGAGTATCACACGTCTTTTAGTCATAATCTGTTTTTTTTGTGTGTGGCTATTGGTTACAGTTTTTGCTTTATTCCTTTTGTTTATGTGTTGATTTCCTGTTTCCTTGTTGTTTTATATTTGAAATCCCCTGTGTTCAGTTTGTTCTCCAGTTTCTCTCGGTGTTACCAGTCATTTTTTCCTCGGTTAGTCCTGTTCTTCAGTAATGCTTCTAATCTCACACCTGCTCCTTGTATTCATCAGTCTCAGCTGTGGCCTCTTGCAATCACTCCTCTCAGCATACTTAAACTCCTGGTCCTCATCGACTCTTCAGTCAGTCATCCTGTGAGTTTCTCTGCTTGTTCCCACTGAGCTCCTCGTGTCTTCAGCTATTCTTGGGGTTTTGCTGCCCCATCAGCGTTTTGGATTTTTGCAGGTTTAGTTTCTATTAGCTTGCTTCCACACCAGCCTTTTGTTTTGACAAATAAATATTTTCATTCTTTTCATCAAGTCCTTGTGTGAGTCTGCATCCTTGGGTCCTATTTACCACAAAATGTGACAGTTTTACATTTGTACTTTGAAGCACCTTGAGGTTTTTATCCGGTGAAAGGCACAGTACAAATAAAGTTTACTTACTTACTTACTTTGGCTAACTTTCAAATTGTACAGATGGACAGAAACTGCAGAAAGAGCAGATTCCTTTCTCAGATTTTTCAGCACAGCAACACAACAGCCTTATGTAATAACTGCATCATCTCTGCAAAAAGTGTGACAGTTTGTGTTCTCACATAGGAAATACTCCTCCATTTTCTAAACACATTTTGTCCTGTTTGTGGCCATGGGGGGACTACGTTCTGGTCAGCAGTCCATCACAGGGCTGAAGAACGCAGGTGCATTTACTGTTCAAGTCTATTCAGAGTTACCATTATAGCTAAAGTGCATGTTCTTGGACTTTGGGAGGAAGTATCCAGAGGAAACCCACACAGGGTCAGGGAGAACCTGCAAACTCCACACCTGCACAGCTGAGGCTTGAACCGGAGACCTTCTTGGTGTGATGCAACAGTGCTGACCCTTACACCACCGTGGGTTGCTCTAACCTCACTTCATTCGACAGGCACTTCTCATTGTTTTCAAGATCCATAGTTCTTAAACAGATCCGCTCTTCCTCTTTGCCTTCCTGTGAAGCATACAGCTGCAGGATGTGTGTCTGTGTGTGTGAGTGGGGTTGGGTGTGTGTGTGTGTGTGTGTATACCAAGGAGGGGAGTCATTTCCTGTCAGAGTTTCTCCCACTCAAATCCCCCCAAAAAAACCTTCGAGCCAACAGAGATTTGCAACTGTTGCTGGGTTAATACTTGCCAAAATTGCTTTAAAAGGCAGCAAAAAGCAGTGCTTTCTTAGATTTATTTATCTATTTGCTTCAAATGCAGTTTTCAAATAACTGAAATGCTCAGTTTTCCGTGATTTTATGCATATTTCTCCCAGTGACCGACAGCATGAGCCCGCAGGATGAAGAACTCGCTCAGATTGTCGTCTCTTCGGCTGCATCATCACACAAGAATGTCGAGCATTTGTTACAAGATCTCACCAACAGTGACTCAACACCCAGCACTATTGTCTGAATACTTTCTGTCTGAATAGATTTCTGTCGTATTTTTTATTTTTATTTTTTAAAGCAATGGAAGAAAGGAAGGAAGCCGCACAGACAGACTCCTAAAAAACATCCTAATGCCACTCTAAATCCGTGTTTTCTCTAAGGCTTTTTAAATTGGGTTATTGACCAACTCTGTGAGTAAACAAGACGGGTAACTGTGTGGCGTAGCCACCCGTTTAAAATACGATGCTGTGAACTAGGTGGAGCCTTTTAAAGGGTTTGATTTCATTTACTGTTCCACAAATGTCAACATAATTGCAGTCTATTTAAGCATAAACCTTTGGTAATAGTTCACGTTGTAATTAAATGTGCTTGCTGCGCTCGTGTTGCCCAATCTTAGTCTGTAAAAAGGGGGTAGAGCTCAGGGAAGCTTCTGCCGAGGTCGTTCTTTCCCAGAAATTTCAGGACTTTTGCAATCTTTGGGAAGTTTGGATTCAAACACCACACACTTACAGACATCGCAGGCTGGTTCTGATGACTTTACCCTCACATGTAGGAGCACCAAGGCCAGTTCTGATTTTCTGTTCAGTCTTAAAACAACAACACTTAATAGTTTTCTCCTGTTCTTTTGTATTAGCTGTGTATTAATTAGTAAATGTGGGAAAACAAGCATTTAGCATTTGTTTGCTTTCAGAAGATTGAAGAAAAGAATACAACCAAGTATATTCTTTAGATTATAAATCACAGATGAGCCAAAGAAAACCACCAACTTAGATTAATCTTGCAACAAAATCGATGCATAATCAGTGCTTCATACCTCAGTTTCCAATGTTGGGCAAAACCCAACAGGAAAGTTGACACCTTATTGTTCAGACAACTTATTACTAAAGTTATTTTTTTAGGAGAGCAAAGGCAAATATGTTGTGGGACACAACAATGGACTGACCTGCACCAGACACCAAGTCATTAGCTGACATGCAGCTAATGGCTAATTGCATGCGGGGAAAAAGCGATAGGAAAAAAACAACTGTTTTATGTAGCCTGCATAAATAGGTAGTAGTTTTGTGAAACTAGACTTGTCAGATTCTGGTTGTTTATTAAATGTGCAGGAAGTCAGATCCCACCACCAGCAGTCACCAAAGAGATGAAACCTGATGCAGGACTTCAGAAACACAAAGCTGTCGGCTGGTGACGAGATCTGTCCTGAACTGTGCTGAGCAACATCTACCAGACAAACATATGCAGACCCATCTTACAAGAGTTAAAATAATAACAATCAATGTCAAATATGCTCCTCTTAGCTAGCTCTTTGTTTGTTTTGGCTTTTAGCTAGCATTTAGCTACTTTTAGCTAGCCTTTTGCCTTATTTAGCTTTTGGCTAGCCATTTGGCGAGCTTTATGTTGCTTTAAGGTAGTGTTTTGTTTCTTTAAGATTTTATCTGTTGTTCTGCTACATTTAGCTAGAGTTTTACTACTCTTGGTTAGTGTTTCACTACTTATAGCTATGTTTAGCTTTTAGCTTGTGTTTTGATATTTCTAGGTAGCCTTTTGCATCATTTAGCATTTGGCTAGCTTTCTGCTACATTTAGCTTAAAGCTAGCCTTTTGCTACTTGTGGCTAGTCTTTTCCCACTTTTAGCTTTCAGTTAGTTTAGCTACTTTTAGGTAGCCTTTTGCCTTATTTAGCTTTTGGCTTGTTGAGCTGTTTGTTATTTTTTGGTAGTGTTTCTTTTAGTTAGTGTCTTGCTACTGATAGCTACTTTTAGCTAGTGTGACATTTCTAGCTAGCCTTTTGTCTCATTTAGCTCTTGGCTAATTTTCTGCTCCATTTAGCTTAAAATTAGCCTTTAATTACTTTTGGCTAGTCTTTTCCCATTTTTCGCTTTTGGCTACATTTACCATTCAGTTAGTTTTGCTACCATTAGGTAGTATTTTGCCAATTTGAGTTTTTGGCTAGCCTTTTGCTACTTTTAGCTTTTGGCTAGCCATTGGGCAAGGTTTGTGTTCGTTTTAGCTAGGGTTTTCCTAACTTTACCTAGCATTTTGCTACTTTTAGCTTTTGGCTAGCCATTGGGCAAGGTTTGTGTTTGTTTTAGCTAGGGTTTTCCTACTTTTACCTAGCGTTTTGCTACTTTTAGCTTTTGGCTAGCCATTGGGCAAGGTTTGTGCTAGTTTTAGCTAGGGTTTTCCTACCTTTACCTAGTGTTTTGCTACTTTTAGCTCATGCTCTGCTTATTTTAGCTGTAACTCGGTTTCAGCTTCAGTCATTTGATCGCAGTTTTGCAGTGTTTGAAAGGCTGTCCCTTTAAATAAAAGGATGTTCAAAAAGCAGCTTCAAATAGAAACAAATGACGTTTTTATGTAAATAAGATTCCTCAGCAGTGATTAGACGGTTTCATTTGTCATCTGGAAACGGATTTAAATCCTAAAGGAAAGGAGCAAAGTCAGTCCCCTGTAGTTTCCTCTGCGGTTTTTAGTCTTTTTCTGAATTTGTCGGGCGTCCCTGTCTCTGTGTCTCCGTGTCTCTGAGCTCAGCGCGTCACTTCCTCAGTCCTGCAGCCCATCCCTTTGGAAAGGAAAGAAGGAGAGAAAAAAACAAAAAACAAAAAAAAAAAAAACGACGGCGAGAAAACAGCGAGGGAAAAGTGAAGGAACGGGCGAGAAGACAAATGAAAGAGTCGGAGACTGAAGCGGGACGCAGGGAAAGACAGAAGAAGACTCCTTAAAGTGAGTTTTTAGGAACTTTGAAATGTTTTGGCTCCAGTCGATTAGCTGATCCGGACGCTCCTCTCGGCGCTTTAACAGCTTAATAACTCTTGTTAACCGTAGTTTAAGGTATGAGAACATTTTTTTTATTGTTATAAACATTAATTGAGACTTTTTAAGGGCTGGGCCTGTAAGCCCCCCCCCTCCCCTCACTCTCATGCTTTGGACTCTGAGCCCTTCAATAATAAATATTAAATATTATCCAACACACTGGTTAAACTCTGAAGCTTGCTGTCATAATTAAGAGTTAACATATGGTAGTATTGACCTGTATGTGATCTCTTAAGTGATAGATTGATTTTTTTTTAAAAGGTTACAGTCTTGTTTTTGTCTTCAGACTCCCTGAGGGCAGAGAAAAGTATGTGCTAACTCTGCACACTCTGTGCTCCAAGTACAAGTCTCAGCATGGCCTTCACAGACGGACCAGAGCCAAAATCCTCATCGGTTTCCCAGATTATTACACAACGCGTTGAGTTTTCACTCTGCCCCGTCTTATCAGGAGGTTTCGCCAAGGTTTCAGTGTTCCGCCTCTTCTAATCGCTGCTTCTTTCTGTCTCACGTTTTCATTTTCTTTTTGTTCCCCTTTTTTCTAACCGCAGGTTTCCTCACAACGATGCCGCTCCACAAATCCTCCCGGGCCCCTCGCCTGGACCCCACCATGATCTCAGCCCCTCTGGGGGACTTTCGTCACACCATGCACATCGGGAGGGGAGGGGACGTCTTCGGCGACACCTCCTTCCTGTCCACCGTGGGGCCGAGCCCGACCACGTCCGAGCTGAGCGGTTCCGGGATCATCCCGGCTGCGGACCCCGGGCTGTCGGTTGACAACGGCGCTCCTCATCCAGCGTCTCCTACGGGAGGGAGTCAGCGCACGCCCTCCGATTCGGCGTCCTCGTTCGCCCTGGACCTAGACCTGGACCTGGACCTGGATTTGGGCCCGTCGATGCTTGGAGACGTACTAGGGGTGATGGACGGTTTGACGCCCGAGTCCAATGAGGAGGATGTGTTCGGCCTGTGGCGCAACATCTCTGCAGGGGAGACAAAGCCGGGCAGGAGGGGGACGGAGACGTCCGTCAACGAGCAGAACGCGCAGAACGAGCTGAACGATAACCAGGTGGAGGACGGCAGGATACCGGACGAGAACAGGCTCAAGCCCAGGGCGCTGAGACCAAAAGTGAGGTTCAGCGACAAGCGCGAGGAGATCATCCGCCAGGCGTCCGAGGAGGAAGAGGGTCAAACCTTTGACCCCCAGAGCGACGATCAGCTGGAGTGTCACAGTCCGGTGAGGGGTGAGAGCGAGCTCACCAATCACAGAGCAGATCTGCCTCCCAGCCCGGCTTCGTCGCACAGCTCGGAGTACGAAGGAGTCGCTCCGCTGGACAGGAGGAGGTCTGAAAGCTCAGAGACTGATTCAGACGAGGAAGAGGAGGAATCAGGACGGGGCTACACGTTTGAAGATGAGTTTGATGATGATGATGAAATTGTTGTATAAACAAAACAAACATCTTGCTGTAAAGTATACTGTATTTTAATCGGAATGGATGAAAACTGGGACATTAAAAAAAAAAACCAAAAAACAGCAAGGGTACAGTTAAAGAGACAGTTCAGGTCATGAACAGTTAGTATCTTACCTGTTGTAACGGCTTACCTCTGAACGACCTCAGTTTGGACAAACACTTTAATTCCCATCAGACTGACAAGCTAACGGCTAGTCTGAGTTGATTGCTGCCCGTCTTAAAGCTGCTCATTGCAAAGAAAGAAATCAAACATTAAAAAAAAGGTGCAGTTTCAAAGAGTTTACTCCAGGAGGTCTCCAGATATATCGATATGTAATTCTGAAATGCGGGTACGCACTCTGTGTAAACAAAGCACTCGAGCGCGGAAGCTTGAGTCGCGTGTCGAACCTGGGTTAGGCTGGTCGGGGTGGGTAAACAAATATGGTGGACTCGGACAAGCGTAGAATCCGGAGGACTCTGAGAATCTGCTGCTAAACGCGCAAAAAAAAAAAAAGAGAACAAGCAAGACAACTGTCAGGAATAAATAAAAACAAATTCATAGTTGATGCAGACTCTACTTTATACTTTAACACAGCCGTAAGTTCGGCATTACGGCGTTATTCCGTCAGAAATACTATGATATTCAGCTGGAAGTGTCCGGAAGCTAGCTGCTACTATTAGCGCTTTTCAAATATCCATAAATGACCGCGGAAATAACCGTGTATCAGCTTGGTGATATAAAAGTCATAAAGTAGGATTCGCATGAGCCGCTATGAAATCTTTAAGATTAGAATTGATTTAAGTAATTTCCTTTGTTCTCGGCCTTCCTCGGATGTGCCGTTAGCATCAGGCTGGTGGGAAATTTGCTGCGTCGTTTAGCCCGGAAGTCGGATTAAGGAACGACATCAGACACGACCTCGCCGTGTTCCAGTTGCGCGTCGGGAAACCAGCAGGATTCGCCACCTTTGGTTGTGCTCCGTGACCAGGCTAACGGCTTTTAGCTACACGAGCTAAAGCAGATTTCTCTGCTTCCTGTTCACTCAGGCAGTACTGAGTGCGTGATGCAAGCTAAAATAAAAAGTTTATCAGTGCAGCTAGCAGCTCAGCTTTTCATGCATGGTCGGCCATATTGTATTTCCAGGTCAGGGCGGATCAGTTCTCTCCCGCTTCTCGACGTACCGGTTGATTTTTTTTCCGACTCGTAACTTGGAAGTCCCGACTTCCAGGCACAAACGCAACGCAGGACTCAACTCTTATACCTCCGAGATGAGAGCATTTAAAGAGCTATCTACAACAGGTAAGATATTAACTGCTCACAGGCTTTTGAACAATCCCTTTAAGACGACACTGATCAACTGGAAAATACGCTTTTTATTTTATCTTGGAACGTAACGGACTTTCTAAGCAGAAGATCACGTTGAGTTGTTGAAACGGTGAAAAAGTTCGTAGCACTCTCGACTCCCTCCGTTCAGCTGGAAGCTTTTGATTGGAACAATAAGTCAGCTTTACGTCAATAAAATGTGTTTTATATCTAAAATGTAAAATAAACACAGGTGCTGTTTGTTGAACTGCATCTTATTGTGCCATAAAGTGACCTCCATTAGAACAGCATGTTTTTTTTTTGCATTGTCTCCTTGTCTTGGTTCTTTATTATATATGCCCTCAGAGACAGTGTTGAAAGTGAATTACTGTGAATTTGTCACATTCCAAATCTGGGAATGTGAGGCTTTTCGCTCCAAACCAAACCACTTCTAAGTGTAGTTTTTTTTTCCTTTTTGTGTGTGTGTGTGAGAGCATGTTTTCCGCTTTACCAAAGCTGTCCTTAAGGCTTTTTTTTTTTTTAATGGGTTGATAGTTAAAGGGAAAGACAATCATGTGATTTAAAGGTCAATCGTAAATCAGGACGAGCGGTGTATTTTAGTACACACTTACTGCTTATAAAACTCTGCTTAGGATTTTGTTACAAGATGCTGTAAAACGGGAGAGACTGTTTTTCACTCCTCTGTCCTAAATTGCTGGTTGAAACGTATCTGTTACCCTGTGGCTGAATAAGAATCACAGATACAAACATTAAACTTATTATTGGGATTTATCTGAACTCACTGTTTTATTAGCAGTTCGCCATTTCAACGGAGCACGCCGAGAGAGAAAAATGCAAAAACTATTTAGTTAAAAGGCCTAACATTCCTGGAAGGGAAACCGCCTTTCCGATCATCTTATGTTTAGAAATGACAGCTGTAGCCACGTTAGGCAAACCTAAAAATACCGTTGCGTACGATTCCCCGTGATTATCGCAGGATGTCGCGCTGAGAGTATGTGCTGGGCATGACTTTCAGCTTCTACCAAACCAAATTTCAGCTCAATATCTGTAAAATTGCCCAAGTTGTAGCCATTTTTATGTGTGCGCTAAGGTTGATTAGCTGTGGCAGCCATCTTGAATTGGACTGACCCCACAAACTAAGCAGTAGTAGATGTAGGAGATCCTGTGTGATAAGTTGCACTTGGATCAAACCACATTAAATCTTTGTGCAATATCTGTAAAACTGACTGAATTAGAGCCATTTTTATGTTGTCCACGACGAGCTTGCTTTGGCGGCCATTGTAAATTGAGTCTGCTCCAAAAGATAGCCCGCTGTAGACGTACATCCAGTGATTATTTCCCTGAAGCTTCTTTAAAATCCACCCAGTGATTCAGGATTTATCTTAATAACAGTCAGTCAAAAACACCATCGCCCGCTGGAATAAAAAGTTGCGTTTTGAAATAAACTTTACGGCTAAATGACAAATCATCGATCTCTGATTATGAATTAATAAAAAAAAAAAAAAGAAGGAAGTTTTCCCTTTAAAAGTAAAAGAAAAGGAAGTACAGTTTTAATTTGAGATTTTAAGCACTTTAGTCCAAGTACTGTATAGGAAATGCTTAAAATAGTCAAACATACAGACAGAAAGTTCAATAGGAGCAACATGTAGACAAATGAAGTGTAGATTTATTACTCGTACAGCCAAGTTATTTACATTCTGATATATTAAATGTTCACTCAGACGCTACACGGATATAGTCCTGAACACGTTGAACCCTGACAGGGCCGTGGTGACCACGGCGCCGGGTATTTGCGGGTGCCAGTGGATTTCTTTGATCTCCGACTGACCCTGATGCAGGAAGAGCAGCTGGGGGGGCAGGTCCTTCACCCCCTCCACCCGGGCGCCCGCGTCGGACGACTCCACGGAGAGATCCCACTGGCTGACGACGTCGTCCGCTCCGGACGCGGCGAACACGCTGGAGTCCGCGGGGCTCCACTCCACGGACGTGACGGGGCCGCAGTGCTGCTTGAAGTTCGCCACCGGACGTCCAGCCTGCAGGAGAGACGGCGTCAGACTGGAGGACGGAGTCCTGCGGTGACCGCGGGAATGCTGACTCAGCATTTAAACAATCCTGTTTCTCTTTACTGTTAGCGTGAGATCCCCGGCGCCATATTTACACTCTGTTTTCCTGATCACAGTTTCTTCTATAGTTTTTTTGCGCACACTTTTAACCGTTCATTAAACATCCCGCTCAGTCGGAAATGGCGCGCGGCGACGTTAGCTTTTTGTAACTTTTATACTTTTCAAAATATTTAACTTTATTTACAAAATGTTTGCCTCAAAGAAATGCATTAAGAGCTCTCCACTGTTCTCTATGAAAGCTGCTGAAATCTACCGTTCTGAAACGTCTAGCTGCCATTTTGCAACTTTTAGCTTTTAGCTGAGGTTTTGCCAAGTTTAGCTTTTAGCTATGGTTTTGCCTGTTTTAGCTTTATTTACTGATTTGTCAATTTTAGCCATCATCTACAGTTTTACAATTAATTTCAATTTTAGCTACAGTTTAGCCAATTTTAGCCTACATCTAAGCTCGATTTAGATTTTAGCTACCAAGCAGCTACTAATTTTTGCTAATCTAAGCTTTCAGCTATAGTTTTGCTCATTGTAGCTTCTGTTCTTGTTTTAACATTTTCAGCTTCAGCAAAGCCGTTCAGCACTCAGCATTTAATTCAGTCAGCTGTGGCGGCCATTTTGAATCACGTTGGCTCCAAATGTCACTCAGCTGTGGATGTACGTCCAGTGATTACTTTCTAAAGGTTTTATTAAAATCAGTCTACTAGTTTATTAGATATTATGCTAACAGATAAACACACAGGCAATCAGATGACCTCACCTTTCATGGCAGCGGGTCATAGAATAAAACAAAAAAAAACAGTCCCATGTTTTAAGGGCGATAACAACCACCGTAACTATTGTTGTGTTTTTGTATGAATGATAGTGATAGTGGGGTCATTTTACTGTGATGACACGTTGATAAACGCCCTCAACTGAACAGAAGTCGGCGTGATCATTTTTACACGAGTCCACTGGCGATTTCAGATCACATTCTGCGGCTTCTTACCTTAAACTGTCGCAGGTCCCACACTTTTAGGAGCCCGTCGTCCCCGCCGGACAGCAGGAACGGTTCGCTCCGGTTCCAGCTGATCACGTTGACGTCTGACGAGTGAGCCTCATTGGCCGAGAGCATGGAGTTGGGCGGGGCGCGGATGTCCCAGACACGGATGGACTGATCCACAGAGCAGGACGCAAACACCTGGTAAAAATACAAGTGTACATTTAAAATCTGACACTTAAAAGCCCAAATCAGACCCATTTCAAATTAAAAGCCCGAGACTCCTTGAGGTTATTCAGATCAGCCGCTACAGTTTTAAACTAAACTCATCATCCCTACGTTGAGAAGCAGCTGTAGCCGTTTGTCAAACCTTGAAACTGAAAAGTAGACGCGACGTCACATTCAGAGTACGTGTTGTATGACTCTCAGCTACTACCACATCAGGGGTTAGCTCAGTGTCCGTAAAACTGACTGAGTTAGAGCTGCTTTTGTGTTGCCTAATGTCGATTAGTCGTGGTGGCCATCTTGAATTGACCTGATCAGTTGTGGATGTTTGTACAGTAAGTTATTTCCTAGAAGTTTCATTAAAACCTGTCCAGAGATTCAGGAGATATTTTGGTAACAGACAAACAAACACGATGATTGCTCCACCTTCGCCTTTTGGCGGTGGGTGATGATGATACTTCAGTCCGTGACAAAGCGCTGCTTGTTCATTGTTCAGCTCGCAGCCTGCAGGACGCACATACCACAAACTAGTCCGGCCACTTTTTTCAGTTGAAGAATTTTGTTGTAACCTCGCTGAGACACGAAGGCGCAGTTTATGTAGGCGTTCCTTCGAACGTCCACGCGGTTTCATTCATGCTGATCAACGGGTTCACAGCACGCCCTGTTTTTAATTCATTTATTTTACTTTACGGGACACCTGTGGAGCTCAGGTGAGTCAGTATGAAGGAAATGTGAACGATGAGAAATTCCGCCCCCGCTTTTCAAACGTGCGTTTAGGCCGGGGCTATTCAACAGGCGGCCTGGGGGCCACATCAGGCCCGTAGGTGAGCTCAGTACGACCCAGAGATGAGTAGTTTTAAAATGAAACTAGATTTAAATTCTGGAGAAGAAAAAAAAAATCTGAAATGACAAATATTTTCATCAGAGAGATGATCCTGTTTAATAGATGATCTACGACAGGGCTGTACAACTTAGTCCATCTGTCAATGAGTTCCTTTAAAAATAAAACTAGATTTTAAATTTACATAATGACACTAACTGCTGGATGTGCAGCCCTGAGCTGCTGGGGGAGCTGTGGCCCCCTGAGCAGTTTAGCTGAACAGCTCTGCTTTAGGCACCTGAGTCTGACCCGCAGCATCGCTGCTGTTCTACGTACTGTAGCTTCAGTGGGCGACCACTGCAGATCCTCCACAGACTTGCTGTGGGAGCTGAAGGGCCGCTGGTCGATCTGCCACGAAGCCCCGCCCTCACGCGGCTCCCACACGTGGATGTTCTTCTTGCAGTCGCCGCTGACAAGACGACCTGTTGGGGACAAATAAAATTAAATATTACAAGCAGTAACACTTTAATTACTCTTTTTTGTTTGAAAGACATCTAAATCTCCTCATCGCTCGCTTTACTTGGCGCCTGCGTCTGTTAGCAAAATATCTCATGAACCACAGCACAAAGTAAACAACTGATTAACTTTTAGAGTCAACTCGATTCAAGATGGCTGCCACTGCTAACTGAACTCGGCAAGCACAAAAAGGGCGATAACTCCAATTTCCAAACTGAGGCTCAGGGACCAATATACTTACAGGAAACAACTTAAATAACAAGAATATACAGTTTAATTCCTTACAGCTTATTTGCGGATGTACAGCTCCTCGAAAAATTATTCACACCCTTGAACTTTTCCACATTGTGTCGCAATATAACCACAACATTCTAAGTAAATTTACTGAGATTTTGTGTGTAAGACAGCACAAAGTAGTGTGCGTAATTGTGAAGGAAAATGATACATGGTTTTCAAA
>JAOXNZ010000054.1:10971269-10982934 GCA_028566095.1 Kryptolebias brasiliensis | reverse complement strand
CTCGCTCTGCTTTGTCAGTGACCCACCCCTGGATGATTCAGACGCTGTACCTCCCGACACGGATGACAAACAGGGTGAAGGAAACGTGGAAAAGCACAAAAAGAAAAAAGGCAAAAAAGTGTCGAGGCCAAAACACGACAAGGAAAGAGGTGAGTCCTCATTTATTTTGTTTACTGTCTTTTGATAAAGAAAACATACATAAGTGCCATATTCCTTTGGTTGGTGGTTGTTGATTCTTTGAATAAAACTCTTTGAACTCTTTTTTTTTTTCTTCAGCGGAGGTGAATAAAAAGCCCCGTATGCGCACGGCTGATGAGGTTATTTCTCGCATCCTGTGGGACCCGTCAGTGGACGCATCACAGTTTGTGGTGGGCTACGTGGACCGCTTCCTGGGTGTGATGGAGCGGCCTTTCTGCGACTTCAGTTGGGACACGAACCCCTGTGATTGTGACTACTCGACCGAGCTGGCTCTGCCCAGACACAGGATCCAGTACTTCACCTACAAAGGGCACCGTGTCTGGGACCGCCACACCAGAACCGACAGGGTTTTTGGCTCCACCGGCCAATCTCTGGCTCCCCCCTTTGGAAAGGAGGAGGAAGTAAAGGGTAACTGAAGAGTCTTCATTTCTGCCTGTCTGTACATTTAACTAAAACATTTCTACAGAATCACATTTAACGAATATAAACTTTTATTTCAGAGGAAATTAACCCAGAAAACCCAGACGCTGAAACAGCAGGAGAGCAGAAAACCGCCGTTGGCGGGCCGGGCGAGGGTGGAACTCAGACCAAAAACAGACATGAGGAGGAAGATGAGCTGAATGAGATGATTCACACCTTTAACTCAACACATTGTGGAGAAAACATTTCACAGGAACAGCAGCAGTCATGTGTTGCAGAGGAGGCTGCAAATAGGTCTGCAGTTTATTTTTATCTTTTATTTCTCCAACTCAGAGCCCTAAAAACCCCCGTACCACAAGATCTGAATTCTCTGCTCCGTATCTCCAGATTGTGTAAAATGATAACCTCTGTAATAAAGATAAAGTCAGAGTTATCTGAGAAATAATATGTGGAAGACCAAGGAGGATTTGAATCAGATCTTTTACATCTGTCTGAATCCCTCAGGTGCTGTTTTAACATCTTGTGGGTTTGATTTAACCAGAATCTGGATAAATAGGTACCTTTAGAGGTTTAGGAGGCATGTTGCAAAAAATAAACGGTTTGTTTCGCTGTTGGTTTTAAAGGTAAACCTGGGGTTTTGTTAAGTCTGTCAACCTGTATGAATTTAGGGTTCAGCCGTCAACAGAGCAAACTTCATCGTTTCCAGAAGAATTATCTGCAAGAGAAGATGGTGAGGAAGAGTCTTTTGCAGAATGGGAAGAAAGCGGCGAAGGCAGCGAGGAGCCTCAGGTGTGTGTTGTACGTTCCTCTCTGACACGCATCCCTGCTGTTGCAGCTTATATTCATATCTAGCTCGTTTTTTTGTGCTCCCCTTCAGAACCCATCAGACCCTCTGCAGCAGACAGAAGAGAAGCGTGGTGGACGTCCTCCTAAAAAACAACCCACGCATTTCGTCTCCTTCAGGGCCAACACTCCCGCCATCCTCTCCTGTTTCCAGCAGCTGCAGGAGGAGCTCACCGCCCTGCTGCCCTCCTCTGCTCCCCACTGGCAGACGGCCTCCAAGCTCCACGTCACCCTGTGCCTCCTGGTGCTGCGCGGCCCCGCCGAGGTGGCGGCCGCTGCAGACGTCCTCCGCAAGTTCGTCCATCTGGATCGCAACCCGCCCGTGGCCGTGACCTTCCCCGTGAAGTTGAAGCACTTCAACGGGAAGGTGTTGTACCTGAGCCCCCAGCCTCAGCTTCACCTCCACCAGCTGAACTGTGGCCTGCAGGAGGCCTACAGGAAAGAGGGCTGGCTCCACAGGAGCTCCTACAATCCACGGTACCACCTCACTCTGGCTAAGGTAGAAGGCAAGGAGGGCGAGAGGATATTTGACGGAGTGGGGGATCTGAAAGTGAGGAAGGGTTTGAACTTTGGCCACCTACCAGTTAACACCTTACACCTTTGTACCGTTGGTGGTCCCAGAGTCGACGGCTTCTATCAGGCTGTTTGCACGGTAACTCTGCGATGATAAACAAGTTCTCTACGCCACCTCACAAGCAAACGCTAGATGGTACATTAGATGAATGAATGCTGCAGAAAATGTCTGTCATTTTACAGTCGGCTGTGCCTTTTATATATTAAAGCTCATGCCTGTTTTTAGTAATCTCAGAATAGGCATTGTTTCAATCGGGACATATTTATTGAAATTGTTCTTAAATTAAACCAAACTCAGGGCTCATCAGTTATAGTATAGCAGTAGTTTTAAGAGTCAAAGGAACATAGGTATACCAAATAAATTGTAATATGATAACAATTGATATTTTCTTTCATTTACTTCAATCATTTAAGGGGCTAAATTGTAGCTTGTGTTGAGATTTTAACAAAAGAAAGTCACAAAATAAAGACGACAAAGAAAAATCAGCTGTTAGGTCCTAAATTTGACTATTTTTTAAAATATATTTCTGGTTTTTATTTGATAACTTTAGTTCATCTAAACCGACCGTGACAAATTGCAGCTGAGCTGAGTTGTCGTTAGACATTTTGAAGCGTTCATGTTGTCACATTGCGCTCGATAAAACTGATCAGTGACTCTCAGGAAACAAAACGGCTCCATTAAAAAAGTTCCTTCTTCTTCTTGGAAAAGTCTCACCAGAAACTCTGAACGTATCGAAGCCTCTTGGGGAAGACACCTGGACGTAAAATGCTAAGTTTAGTAGTAGGAAACGTGATGGAAATTGTTCATTTGTCTTGAACAAGAGTTAATCCTGGAGCTGTGTGATTGTGGCCTTTTTAATACGTTTACAGCCGTTCACTGTCCACTACAACGCCTGAGATGAGACGCACTATAAAAGCATGGAAAACTGTCAGGGAAAACATCTTTTGCTGCAGATTCGTAATTGTTAACTTCATTTTACAACCTGTGCCTCTCTGACTGAGGGGCGTCATTGGGAATAAATGTGTAACGGTTAATGTTTTACTCAATAAGGTCGCTTCGTAAACTGACTGCCTTTCCTGAAGTAGAAGTAATATTCATCTTTTCTCTGCTTTTTATTTCGTTGACGAATCAAACCTTTTGATTGAGGGGTCAGTCTGTTTTACTGCCACACAGACGCTACATGTATCATTGTTTACAAAGGCCTAAGACAAATAAATAGCTCACAAGGAGCTAAAACCTATAAAAACATGAATAACCTGCGTAGTTCTCTGCAGCTTTCTGACTCTGATTTATACAATCTGTTTAATATGAATATTGTATGAAGGAGAATGATGACTTTCTGTTCCTCTGCACATTATTTTAACAGCTTGTTGGAGCTTAAATATTAAACTGGTTACTTTAAGGTCTTTGGGTGGTGATATTTTATCATTGCAGTGATGGATGCTCCAACATGCCCCCCCCCCCCATAATATTCTCCATTTTCCTCACTGATAAACACATTTACACTAAGCTTTATGAGTCGGTGAGTATGCTCTCCACTGTTTGCTCGCCTTACCTCCCTTCCCCCACTCTCCTCTTTCAGTGACACAGAAAAACCAACGCCACCCCCCTCCTCCCCCCTCCCCTCTCGCCTGCCTCCCCCCCCCTCCTTTTCCTCCACTGGAAGAGAAACACTTTTGATTCTTCCTCGCCTCGTTTCACCTCTACATGTCACCGATTTGCGTTCCAGCGTCGTTTTTTTGCTTTGTTTTTTTAAGTCAGCGTGCGCCCATCACGCCTGTCGTGTTGTCAGTGCTGATGTCGTCCTGCAGCCTCCACTGAAAACTGCTTCTTGCCTACAAATCCACCGCACGCTGCTCTCGCCCCTTTCTCTTCATTGTTCGCTCCATCCGTTGCTCACCCTCCCTCCTCTCTCTCTCTCAGCATCCCTCCCTGGGAACCCGCTTCCCCCCCACCCCCTCCCCCCACCCCCACACTGTTCAGTATTTCATGTTCTCTGCATCTCCTCTTAAAATTCATCTCTTTGTGCCGAATTGCCTCTTTTATTCCAGCTTCAGGTCCATCCTCTACCCCTCAATTTTCTTACAGGCAGGGGTTTCCCATTCTGCATCCGAGCTGTGACCGGACTTTTAAAAGCCCTCCTCCTCCTCCTCCTCAGCCCGTGCACCCACAGGGAGGACTTTTTTGCATGTTTTTACTCTTCGCCTTGGTAATCTGGACTGGGTTCAGTCCGCCGTTCTGAACAGAAATTGGTTTAGCGGGGGTGGGGGGGGTGGGGGTCGGTATCACGAGCCGACCGAGTGAAGAGGTTAGACCCTTCTAATCCGCGCTAACAGATTAATTATCTCGGCGCAATATCGTGTCACTGTGCTGTTGCGAAGTCATTTGGGCGTTAAGCGACGAAGGGGCTACAATGCAACGATAAAGAGTCTCTCAGGGGTGCCTCCTCCATCTTAATCCCTCCCTATCTCTCTCACCAGCTCGCGCTCGCTGAGAGCTCCTCTCTCATCCATCAACACAAGCACCTCTCCTCTGTCACCAGACAACCACACAATTATTGACCGTTTAATATTTCAGTAACCTGCCAGTTGCTGGCCTTTTTTTTTTTTTTTTTTTTTTTCTTCCCTCCTCCCCCTTCTGATTTTGGCAACAATTTTTTTTAATTTTTATTGTTTGGTATGTCTCTGAGCCGTGTTTTTTCCCAGGATGATGAATTTTCAAGAGCATCAAGCGTTAACGGCAGGCACCGTGCCTCTCTGAGTGGGTAAACATTTCACGGACACCGGCAGAGAGAAGAGACAGAAGGAGAGGGAAGTCTCCCCCGACAGCCGACAGGGGTAAGAGGCTGATTCTTGTCGAAGCGGCTTGATTGCTGATGTGGCTGCAAAGATTAATGATTGTTTACATGAAATCTAATTCACAGGGCTTGTTTCTTTCACAGTTTTTTATTAATCCCTACGTGGCTCCAGGGTTATGTTTGCTAATGTACTTGATGGGTTTTGGGGAACCCATTTGGCTGTTTTAGCTGCAGGGATTCATCTTTTATCTTAACAGCCATCGGGCTAATTGATGTCTTCTGTCATCCACCTTTTTAGAAGATGAGGATGCTGTAGTGCTTCTATTGCATCCTCTGATTTCCCCACCATTTGGGGGTTTTAAAACAATGTTCAGCGAGTCGGAAAATCAGCTGAAAGTTTTGTCTGTTTTCGTCCTCTTCAAACTTCACGACACGCTGGACACTTTGGCTGTGGGCTCGCGGCGTCCGTCACGGGTCTCACCTGGTTGGGGCAGAACGTTTCCAGGCGAAACAAGATTAAGATTCATGTTTCGCCTGAAATTCCCCCTTAATGGTTAAAGCTTTAACGGTCTGGGTAATTAGTCTATCCCAGCTGATGAAATGGGTCCTAAAGATGTAATGTTCTCATAAATTATGGTCCCTAAAGAGGCTTTGCTGTTGAGAAGCTGCAAGTTGACAACCCAGGCTGTAATCATGACAGATTTTATGAGGCCGATTGTAAACGTGCATCACTCCAGCTGTAAACGCGCAGCCTTATTTATATCATCTGATTCAGAGGTAAAGTCTCTGAGTCAAACGACCGAAAGCAGTAAAAGGTGGTGAGGATTTTTTCGTGCACTAAAGATGATCCTAAACTCAGCTGACGGAAGACGCTTCAGCCTTGTTCTCATTAGCTGCCTCACAAAATGGCCCTTTTCTTTACATCCAGGCATCATGGGGTCTCACATATGCAAGAGATTTCCTCCTCGCTTGCGTGGGAGCCTCGTGCACAAACAAGACAGCAGATTTTTCTGATGTTTTTTTTATTTTATTTATTAGTCTGTGATCTTATGTTGAGGTTAGATTATGCAGATTCCGTCTCTCTTCTCGTCTCTTCCTGTTTTTTTGGGTTTTTTTTGTCGTTTCTTTCCACCGACGCAACTCAGAAGGTTCATATATCTGCGTTCAGTTATGCAACGCTATTAATAAGAAGCTGGCAGGAGATATCACGTCACCCTGAGGCTTCCTGTCTGTGACAACTGCTGAGTAACCCCCCCAGCTCCAGGACGCCCTCCTCCCCGCCTCACGTCCATCTGCTCCTCATTAGGTTGCTTCCAGTTTTAAACTGGAGGAGATTCTTCGCCTGATCTTTGACCTTTCATCAAAGCTTTCGCTGCATTATTGTGCCAAAATCTGGGAATTTTCAAAGTTGGAAACTTTCCACGGGAATAAATGGGAACAAAGCTGAAATTTAAAACATTAAAGGTTGGCTCTCAACAGGGATTTTAAATATAGTTGTGGTTTAAAATGTATTTTAGCATAATCTTGACTAAATGGACCAGATTTCATTGCTGTACCGAGTTAATTAAAGACACCACACCCTAAAACCAGCATGTCACGTAGGAGCAGATGGAGATAGTTTAGTTTACTGTAAACAGTTATTTGTTCATTTGTTTTTATGTAAATAAAATGACAAAATAGCCCAAATAATGATCAGTTTACATGTCAATAGTTTTGTTCAGAGTTGTGGGAATGAAATTTGACATTTTCTATAGATAAATTTAAACATTTTTATATATTTTTTCTGTGTGTGATTTGTATTGTACTGATATTTTGCTTTTCTTGCTTTTCATCTTATAAAATGAATATTTTTTGTTTTGCTCGTGACTTTAGAAAAGTGTCGTCACTCTAAGCAAATTAGGTCAATAAATTTATTACTTTTATAAACCTTGGGTCGAACTCATCTGCCTGTGACAAAACAAGATGTTTATATTTTTGTTTAGATATGACAGTTTGTTTAAATCACCACCGATTCCCAGTTAATTCCCATTAGTTCCCATGGAAAGTTTCCAATTTTGAATATTTCCCCAATTCCCCACCTTAACTTTCCAATGGAAAGTTTCTGGAGAGTGTTTGGAAATTTTCCTCCTCTCTGCAACCCTTGAGTTTACTTGACTAAGACGTTGCTGTTGTGCTAAAGATGAATAATTTTTCCATCTCTCGTTTTCCTGAGGCTGATGGTCGACGTGGCTTTTCTTTACTGACCCACTTCACTGGTGGCGGTCCTCTCAGCGGACAGATTTATTCTCCTTTTATTGTCCGATTGTTCCTTTAGTTGTTTATTGCACCCCTTGAAAGGCTTTTTTCCCCTCACAGGTTGATAAATTACACGTCTAATCGAACGAACCTATTGAAGTTAAAAAGATCACGTTTGTTTACGCCGCTGACGTGTTTGTGGACAGATCTTCAAGCGACCTGTTGAGTTTTAATAAGGGAAACGGAGTGTTGGCTGTGATCTGATTTGTGATAGTTGTGCTGCTGGACCCCATTAAGGTGAACAGGCTTACTGTAACGAGCTCAGAGCAGCGCTGTCTGGCCTGTGGGCGATCTGTTGACTTCTTCCTCGGCCCGCAGACGACCCAGACCCGGATGGGGAGCCTGTTCCACTGTGGCGAAAATCAAAACTCTTTATCACTTGGATCTCTGCGATGTTTCAAATGGTCATAGAAGCGTGGCAGCCGACGCTGTGCGGGGAATCAATAGGCACAGAAATAAGCCTCAGTGGCGTGGAACAGGGTGCTGATTGAAAGTTTTATTTACTGAAGGAATCATTGTTGAGACTTTAGGAATTGAGAAGAAACCAGTGATCATTGATGCAGATCTGCATCAGGCTGAGATATCAGCATTGAGTTGAGCTCTATAACTCTTTCTGTTTAATGTTTGTTTCCTCTATTCCCTCTTGTTTTGAGCTGTTTGACGGTTTGTTAATATGTGTAGGGTTGTTCTTCTCGCCTCCCTTTTTGCCATTTCTGCCCTCTGTTCTGTCTTCAGTAGTCCGCTGTATGTTGAGGCGAACCGGACTTGTATTTATCCCACTTTCTCCCCTCCTGACCGGCTTTAGTACGACATGCTGCAACCTGAACAGTGGAGGATGGCGGCCCAGTTCATCTGGCTTCATTTTGTGGCTTTTATTACACCTCGTGCATTATTTCTGTGTTTATTCTCAAGTGAGATCCCTTGAAAGAAACTGTTGGTTTCTTTTTATAACCCATGCAGATCCTCTCATTTAAACACCTTTTTATGATTAAGATAAGGAACATTTATGCAGAAATGGGAAAACGCGTCTTAACAAATCAGATTTATTTGAGATTATATGACATTAACATAAAATAAAACCATTTGAAAACCTTCTCTACACTTTTTGTCCATAACAGACAATTCAACTTAATTTTTCGTCTCTAAATAGATCTTCTGCTTAATATAAAATATTATTTTTCTGGTATTTTTGGACATTTGTTACACGCTTCTGTTGCTTGTTCTTTATTTAACGTAGCATGAGGTTTACACGCTCCGTTGTTTATCTAAATGCAAAACACAACACCCAGTTCAGAGCTTTTACTTCCAAAGATCTGGGCTATCCCTTTTAAAGTGGAGTTCTGTGGAAAGGTTAGAAACAATAAATATCTTACCTGTTCTGGATAGCTCTTTGAACAACCTCCGTTTGGAAAAATCCACTTTATTTCTGACTGTATCGACGAGCTAACAGCTAGTCTGAGGCCAGGACCAACGTGGATCGCTGTCGTCTTAAAACAACTTCAATCTCATAAATTTTACAGCAGTTTTATAAACATTTACATCGTCTTCAGTTTTGCTTTACGTGGTTATTCTGGTGAAGATAGGAAGTCCCCCAGATTTCACCATAAATGCAACTTTTTGCACTCGCAAATAACCAGAGAGTTGTATGTGAATTAAAACTAGCAGTCCTTTAAGGATTGCATATCGCCCGCCGCGTTTCATGTCAACGCGTTATCGCTCTGAATATTTGTTGGCAGTGACTCAGAGCTACTACCGCGACGAATTTAGCCAAATATCTGACAAACCGACAGAATTACAGCCTTTCTTGTGTTAGCTAAGGTTGTTTAGTTGTAGCGGCCGTCATGATGTACATTAAGTCATTACATTCTGACAGTTTCATTACTTTCTGTCCACTGCTTCATGAGATATTTTGCTAACAGACAGAGGTAATTACATCATGGTCCACCTTGTGTGGCAGAGGGTGATAAGAACCGTAAAACTGACGGCGATGTAGAGGTTTGTAGAAAAACGTTTTTGCATGAACTGCTATGAAAGTTTTGGAGATGAGTTGTTTAAAACTACTGCAATCCACTTTGGCCTTGGACTAGCCTTTAGCTCGTCAGTTCCGTCAGAATTCAGTTCTTTCTCCAAAGTCAGGCTGCTCATAGAGCCATCTACAA
Source organism: Kryptolebias brasiliensis (assembly GCA_028566095.1). NCBI lineage: Eukaryota > Metazoa > Chordata > Actinopteri > Cyprinodontiformes > Rivulidae > Kryptolebias > Kryptolebias brasiliensis. Next base: position 10,973,648 of record JAOXNZ010000054.1, on the reverse strand, counting down.
CAGGTAAGATGTTAATTGTTCCTAACCGTTCCACAGAACCCCAGTTACGAAGATCCAAACTGTCTCTTTAGCGTCGATGTGTAAACTCGTTAACCTGAGGAGGCCTCGCTCAGCTGTAACGGTGAGGCGGAGCGGCCTCTCCGTCCACGCTGACGTTCTCAGGAGAACCCTCACCCCTCTCTGCCCTTTTTCATTCTCCCCTGTTCTTCTTTCACATCACGGTTCTTCTGTCTTCCCTCCTGCAGGGCGGAGGAAGGGACCGCTGGCAGTTTAAAAAAAAAAAAAAAATGGCTGCCATGACAACAGTGCCCAGCTACACTCCTTCGATATGGGTGAGGATGTGTCACGCTCTGCCCCGGCTGGACTTCGGTATGCAGATGAGGGACAACGTCTTTGTCCCCGACAGCTGGGAGTACCAGCAGGTAACGGACTCCTGACTCCAGCGCTCGTACCGCACGGTAACCTCAGGTGTCACTGCATGATGATTTCAGTTGCTATGTGCAGGTATGGTTTACGACAAGGACGAGCAATTTGTGCCACGTGACCGGAACAATTGCTCCATAAATCCCTGAATTATTAGCAACCTGCTGAACCATGAGAACCACATTTACAGGCCTCTAAAACGCTCTTCCATGTTTATTAATGGACACAATTATACATGTAGGATTGCACTAAATCCTTGCAAGCACCTCGGGTCCGGTCAGTTTTTGTTCCTTTACCTTCAGAGGCTGTTGTCCTTCTTAACAGAGATAGTCTGCATGTTTCCAACGTTGCTGCTTCTGCAGCAAAACGCAACGTTTCACGCCTCTCTTCCAGCGAGCCTCGTCTCCCGGTGTGCCTGATTTCACCGTGCCACGGAGGAGAGGTGGGTGAGGGAGCGAGAGCCGCAATTTCTCCTGCGGAACCGAGAGACAAAAGAAAGTCTCTCAGAGAGGGGGAACGAGGGAGGCGATGAGTAATACAAGGACTTTGGCGAACTGGGCAGAGAGAGGGAAGGCGAACGCAGTCAGAGCGCGAGCCAGAGAGAGTGGCGGCGAATGTATTTAAGTAGGTCACAGATTATTAATAGAGATTCAGCGGCGTGGATGGAAAGAAAGAAAGAGACGGGAGAGCGGGGGGTGGGGGAGTAAGAGAGGGTGGGGGAGAGAACGTGGGGGGAAGGGAGACGGGGCGATGAGGAGGGGCTTCGGAGAACAGGAGGTGAGACAGAGGGAGGAAGGTGGAGGAATGGGGAGTGACAGACGGGCAGACGGATGAAGGCTAATGCTGCAGAAATGTGTCGGAGCGAAATGCGTTTCAGTAATGTTGACTTTATGACACGGATCAAAAGTAGAATCTGATATGGCTCAGTGTCCTGAAAGTCCATCAGGGACACACCAAGGTTTCATAGCTTAAAGCCTGTAAAGTCATGGATCACGAACAATACGCTCAAGTTCACAGAGTTAAATTTGTCCCCTTTTTGTCTTTATTACCATGTGATGTGTGCGTGCATCATGTAGCTGTATTAGTGATTCTTCTCTTCTTTTTTTTTCCTGCCTCTTTGAAGGGCATAATTTATATGCTCACACACTTTTAATCACCATCTCCTGCTGTTAATGTGGACGGGCCACTGTAAGACTCTGAAATCACTCCTTTGCATTTATAAAAGATGAGACAAACTTTTTTTTGTTTCTTTTTTTCCAGCACTCTCTGACTCCTCTGCTTCTCTCACCCACCTCCTCATCCTTTTTTTTTTCAGACTCTGCTGGTTTTGTCCAGTCTGTCAGCCATCGCTCTCGTCGTCTCCCTCTTGGTGGTTCTCTCCTTCCTCATACACTACTGCTGCTGTCACCGTGGTGACCGGAGCGAGGGATCCGAGGAGGAGGAGGACGACGAAGATGGCAGCACAGGTCACGGTTACAGCGGGAAGAAGGGGAGGGGCATCTGCTGCGTCACGTGGGTGGCGGTGGCCGCCGTCACGCTGTGCTGGTGAGAGGCAGAAATCAGACGTTCCGTTTCATGTCGGCGTTCAGATCTTTCTGCCGCAAGGTTATGAGCAGTTAATATCTTACCTGTTGTAGATCTCTACCACCTCAGCCTGGAGAAATGATTTAATACGGACCAGACTGAGGAGAGAAGCGCTCAAATAGTTTATTTTCTAACCCTTTACATTGCCGTCCCTCACACATGACACAGGGATTTATGGTCATTTGTTAGTGCAAATAGTGGCAGCAGCAGCCAGCTGTAGCACTTCCAGTTCAGCCTGAAGCACGTCCAGTAGGAATATAATAATATTTCTGCTGGGAAGAATAATGAAATTCAAAACTTACAGTGATTTAAATGTTTTTTAAAATGGCGTTTGCACGAACCGCTGTAACAGTTCCAAAGCAAAAATTTTAA
>JAOXNZ010000054.1:10938695-10949844 GCA_028566095.1 Kryptolebias brasiliensis | reverse complement strand
CTGTGCCACCCTCCGAAACAAACCATTTTATCTTAATATTTCAGTGACCAAATTACCATCAGTCTTTTTATTTTCATTTACAAATTCCATCTGGGAACAACTGTGACCGGATCAGTCTTTTGTTTCACAACTTAAGTGTTATCCAACTCGCTCGTGTCGTCCTCAAACCTAAGCCTCTGTCAGCTTCAGTGATCAACTTTAAAACTCAGGTACCAAGAGAAGGAGGGGCAGTGGAGGTAAACGGGTCACACCAGAATCCAAAACTTCATTTCAGGAGTCGATTTCGGCCTCCGCTTCTCTTTGGAATTTCCTCCTGTGTGTTTGTGTGGATATTCAAATGTTTAGTGAATTCCCTGAAGAAACAAGTATTTAAAAATAAAATCATTTTCCCAGAGGAGTTGTGTTTTTTTGTTTTTTCCTTCTACGCTACACGACGGCGTCACTCCTTGTGGCTGTCGGAGTTCAGCCACGAACCGTCCTCCTCCACCTCCCGCCGGACGACCAGGAGCATCTCCGCCACGTCCTGAGACAGCTGCTCGCCCAGAAACGTCCTGCCGGAGGGACAAAGAAGAGGTTTTCAGCAGGAGCCCCGGAAGCGAACAAAGGAGTGAAGTAACCCCCATGTGACCGACCGCTCAGATGGGGATGACTCACTCACTGAGACGGAGTTCACGCAGCAGATCCCAGATTCCATCTGCTGGGCGCCGCACGTTCCTACCGTAGCTCCGCCTCTCCCCCGATGCAGACGGGACTCTTCAGTTTGGAGTCGAGGTTGTAGTACTGTCCGTTCACTTGCCGGACCGCGAGCCAGTGGCGCCGCCGGAGCGGGAGGGACACGATGCCCAGAGACACTCGTGAGGGGACGTTGAGGATGAAGCCCTGAACCTTCGACACGCAAAGGCTCTGGACCGCCCTGTCGTTTGGAAAAGGGCAGAATTATCTTTTAAAAGAAACTCTCTGGATAGTTCGGAACAGGAACGCACTGATGCCGTGTTTTCTCAAACCAAGCACGAGTACTGATATGAGTTCTAAAAACAGCCAAATAACTTACTTAGAAAATGGGTTTGAAAATCAGCAGAGCTTATTTTGTTGTAACTCGACGACAAGTCAAGTGAGCAGCGGGAATGTCAGGAAGCTCGAGCTCAGATCCGTATCTTCCCATGATCCTCTTTTGCTCAACGACAGACTGTAGGCGTTTCCTGCTTGGTGTTTTTTTTTCTTTCAGTGTTTTATAAAACTGTTTGTGTTGAAAGTGCTGGATCCTGTCCCTCCTTTAGACAACTTTGTTCACTGTTCACCTTGAAATCCCGCCACGCGGCTTCTTCTGGTGGCGTTTACTGGAAACGACTTCATGGTGCGTTACCGCCACCATCTGGTAAGGAGTGTGGATCAGGACTGCTAACTCGAAAACAAAAAAAACTACCTCCAGACGGCTGACGTTGTTCCTCCTCTTCCACCTGACAGACGTGAACATCACACTACCCTAAAGTGCTATCAGAACACTTTTATGAGTACGAGTACACGCACGTGGTACTGGACCAATACTGGTAAAAAACTATGCATCATTTTGAAGCTTTCGAGATGGAGAATTTGAAAATAATAACCTAATATTGAAAGACTCCTCATTTTGCCAGCACAGGTTACACGTTTCAACGAGACTGAACGGGGACTCCTTGGTCATTCGGACATTTAATTACTGAAAGCTGCTCCTGAAGATAAACCGAATTAATTTAAAATTAAAAACTCTTTCTCACCTGCGTTTGTCCCACCACACCGCGGCCAGTTCCCTGCTCTGAAGAGCGGCCATGATGACGTTAACGTCATAGTTCCCTGTGCCCAACACCGAGCGGTGGGGGTTCACCACACACTGTGGAGCCAGCCTGGAAAGAGCCAACAGCAGTGTTTGAAATCAAGCACAGCTTATTTTTTTGTATTTTCCGGAAAAATTTGAAATGATCTTTTTTGTAAAGGAACATTTGTTTGTTTGGTTGTTTGTTTATATAAAAAAACTACTGGCTTGGTTGTAAAAAGCCACAGAGATTATGACGCACCACGCCTCGTGTTTAATCAGGTTAATGGCAGACAACGTGGTCCCTTTAGACACAAAGGCTCCATCTGTAGGAAACAGAACCACTGCTGATTCCCCTCGAGGTTCCTCTTCCAATTCCATAACAGGGACTCATATCTGCTGCAAATTTGTTTTCGCAAATATCCCAGCATTCATGGAAAGCCTCTGGTTTCGTGGGCTGAGGACGTGGGCGATCGGCCGCAGTATTTATAGGCTTCTGTGCCAAAACTGACCCGACAGCAGGTGGAACCAAACAATCAAGTGGTCGCCTCGTTGTTCTTTCTGTTGGCAGGACGAACTAGCTCAAGATGGCTGCCACAGCTAAATAACGTGTCTATAACTCAGTCGGTTTTGCAGATATCGAGCTAGAATTTGGTGTGGTAGTCGCTGAGGGTCACTCCCATCACGTAGTTCAAGCGCTAAACGATCACGAGTTTGTTGTTTAAGATTTTGGAATACAAAGCGTCAAACCGTGAACATTCATGAAGATAACACAGCAAACAAACAGTGTTTTTTGTTATCAATTCAGTGCATCGTGTTTTGTAAGCCAAGGACCTTCTATGACCAAATAAAAGCCCAAAATGCTCGTTCTCCCAGTCTGCAGTACGTTGAGTCCAGCTTGAATCAAGACGACTGAAAGAGAGACTTGGGTTGCTTCAAATCCAGCCAGGAATTTAAAAATATTACAATATTTAGCTTAATAAGTGTGTAATTTTTCTATCCCACTGAGTGAAATCAGTCTAATGAAAATGACTTCAGGAGTTTTAAACATCTGAACATGATTATGATCATCTCTTTTAGCTTCAAATGTTTGTCCCCAGGTTTATAATTTCACCAGTTTTCTGTCTTTACTTGACTTTTCTCCCCCTCTGTCCTTAAAGGTCTTACAGCAGTCTGTTACGATCCTCCTACAGGAGATGAAACACAAACACGGAGACAACCCTGCTGTTTGTTTCAGGCCCAGAGCTGTATTTTGTTTTGAATTTAATATTTACAAAAACAGCGACTCTGCCCGCCTTCTAGCCCACCAGGTTACGAACAGTTTGAGTGGGAACTTGTCGGGTTAGCAGCCGGTTAGCAGCCGGTTAGCCGTCGGTTAGCCGCCAGTTAGCAGCCGGTTAGAAGCCGGTTAGCCGCCAGTTAGAAGCCGAACCGTCCCCGTACCGTTTGCAGATGTCGTCGGCCGTCTCCTTGGTGAACACCCGCTCCTGGAGCACGTTGTTCAGAGCATGAATGGCGCACAGCTCCAACCGTTGCTTCTCATGAAACACCTCTCCTTCGCTCATGCTTTAAAAAAATAAACAACAACAAAAAAAAAAAACACAGAAGAAGAAGAAACGTTAAATCAGCCGACGCTCCGCTCCATCCCTCCCCGTTAGCTGTAGCATCAGCTTACTCGTAACCGAGCCGCCGTTTCTGCTCTCCGCTCGGCTGCTGACGGTCAGGAAAACATCGGCAAAAGTGAGCTGCTATCAATCAACAACAGCCAAATGAAGCCGCTGACCTGCTGAGGAAGCGATTTCCTAAAACGACGCTGGAGTCTGGCGGCTACATCCAGAAACCGGAAGTGGAGCGGTTTGTTGTTGTTGTTGTTTAGCGGATCCCACGCACACGCCACTGAAGAAAAGACCGCCCGTTTAAGCCCACTTAACCTTTAAAGTGTAAAAAAAAATTAGAATACAATTAAAAAGATGAATTTAAAATTATTTAGTTTTCAGGTTAAACACGCAGAGCTCGAATGTTTCCAAGCCGGTCAGAAACTGTAATGCTGGGGATGTGGCGCCCCCTGGTGGCAGACCTTCAGAATGACAGTCTTCACAGAGGTAATAATAAATGACAAATCTTGGTCCTGGACCATAAAAACACACAGACACACACACATAAACACACATGACTGTCTGTTTGTCACGTACTGGGTCATTCTAACAGCTGTGCAACAAATCATCCCCACAGTTCAGGTTTTGTTGCAGTTTCTGCCCTGAATCAGCTGAGGTTCTGCAGAACTTCCCTGTTTTTAACCTTCTGTTGTGCTGATATAAAAAGCACAACTCGTCTCTTGTTTTAAACAGTGAAATATGAAGCGTGTGACCCTTTTGGATCAGGTGTAGCAATGACCTCCTCACTCATCCTAATGTGGGTCAAAAGACTAAAACAAATAATAAACTTTTCCAATACAGACTGGTTATTTGTGCCTCCAGCTAGAACATTACACAAACAGTTTTTCTCTTTTTAAGTGTCATTTTGGCAGTTTAAACCCCCTTTCTATTTTACAAAAGTCTCTAGCCACCCCATATTTTTTTAAACTTTATAAAATTAGGCATTAAAAAGCTTGAAACTCCACTTTTCAGTTTGATTTGAAGATGTTTTCTCTGATGAGAAGCCAAACATCTTCAGGAATAACAAAGAAGTCCAGTTATTTTTGTTTAAACCTATAGGAAATAAATACTTTGCTTCTGATTTGTTGACACTGACTATAATTTTTAAAGTAATCTTGATCAATAGTTCTTCTACAGCGGAGGTACTGAATACACTTATGTGTGATTTTTAAATATGTTTTTTTTTTTTCTCCACGGCGTTTTTGTTTTTGTTGATCAGCAAAAGGTGCAACATACAAGAAATAATCTGACATTTTAAAATTAAATGATATTTAAAGGATGGACCATGAGGCAACATAGTTGTTATTTAGGGTTTTCTGTAAAAATCCCATCAAGTTTTGAATAGATTTTCAAAATATCTTTGTGGTTATTTGTTTTTATGTTACCTCTAATCATATTTCCAGTTACTGGTGTCTGAAATTGCGTTTTAACTTGTCAAAATACAAATACTGTTTACATTTTTACCAAGCTTCTTTGGATTTTTAACATTAAATTAGAGAAATCTGGTGTAGTACTTATATTTAGATAAATAAAATGAAACTTGTGATTTGTAAAAAATAAATTGCAGTTGTAGTTTATCTGAAAAATGTACTTGTGGGTGTGGGACACGGCACTCTGAATGTTGTTCTTATTGACCTCTGCCAAGGAGGTTCATGTTTGTTTATACATTTGTTTGTTTGTTTGTCTGTTTGTCCACAGGATTACTCAAAAGTAATAAACAGATTTTGATGAAATTCTCAGGAAATGTTGAGGTTGTCACAAAGAACAAATGATTACATTTTGGTGGTTCTACAATTTTATTAATGACCCTATGGCCTAGGTGGAGGTTTGGGCTCTCCTGGTGCCTCAACATACAGTGAGGGCATCGACGATGACGTCACACTACGACGTAATCAATCCCATTATGACATCACAATTTTAATCTCACTCTCAGTGCTTCTAGGTAATAGTATTATGAATATCTGATTGACGTTCCCGACTTAATAACAAATACAATGCAGCATGCGGTGAAAGATGAGCGTTGGCTTCTTTCTAAACAAAGAAAATAAGATTTACATGTTTTTTTTTTAGTATTTTACTTGTTGACAGGGTAAATGAGCAACGGAAAATAATGTAAACAATCACTAACTCGTTAATAAACAGCGTGAATTGGATTATATGAACAGACTCAGCAATTTTAGACATTTATTTAGCTGCTTGGGGGTTAAAACAACATGTTTTAGTCGCTTTTCAATCCGAATCTGAGCGGATCGGAACCCGTTCACGTGCTGGTGTGTAAATGAAGCGGATCCAGTATTGATCAGACCCGTGAGTGTTTTTCAAAAGGACCAATAGTTGATAAGCATCAGCCATGTTCTTGACTCTGTGTGGCTGATTGGGCCTCTGACCGTGACGCAACACAAACGCCGCGCTGTGATTGGTTGATTCGCTCTGACGCATCACGTCATCAGGACGCCGATTGGTCACTGGTTGTAGCTTAAATTGTTGAACGTATTTTTGTTCCTGTGTAAAGAAGAAAATGAAAAAAAAACAATAACCAGTGAAACAGGGCTAAATTTTAATCCGCGGTTTTTTCTTTTCTTTTTAGACACAAACGGAGAACAGCCTTCATATCTGACACCATCCAGACATTAATCGCCATATTAGATCTCCTTTTCGAAGATGGTAAGAGCTAACTGCTAACAGCTAACGGTTGCTAGCTTGATCCGACGCTTAGCCGTCGAAAGCTTTTCTCTTTTTTTTTTTTTAATTTTGGTTGTGACTATTTCCTCGGTGTTCCAGTGTTAATTGGGACATTGTCTGTATTTTAATAATTTAATAGCCACTTCTGTGATGACAAACGCCGTGTCGACATTATTTAAGGACAGCAAACAGCAAAAAACATTGAACCGTTTAATGCTAGGGGCTGTGATGCTAAGTGTTACATGAAATAACTTTAAGTTTCGGCTCTTTCAGCGGACTTTACAGTCATTTTACTAATTAAAGAGTCGTGATAACTTCGTTCCTGTCTGCGTTAAATGTGAAAGTAAAGTTTGTTTTACTGACGGGGATGCTTAACATGCTAGCTTTCGGGTAAAAACCATCAAACCCCCTTAAACTAAACACTATTTTCAACTTAACTTTAAGTTTTGTTTTGGTCGAGTAATGTTAGTTTGATTGTAACACAAACCAAAAACTAATACAGCAGCTTTAAGCTTTTTCTGTGTGTGTGTGAGAGAGAATAACACTGAATCATAAAACACTTTCAAGTAGTCAAGTAGACTGTCATAATTGATTTAGCAATGTGACAAATTTATTTAAAATGTGTACTTAAAGCTTGTATCTGGATGTGTTAGTTGATTTAGTTTTACTATTAGGTGATATGATTTAGAAATGAAACCAGAACCGTGTCATAAATATGTCCAAAGAGCCAGAACCAACTTACTTTTTGACTATTATCAACATAAGAGTGACTGGTTAGTTCTTCCTGTTTCTTTAGACAATCTGCTGCAGCAGACGTGTGTTTCTAAAACTGTTCTTCTGTTCCTCTGCAGAACTCTAATGTGGAAAATTTGCCCCCTCACGTTCTGCGCTTGGTGTACAAAGAAGTTTCGGCGTTGGCGGCGGACCCGCCCGAGGGCATCAAGGTTTATCCCAGTGAGGAAGACATAACTGAACTTCACACATCCATCGAAGGACCAGGTAACCCGCCGGAGCCCCGCCGACACCGGAGACAGATCAAGAACCTTAAATCTTCATTTATTTGGAGCCCCGTGTCCGTATTATCAGGTTGTTGGTTAACTGGGCTAACCTAAATGATGAAATTTACCACTAGAAGGTTCTTATTTCTCATCATTTACTATTTTCGAAAGCTGCTTCGTTCACATTAAATGATTTCAAATGAAGCTTTGAAAATTCCTACGAAAGTTACAAACCTTATGAGGCACGATAACCACAGTTAGTGGTGTTAGTGTGTGTGTGTGTGTGTGTGTGTTTGGCCTCTGTGTGCCCAATCAATACGTTCCTGTTATTTTTAAATTGACCTGAATACACTTGTCCACGTTTTTAACTCGTTTGGAAACCCTTTCGTTTTTCGGTTCATGTGTTTGGTCCTGTTACTAGGAATCCTGCTAGATCTGTGTGTTCTTTGACTGACTCACTGCCTTAGTTGCAGCTCTGGGATGTTTGTTTTTTTTAATTTTTTTTTATTATTTTTATTACTTTTTACCGTTTTGTTACAGATTGAGTTTGGCATTCAGGACGTGCTGCTTCATGTGATGAATTCTTTATACTTTGACAGAGGGAACTCCATTTGCTGGTGGCTTTTTCCGAATGCGCCTGGTCCTCGGGAAGGACTTCCCTGCTGTTCCACCCAAGGGGTATTTTTTGACCAAGATTTTTCACCCCAACGTGGGCCACAAGGGAGAGATCTGTGTCAACGTGCTAAAGAGGGACTGGAAGGCAGAACTCGGCCTCAGACATGTCCTACTCGTAAGACTAACGCTCAGTTTTCCTCCCTTCTGATCTCAGTCCTTGTCGCCACCATGATTATTTAAGTTTCTGTCTCTTTCTTTCTTTGTCCAAAAGACCATCAAGTGTCTTCTGATCCATCCGAACCCAGAATCGGCTCTGAATGAAGAGGCGGGCCGCCTGCTTCTAGAGGACTACGCAGAATACGAGTCCCGTGCCCGTCTCCTGACAGAAATCCACGCCATGGGCGGGCCGGGTGGCACCTCCGGGGCGCCCCAGGACCTCAACGACGGCCCGCAGCCGAAGAAGCACGCGGGCGACCCCACGAAGAGAGCGGGCCCCAGCGCAGCGGCGGTACCAGCGGCTCTGGGTAACGGAGCTAACGGAGCCAGCACCACCAGCAGCAATAGCAACAGCAGTAGCAGCATTAGTAATGTAGCAGGAAAAAAGAAAGCAGATAAAAAGCGCGCATTGAGGCGACTTTAACACCTCAATGAAATGTGTGCGTGTGTGTGTGTGCGTGTTTGTTTGTGTGTGTGGAAGTGTGAGTGTAAATATAAATATTGAATTGTGCTGGCAAAGGTTTTTGTTCCTTTCCTGACTCTTTCCTCTCAGAGTCCAGATCGTTCACTTTGTGTCCAGTTCGGCTCATCCTGTTACAGGTTTGTTAATTATTTCCATACCTGAAGAACCTTATGAAAAGGATCCGCTCCTCCTCTCACTTTTTACTCTGAAAATCATGCCGTTGCTTGCATTTCGTCCCTTTTGTGCCGCGCCGATTGACCCGCGCCTGACGGCCGCCGCCGAAGACGGATCGCTTCTGTCGTTTTGAACTTTCTCAGCAGACGCTCCCCGCCGCTGCGACGGTACCGTGTACCGCGCGGCCCGCCTTCACTCTTCAGTCCCAACCAGAGAAAAAAAAACAACTCAGATCAGGTCTTCAAATTGTGCTCCAGAGATTTGTAATTGTCGTTCAGGGTTTGCCCGATTCGGAGTAAAACGGTGCTGTTGTGCAAAGGTGGCAATCTTTTGTAAACTGTATTTTTTTATATTAGAATCTAAATGTAGTAAAGGTATGGAAAAAGTTAACACTGGGCTAAACGAAGTCTGTGTTTGTTTTTTATTTTTTATTGTTTTCCTGCTCGGTGTGTTTTGAAAACCTTCAACCCGTCCTGTCGCTGGAAGGGAACGGGGAAGATCGTTTTATTGTTTGTTTGTTTTTGTTTTGTTTTTTCTACCCAAAAATATCTTGGCTGTTCTTTTGTACGACATGCTTCCGCTCCCCCCCCCCCCTGCCATCTCTGCCAGCCAGTCGGTGGCGCAGGTAGCTGGAGGAAGCGTCCATGTTTGCTCGCCGCGTCTCTCCAACCACCACGAGGGCAGCTTTTTCTCGTCTTCTCACGTGAAGCCTCAGCTTTGAGGGAAGCTGACGCTGCAAGAGGCGCCCGTGATGTTTTGTGTCACTTTTAAATTATTTAACTTAATAAAACGTTGAAATGCGAGAACGCAAACTGAACGTAGAGTCAAGAGTTGCTGTTTGGTTTTTGAGGCTTTCTTCTTTTCGTGAGTGATGGTGGCTTAAAAACAATCCTTTTACGGTCGGCTGATATAAAACGGCACTTTGTTTTGTTTAGACTGGTCTCCTGCTCTGATGGAATAGTCATTATGAGGAGACGACTAATTGCATCCACCCCCAGCGAGGCAGCAAGGGAAAGTGCACCCGGCAGAGCGCCATGACGGGTCCACCGGCCTCTGCAGCAGACATGCAGCCGCCCACCCACCTGGGTAGAAATAGCATCCTGCCATGCAGGTAATTACCAGGGCCTCCTCAGACACCTGGGGCTCCACACGCCCCCCCTCTCCCCCCCAAGCTCCATTTTTTTAGGCTCTTTCAGCCCATCTGAGACCTTTCGCTCTGTAATCGTTTTAACCTTTAGAGTTCTCCGTTTGGTTTCGTGCCACAATTCATCACACAGGCAGTGGTTTTTATTTCTTTTATTTTATTTTATTTTAGAGCCTGTGAGAGGTTCGTGATGAAGCCCCTGGCAGGTCCAGCTTAGAAATCTCTTGTTTTTTTTTTATTATTTACTTCTCCCTGAATAAACCTGAGCTGTCAGTGCAGGTCTGAGTCTAATTGACAGTTTCGTTCACGCGCCAGTGTTGAAGCTTTTTGCGCCAGTTCCTCCCCCCTCCCTCTCCCCCCTCCCTCACCCGTTTTCGTCGCTTTCATAATTGCCACCAACATAATGACACAGTTGCCGTGGCAACCGTGTCTCTTTTTCTCCTCCTGTCTGTCTCGCGCGCGTACAAAGAGGAAGAAGGAGAGAGAGAGAGAAAAAATATATCCGTAATGTCGGGATTGTTGCGGGTTTTTTTCCGCTTGAATTTCGAGCTTTTCTTCTCAGTGAAGAGGCGCGTTTAAATTGAAGGGTTTTTATTTTTACTAATTTAAGGGTCACTAAAGGAGGGGGTGAGTTAAATGAAAGGTGTGCTGGTGGTGCTGGGTGGAGGGGGGGGGAGAGAAGATGGTCGCCACCAGTTGAATGGGCCCCGCTGACCGGCAGCAGCAGCGAGCAGCCGCCGCGCTGAGGCGCTTCTCCGACGGACCAATCACAGCGCTCCCCCCGCTGGCGGAGCTCCGCGGGGCCAGAGGCGCAGCTACTCCACCCGGAGCGCTCGGGACACGGCGAACAGAACCGCCTCCTGTCTGCTCCTGCTTCCAGGGAGAGAGAGGGGTGGGGGGGGGGAAAGAAACTTCTCCTCCTCTTCGCCCCAACTTTGACGGACATTTCGGAGGACTCTGTCACGCGTTCTTCACTCCCTCCATCCCTCCCCCCCCCACCTCCTCCTCGCCGACTCCCAAGTTCCGCGTAATTCTTACTATCATCCAGATGGATTATCTCACGCAGCGAAAGTCCTGCTGTTGTTCTTCTTATTCTTTTATTTATTTATTTTTTTATTTTTTTTGCTGAAATGAAGCTGCCGGGGGCTTTTTAAGGGCAGATCCAGCAACAGTTCGGCGCGTCCTCGAGAACAGGCTGCTGGTTCCGTCGGTGCGCAGCCTCTCCAGAGTCCCAACCCCGCGGAGCGGCGCGCAGGTAAGACACGACATGATGCACATTTATTATTATTATTAATAATAACGCAGCAGCACTCGCGCAACAGCAAACTCATCCGGTTCATACTTTTAATTGCGCGTTTATGTGTGCGTAAAAATGACTTGGGGAGGGTGTGTGTGTGTGTGTGTGGGGGGGGG
>JAOXNZ010000054.1:10926423-10936568 GCA_028566095.1 Kryptolebias brasiliensis | reverse complement strand
CTACAGATAGGGAATTTTTGATAATTACATGCAATTATAATTTCTGTGGGAGACAGATCTGCCTCTGTCTATTATTGCCAACACCTCCAGTACAATAACTTCACACATTTACATATTTCTCAACAAAAGTGATATTCTTTGAACCCCACCGGAGATAAAACAGGAATAATTTTACTCAGAGAGACATGTCACATGCAACCGCAATGTGCCATTCAGCTCATCTCTAATTAGGGAATTCACATGAGTGACATGGGCAACGTTTTGTGCCCAGAAGCTGACTAAAACAGCCATGGTATTTGCCTCGTTCTGCGGCGCGCTTTGCAGGCTGGGTGTCATCTTTTTGGTTCAAGCGCACTGCTAATTTTTCTGTCGTTCCAGCCTTCTAGCACATAAGCCGAGCCATTCTCATTATCACCCACGGCCCAGTCACAGTAACGGCTTGTGCCAGGAGAGTACGGAGCAAACTGATCCACAGATCGAGATAAACAGTGTGCCAGTGGATGTGACGAGGGCCTGAGAGCGAGTTCAAACGGAGACGATGCCCTCCTCGACTGAATAAGATGACTTTAATTGACAGTAATGATCAATTCAGACACGCTGTTTTAAGACATAAAAGCGCAGATTTTTTTTTTTTAAAGATACAGATTTCATACATATTTTTTCTTTCAAAATAGTTGCTTGCAGAATAAACAAAGTGCCCATTCTGACTGGAGAAGTCAACCAGGAAACCAGACCGGTCATAGATTCGTTTTTTTTTGCCACGATCAGCGAAGGAATGTACAGGAATACTATGTTTTACTGAACAAATCTGCCTGCACTATTTATCAGATTTTATGGTTCCACGCAGACATTTTATCCGGTGGTAGATCTGATATTTGTTCATTTGATCGGTGCAGGTACAAAAAGAAAATATCATGGCAAAAGCAAGACTTCGGGTTTTGTCATCCAGCGTTACTGAATGAACTCGGTGATCCATCGTCCCTGTCCGGTACGTGCTACATGAACACTTCACATGACATTTTAGTGGGTTAAACTGCCAAAGCGGATAAAGCGTTGTAACAGCATTGACTCAATGACAGAAAATAGATGTCTTAGTCATGTAAAAATGACGCCCACCGCCAATCTCCGAGTCCTCGCTGTCTCCCTGCTCTCCCTCTTCACTGCCCCACTTACCACTGCTGTGGAGACCCCTTCGTATCCCCCTCCTCAGCACATAGATCACTCAGGGAGACCCGAGACCGACTCCAGCGCCTCCCTCCTGCTGCATGCCATCCAGGCCAATGCCAGGCCGGCTGCCCTCCGAGGCAGACCCAAACTCCCCGAGAAGCTTCCAGAAACCTCCGAGGGAGTTCTAGAGACGCCGCCGAGACCCCTGCCGCAGGTCATGTTCCCCAAGAACGCAACCTCAACGGAGACGGTCACAACGCGTTTCAGCGCGGCCCAGGTGCCGCCTGTTATGGAAGGATGGCCGGACGTATGTTGGGGTTATTACGATGTGATGGGACAGTTCGACAACGCTTTCAACTGCTCCAAGGACACCTTCATCTACTGCTGTGGAACGTGCCACTACCGCTTCTGCTGTCCGGAGCGGAGCCGCAAGCTAGAGCAGGAAACCTGCCGAAACTACAACTCTCCAGACTGGGCCAAACCACAGACGGACACCATGATAATATCAGAGGAGTTAGGTCCTGACCCGGACTTTGACCCACTGAAGCAGCAGAGCCACAACACGGGCTTCGTCATCGGTGGGGTTGTCGTGTTCATGGTGGCTGTGGCCGTGGGCATCAAGGTGGTCTTCAACAAGGTGCAACAGGAAGCCAACCAAAGGGACCTGAACATGCCCAGGTGAGACCTTTTCTCCTTCATTTATGGCTGTTGGACTTGTTGAATTGTGCTTCTAAGATGTCTTTAGGACTCGGTTCTGGGCTTAGAATAAAAATATTATTTATCACCTGAAACGTATTTGAGCTTCTTTAAGCAGCGGCTGTAGAACTTGTGGATAATTTAATCCACTCTTTGCTTTGCTTTCTTTTATGACCTACAATCGTTGCACTCTGGATGTTTTTTTAAATAGATTTGGACATTTCTGTTTTTGGCAAACAACACTGGATGATGTTGGCTACGGCTCTACATTAAAGCGATAGTTCGAATAATTTGACTTGGGGTTCTGTAGATGGCTGTTTGAGCAAAGAGTTTAAATCTGACTGGACCGCCAAGGTAACAACTCATCTGAGACCAAAGTGGATTGCTGCCATCTTAAAACAACTCCCCTTTTAAAAATGTCTTACTCCATCACATAACATTTATCATCAACACCAATTTAGCGTTACGCGTTTATTTACACCGAGTTTTATAGTTATTTGCAAGTGCAGATAGTGGCAAACGTAGCTAGCTGTATAACTTTCAGCAGGAAAATCATAATACATTTATTAAAAAGATCACACAATCCAGAACAGACAGCAATGTAAAGGTTTTGCACGAACCACTATAACATTTTTGAGCTTCTTGTTGTTTTGAGATGGCAGCAATCCACTTTTGTCTTGGCCCCGCTCAGACTAGCTGCTCGCTCGTCTTTCAGCTCAGTTTTAAACTCCATTTCCTCAAACCGAGCCTAAAAAAGCTATCGACAAGAGGTCATAACCTTTCCACAGAACCCCACTTTAAAAGCTCTGAAGCACTCCTTTAAGTGTTGGTTGGTCTGTTATGTTTTGCTTATGTTTGTGCGTTTAAGAAGCATCTTTAGGATTCAGTTGCGAGATTAGAATAAAAAAAAAAATAAAAACCTGAAGCATATTTGATCTTCTTGATTATTTAGGTGATTGTGAGAGATTGAGGGAGACATGATGCTCCATCTTAAGACTGTATTTTTATACCACATACCTTCTATTAAAATCAGAAGAGTTTCTCTCCCGTACAGCATCGTATGGTTTGGCACATTAGCTCTGAGTGAACTGAACATACTATTGTCAGTGGAAAGACTTAATTGAGGTCAGTCGAGCTTTATTGCAGGTTCCATCCCTTGTTTCCTTTGTGTTTGTTGCTCCGTTAGAGCTCTGGTTGATATGTTGCGGCACCAGTCCAGCCCAGTCCAGCAGGATGAAAGGAACAACAGCGTGGCTCTGACCGTAGGGGACGGAACGGGGACTATAGGAAGAGCTCCCAAAAATCTCTACGCCCCAGGAGTGCCCAACAAGGACAACAGATGTGAGTCTGTTTTTTTTTTTTTTCTTCTTCTGCAGAGTTAGAGAATAACACAATCAGAGCTTTTGTAAGAGAACGCGTAGGGACATTTTGCTTATCAGGTCTGTTTATAGATTCGGGCTTGTTTTCCAGCACCACCGAGACATTTTATGATGAGGTGGAGGACACATGTCCTTAGTGGTTGTGTGCTTAAAATTAGATTTGTCTGTACTTGTTGGATTACTTGAAGGGAAAAAAAAAAAAGATTTAAACCGTATGTGGTTTCCTTAAAATGAACACAAATCTGGATATCTTCATGTAATTGATAATGTTATATAGGTGTGCAAGCCTTACTGTTTCTGTGTTTTTTTGTGTGTGTTGAAACACCGTTCGACGTCAGAGCTGCCTGACATCCATTTTGTGGGCTGATTACCTTCTTTTTCTTTGACTTGCAGTGGGCAATCTGCAACACAATTTCATCCACTCATCAGGCTCCAGCCCCAAACACACAGCAACTATCGGTAAGGCAGCTGCTGAAATCAGGGCTTCCATGTAAATTACATGTAATCACTCTGATTTTTCATTTTCTTCATTCACCTCCAGTTTAAGCTCAAAAGTAGGCTCATTCACTGGAACAATAATAATAATTATCATAGCTCCGGTTGCTTGTGTTAGCATTGAAAAGCGAGCTGAAATCAGTCTCCTTTCCAGTGAATGTTGGCAGATTCGCACCCTGCTATGTGTGGTGCACTGTATCTATCCAGAGGAGCAAATCTCATTTAACACGCAGTCGTTTTCTCCCTGTGGTCTATGCAGAACGCACCCCCCGGATGAACAATGCTCAGTTGGCAGCTGGAGGCACCCTGCTCTCCAGTAAACACAACAACACCAAATCCCAGCCTTCCTTCCACCACTCCCTGCACAACCTGGCCCAGCTGCCGCCCTCCTATGAGAGCGCCACGAAGCCTGAGCTCAACAGATACTCCTCGCTCAAACGCCTCGGTAAGTGCCGCGTTTCTCCGCAAATGAGACACCTTCCCGCTCCCCTTGGAGTGCCGATCCTGCAGCTGTGTCGTAAGCGCTGGAGAATGCGGTGGCACTCTCGACGCTAAAATGCGGAATGCATCATTATGTGATGGTGTTTTTGCTGTGGCGATGTAAACAAATCAGGGAAATATTGTTTGGCTTTCAGAGAAAGGTCTCGATGAGTACTCGTCTGGTTACTGCACCACCAAGCGCCGACCTCACACAGCCCAGCCGGCCCTCCAGTCCTCTCAGCACCACCTCCACTGGGGTGGAGACTACACCCTCAGTGGCAGAGGCACCCTTCCCAGGCATGCAGCCCGTCCCTGGATCCCACCGCCGCCCTCTGGCATGCCTATCTCTCCCATGCCTGCCTCTCCCACTCCTAATCCTTATCCCCTGGACCCTCCGGAGCCCCAGTTCAATCCCAACTATGACACTCTCTCCAAGCCTCCGAGAAAAGTCAAGTCCACGGACCAACTGCTCAACATGGGTGACGTCCCAGGCAACACCGGGACTCTGTCCCGGCTGTCCAAGAACCAGCAGCATCAGTACTACAAAGCCATGGCTGCCTCCAACAAGAATTCCAACACACAAACCCTGACCAGGAAGACACAGGATAGGCAGGATAGGCAGGATAGGCAGGATAGACAGGATAGACAGGATAGACAGGAGAGGCAGGAAAGGCTGCTCATGTCCCCGGACCATTTGGAGGAGAGGATGGGGGTTGGTGGAATGGGGGTTGTAGACCCTTACGCCCACACAGGAGGTGGTGTCCCCACGCTGCCTCGCCAGCAGAAGGCCCAGTCCCAGCAGAATGTCTGCGCCACACCCTCCCTCGACCGGCACCACATGATCAAGATGAACTCTCACCCCACATCCGGACGAGAGCAGGAGAGGAACACGACCGGGACGGGGCACGTGAGCGGGGGCATGGGCTGGTCGGGGGATATGCCCCCCGGAGCGGGGGTCGTAATGGGAACGGGAACACTAGGTGGCCACAGCGCCAGGAGGATGGCTTTTGCAGCCAAAAGGCAGAACACCATCGAGCAGCTACATTTCATACCTGGAGGGGGTGGTGGGGGGTCAGCAGGAAGTGCAGGTGGCAGTCAGGGAATCAGGACAGGGAGTAAAAACGAGGTGACGGTGTAAGAGCTGTGCCTAGTGTAGAGCTTAGTCCTTAGACGTTTGGGAGTAGATCACCCTTCTGCATTTAACTATTAGATACAACAAGAACTAAAACTAGAATAATAGAGTAGTAACAATATCATGTGTTTAGGCTATTCAAATTAGTTTTCTCTTGTAATGAAATTAGCTTGAATATGACTGCTTATAAATTTAAAGATCTAGACGGGGGAAATGTGTGTTTCCCTTTTTGTGATAGCCTACATCAGCCATATTTTGTAACAGAGTTTGCCATATTGCCATAAACAGCAGTGCCATTACTTGTAGAGAGACTGACTAGATGGGCGAAACAGAAATAAAAGGAGGAGTTGTTCATAGTTTAGTTTTTATAAATGTTGTTAAAAGAAAAAGTACTCAGGAGCCATATTAGATAGGGAACCAGACAATAAAACAAAGATCTGATGAAGCAGAGGACAACGTGGGATACTTTGTCGCAAAGTTTCAGAAAGCAGAGCCAACTACCTGGACTTGTAGTGATTTACTGAACTGGATCTAAAAGCTCGGTGGACTAGATGGGTCTCAAAGACCATTGTGCCTGGTGAAATTCTTCTTCTTCTTTTTTTTTTTTTTTTTTTTTGTGATTTTACTTTCTGCTGAACAAACCTCGTCCCGACATAGGGAGACTGAACTCATTCCTTATTGTGTAACTGCATGGAGAAGGTGGAGGCTGTTTTCAGCAGCTCTCCGCCTTGATTTAAAACTGCAGCCGTACCTACATTAACAATCCAATTGCCTGGGTTGCCTAGATTTCCATGTGACCTTAGATTAAATCACCAGAAGAGACTCGCACTCTGATCACTGTTACAGTACAGGAAGCTGATGTGTAAACCACATTAGGGGGTGACGTTTCCCCGATGTTCCCATTTACAGATCAGGTCCTACCTGTAAGAACAGTGGCTTACCAAATAAATTTTAAAAAAAAAAAGAGCCATCGGTGGTGATGTTACACAGAAATGTTCACACAAAGCTACAGAATCCAGAGATTAAAGAGCAGCATTTTTTTTTTCAGTTTACCTCCAAAGAGGCAACTTGCTGTGATATAGGTTGTATATGAAGAGCACAAAAAGGTTGCACGTACACAACTGTCCTTCAAAGCCATTTATGGAGATACAAAGGAAATACCACCCCGGAAGCTGGTCTGACAATCACCACCCTATTAATATCACCAGGTGAAATGTTATACAAGTCAGTGATGTTTTGTACAGTCAAAGGATTGGCTTCAAAGCAAGCCAAAGACCTCAGAGGCAGGCGTGAGGGCGACCTGAGGTGTTGCGAGAGACTCGGATGGTTAGGAAGCCCTCCCCATCTTCAAGACAAAGACCTTGCTGTATCATAATGCACTTCAGCCAGTATAAGTAAAAAAAAAAATATATATAATAACTGAAAAGAAAAAATATCTATATCTTCATCAATAACAACGCTTATCAATACTAAGGGCTATCCTATCCTATATACTGTAGTATGTGATATCTGTGGTCCATATAAAATGCTATCTCTTTCTATTGATTTTGTGTTGATATTGTCATGACGTATTAAGTATTAACGTGTACAAAAAAAATAAATAAAACGAGCAATTTAAGCACAGTTCAAAGAGAAACACAGAAACAAAACTTTGCACAAATCAGTCCCCTGATATTTGCACCAGATACAAACATACTTCGTGTCCTCCGAGGTTTACGTTCTGCACGATCACGGCTGAAAGTTGGACTGATCGATCTAATGGAAGGTACTGCACTGAGCATTGAGGGATTTTTTTGTTTTGTTTTATATTGCTTTTTTTTTTTTTTTCCTATCAACCGAAATCAGAGGTATTTACACAGGTTAAGGAAGGAACTGTTTGGCTTTTGTCCAGTCTTGCGAGAGGATACAGAGACGAACAGAAACACTGATTACATTTGGACAATCTTCCTATACACAGTGCTAAATGTAGTTGTTATAAATTTGATGGAGTGTTATGATTAATAATTATTAACTGTTATGGTTATTATTAACAATTATCTTATGATGTGATGTTCTTTTACTTGGTGGGGTTTAAGTGTTTATTGTTTTTAGATAATGTGCATTTTCACGACTAGTTGGTTTTTCATGCATCTGGTCATAAAAAGTTTGAGGAGAAAAAAAAAAAAAAAATGTAGATTCCAAATCTTGATGCATGCCAGCTCCATTTCACTGAGAGGCATTGACAGCATGCCTGGATTTTTAAGGTCATCAATGCTTAAAGGCCAATTCTCCAGCTGTATGTGCCGTGCCTAGACATCAGCCTTATGACTTTTTGATCTCAAGCGATGACTTAGGTTTCCACTCTGGTACAAAAAAACATGTATTGAAAAACTCTGCAGCCTTCGAAATGTAAATGTAGACCAGGGGAAGTGAGTTTAGGACGAGCCAGCAGCCTGAACCTCTAACTGATCACGGGTTGTACGCGCAAACCTGATACCATAATGTATGTATGTTCGGATGAATGTTTATTTCACAGGTGGGGGGAATAAACAGAGGTCTAATGGAAACCTGAAAGCTTTGAGTGCAGTTTCTTTTTCAGGGAAATAGGACAGACGACATACAGTTGTATTAGATTTTGTTTTTTAAAAATAGAGCCACAAAAGGTCTGTAGCAAAGTCTGTAATAACTCACAAGCCATATCCATTGAAACGCATCATCACAACTTTTATAAATGGTAAATCTAATTTGTGCGAGTATTGTATTTTGTATAGCTAGTACAATCAGAATATTTTGAGTGATCTCTTTGACATTAATTTGAGGATACAAAAAGAATAAAATCTGTGTTAGTATTTAATGAATTGTACAGTGCCGAACTCATAACATTTTGTTGTCTTTTTATTCTCATAGCATCTTTGATGGCTATAGGGGTTATATCTTTTATCACACCCAGGGACGCTAAAAAACTTTTTTCAGAGAGAAATGAATGAATATGGTGTGCGTTTTTACCATTATGAATTCATTTAGGAGGAGGATGCTTAATGGCCACATGAAATGGACAAGGACAGTGTCCAATAAAGAAAAATTATGGATTTATTTTCATGCCAATAAATTTCAAAACAACCCTTTTTGTTATTGTTTATTGCATTGATCCCCTTGGATACGACAGTGACAAACAAAGAATTTGTATAATAAAGTTTGTGGGAAAAAAAAGTTTTGTCATTTTTATTATTGTTGTATTGTATACTGCCTGCTGGCAAATAGCAAAAGGTAGGCCATAATGCTTTTGCCTGGGTGAGTGTGTATGTTTGTTTGTTGTGTTAGCAAAATATCTCATGTGAATGAATTTAATGAAGCTCTCAGAAAGTAACCATTTGATGCATTAACTGTTGGAGTCAACCTGATTCAAGATGGCCTCCACAACTAACCAACCTTAGCAAATACAAAAATTGGCTATAACTTTTATTAGTTTTACAGATATTGAGATAGAAACTGATGTGACAGTAGCTGAGAGTGATTCTCAACACGTACTTTGAGTGCTAATAGATTGCACTAAATCTCAGTCATTACGTTATTTTCGGTTTTCACGCCATGAAATGATCTTTAAATCTCCAACATGTTATAAAGTAAACATTATGCATTCCGGCCAAGGAATGGTAGGACTTTAATATTTTAGTTTGTTCATCTTTTGTGTTAAACAACCTTATAATCATTTATTGTAAACACTTTAGATAATTCATTGAATCCTGTGTGAAACACAGTTTCACAGCAAGACGTTAGAGGACTAATACAGAAATCCTCTGAACTACCTGGAACCTCCAATGTATCTGTTTAGTATTCAGGAATATATTATTGTATATTTATAATTTCAAATTCATGTTCATTTGTTGCATA
This sequence comes from Kryptolebias brasiliensis, assembly GCA_028566095.1. Lineage (NCBI taxonomy): Eukaryota > Metazoa > Chordata > Actinopteri > Cyprinodontiformes > Rivulidae > Kryptolebias > Kryptolebias brasiliensis. The sequence goes on along the minus strand of JAOXNZ010000054.1, from coordinate 10,927,349 downwards.
AGAATATGCTAATCTAAATGCATTTAATTGATTTTGAACAAAACAACAAAAACTACAAGCCAGTGAGAAAACAGTTCGATGAATCTACACCAACAGGTATCATTACTTCTTTAAACTCAGTCAAGCAGTGAAAATGTTGCATAAATACTGAATAATACATATAGTTTTTGAAACATTTTTACTTTTTGAGGTTATTATTTTCAAGTGAAGCTGCTTAGCTGTAATTTAAGCTAAAATACGGTCTAGCTAGTTGCTAGCTAGTAAGTAAATTCCTAGCAATAGTAGCTAGCTAGCAGCTTGCTAGCTAGTAAGTTTGTTAGCAGCCTGCCACAAGTATACAATTTGATCCCAGTTCTTTAGCTGACTATAAATAAAAATTAAAACACAGTTTGGCAGACATAAAATATGTTAGCATCAACAAATCAATTCCCCAAGAGCTGTAAGCTTAAAATTTGACCAACAGATGAAGGATAAGGCATCTCTCCGGTTTTGTGTTGGATATTTGCTGGGGTTTTTTTTTCACACTATTTTCTTAAAACGTGATTTTCAGACTTGTTTGCTTTTCTCATTTTTTTAAGTATACGCTGCACAATATATCAGGCATGAGAATTCAGCAGAAAATGAGTGAAAAATCAGCAAAGAACTGTTCAAGATCAAAACCACAAGAACGTTTGACTTAAAGTATATAAAAATATTAGAGGCAGTATAACAAGACAAATGTGAAACATGTTTTGTACATATAAACTTGAACAAACAGCACATTAATTTCACTTGTGAGTGAAATGAATGTTAATTTAAACATGTTAAATTAACACGTGAAACATGTTTTGCACATATGGATTTCACATGTGGAAAATCGCATTTTCACATGTGAAACCCTAAAATAACACACGTGAAACAGTTTTTGGCCCATGTGGATTTGAACA
>JAOXNZ010000054.1:10914567-10925994 GCA_028566095.1 Kryptolebias brasiliensis | reverse complement strand
CCTCCCACAGACCAAAAACATGCATGTTAGGTTCATTGGTAACTCTTAAATTGTCCCTAGGTGTGAATGGTTGTTTGTCTCGTTTGTCTCTATGTGGCGATGGACTTGCGAACTGTCCAGGGTGTCCCCAGCCTCTTGCACAGTGACTGCTGGAGATAGGCACCGGCTGCCTGCAACCCGGAATGGAGACGCGGCTAAAGAAAATGGATGGATATATTGAAATGAAAGTTGAGAATAGGTCAACATTCTGCGTTTAACTCAGCCAGAGAATAGCACGCACTATGTCTAACATACTGACAAGGCTAGATCTTTTGATATTTTTGTTTCTAAATATCTTTTGAAACAAATATTATAAAAGTAGTAATTATGAGCTGGAGATAGGCACCAGCTACCCACAACCCAGAAAGGAGAAGCGGGTAAAGAAAATGGATGGAAATAATGTTATAAGGGCTCAAACCAGAACCCTTTAGTCTTCAGTTAAGAGACTGGCTCTGTGCTAAAATGCTATATCATTGAACTGTGAGGTATTATATAAGCTACAGTAAAACAAAAGAGTGCTACTGGGATTGGACAAGGGTACTTTTAAATGAAATCCACCGTACATCGCCTGAACGTAGTTATATCCTGCTGCAAGTGAGCGCTGTGCTCATACCTAAAGTCTCCTGTGAACAGATTTATTACACGGAGACGTATGAGGGCTTAAATAAAAGAGCCTGTTGAGGAAATACACAAAGGACACGAATAATATTATGTTTCATTCCAGTAGAAAACAGCGTTCGATGCAACGGAGGGATTGCAGTTTGCACATCTCACCACCGGGAGGTTCAGAGGATCCAAAACAACAACAGAAAAAAAAGACAAGATTTTATATAAAAAAAACTGACTATAGAGCAGAGTGATCATCATCAGATGATCCACTGCTGATGTGTAATCCTCATAATTTAAGGAATATTTAGGATTATAACATTTATATAAAGGTTTGGGTGCTTCTCAGTATGTTTATTTTTACTTTTTTTTTCACAAACCCTGAAAAGATCACAGCTATTAAAGAGGACATACGGAATTATCTTTATTTTACAAGATGTGTAATCTTTTTTGAAAGGAGCCACTGTTTATCTTAATAAAAGCTTTTCACACATATTTATATAAAAAAATCCTCTCAGCCAGCATCACAAGTTCATCGCCTCGAGCATTTCCACCTGAAACTGGAGAGGTTCTCACATAGTTTGGGAACTTGCTGCTTGTTTTTTTTTTTTTTTTTTTTTGCTCACTCTGCGGTCCAGTTTATTTCAGATGGGGGTTTGCGTCGGGCTCAAACGCCTCATCGCTTTTATTCTTTGTCCAGCGGAGCCTGAAGGCAGCATCACACCTCCGCCTCCGTGCTCCACAGTGTGAGACACGGATGCAGATGCAGTGTTTCCTACCAGCTTTATTCTTCTTACAGGGCTCCCTCAGGAGCAGCTCAGCTAGATTTCTTTTTTTTTTTTTTTTTTATGTTTTACTCGTCATATTCTAAGAGCCGTGATCCGTAAACACTCTGATCTGAGGAGCTTGATGACTTTTGTGACTGTGCTTGAGTCATTGTTATACCTAAAAAGATTTTTGCACATTTACAGGCCATACATTTACATTTAACTGGATCAACAAATCTTGTAGAATATAATATTAGTTTGTTCACATCATTAATTCTCCTTGTGGCTCTTATTGGAAGCTTACATAATGGTTTCGTACGCAGTGATCCAGATGTGGTACGATGAGCGAGGAACACAACGTTTGGATGGTTTCATTAATCTCAAAATGCTTTTCGGTCATTCAGTTCGATCCTGTTTTATATGTGGTTTCCATTTTTGATTTTGTTATCTTTTAGCACACCAAGAAACTTATTACCACGTACTCTTTCAAGCTTTAAAGGAGGACGCGAAAACTGACGCATCGGCTCGATATTAGTGAACAAAGTTTGTTGAATCGACAAATTCAGATTCTATAACTGATTAACTTGTGGAGTCGCCCCAGTTCAAGATGGCCACCACAGCTAGTTGACATTAGCCTACACACAAATGGCTACAGCTCAGTCAGCTTGACAGATATTGAGGTAAAATTTGTCGTGGTAGTAGCTGAGAGTCATTCCCAACACATACTTTAACGAGCTAACTGATCTGTTGTTAAAACTATGCAATTCAGTGTTGGAGACGATTGTGTCTGTTAGCAAAATATCTCATGATCCACTTGTCGGATTTTAATTAAACTCCCAGAAAGTAACTATTAGACGCACGTCTATAACTGATTAACTTGTGAAGTCACCCCAGTTCAAGATGGCCACCACAGCTAGTCGACATTAGCCTATACACAAACGGCTACAGCTCAGTCAGTTTGACAGATATTGAGGTAAAATTTGACGTGGTAGTAGCTGAGAGTCATCCTCATCTCATTCTCTGAGACGTAGAAGAATATTTAATCCATGAAGAAATGCTATCCCTTTCATTTTCCTTTACAATCATGCGTGTCACACTTATTTAGGAATCATTATTGACTTGATTGATTTAGCAAATGCTTGTAATCATTTAGTATTTGCCTATTAACATTTGGACAGGAGTTTTCTCTGTCCAGTTTCATAAATACGCAGAAAACTGTGTAGAATTTGTAATGGTAAGGGTAAATTTAGTCAGACATGTTTGAATGTTGTTCTTGGGATTTATCAGGATGTACTTTTAAACAGGCCTCGGTTATTACAGATATAGCCCTGCTAAGTCCCCGACCAAGACAGTTAGGTGTATTGTAATAACAGGACTGGAGTTGAATTAAGTCACACTATCTTAATATGAATGTTTCTAAAAGTGGGTCTCGGCGGTATGAGGCTAAATCCGGCGTCGAGCCCTGAACCGCCGTCCGTGAGCCCCGCTGCCGCTACCCGGAAATATTACAAGGGCCGGAAAGGACCAATGTTAGGGGGAGCACACGTCACTCACTTTTACCCGAAAATATTTCCATCGACCGTCCAATTTTTTTTTACATTTTTTTTTTTATTTATTTCCTTCCCATCCACCACCCCACCACCACCTCCTCTCGGCCGACTAAATATTCAAGCGAAAGCTCCCCCCCGGGCGGCACGCAAACCGGTCGGGATCAAATGGTGGAGGAGGCTCGGCACCAGCTCAGCATCAGTTGCAAAAATGGCTCTGACTAACGCCTGGAAAACGGCACGCAGAAATGGAAGCGGACGCTAGCTAGCTCGGGCAGTTGGTTGGGAGAAGGCGTGACAAGGCCTCATCCGTCCGCAACCGTGTGCTCCAGCGACTGGATGCGTAGGTAAACATCTTCCCGAAATAGGTTACGCAGTCGAACATGCTAGCGTTAGCATCGTGATGTTAACGTTCGTCGGCGTGCCGTTAAAAAACATTGTGGCTCGCGACGAAGCGACGAAGGCTAACGCTAGCAACCGTGTAGCTTTTTTTTTTTTTTTTTTTTTTTTTTTTTTGCTCTTTATTGGTATGTTGCTCCAAATAGCTAAAACAAGCCGAGCCAGGGTAAAAACCAGATGCTAAGGGAGCCGTGAAGTTTTGTATGCGAGCGCATTTTAATGTGTTTTCCGCTTCTTTTTCTTATATTTTGCCTGCCCCCCCCCTCTTTCTAACGTTAGCCAGCACCGTTACAGGATGCTACCTTTTTTAGGAGCATCCGTTATTTAGCTGCGCCCCGAAAAAAAAACAAAAAAAACCCCCTAATGTTTACTTTGCGTGGCGAGCGTGTGATGCTCATGGTAATGTTCAGCATTTTGTGCCCCTTTTTGTTTTTGTTTTCAGGGGGGGGATTGCAGATTCAAATTAAAATGAGAGGCGGTCAAATATGCGATAAAAACATCTTCCTCATCTGCCAGGGGAGCTCGCTTCTCCCAGGATTCATCGCATCGTTTAGAGGAAACGGTAAGATTTTTAAAGGTGAGCATAAAGGCTTCAAAAGTGAGTATTTCTACCGTAAGCAGCGCACTTTTAGGCATTCCTAAAGTAACGTATTAGGTTTTGTTTTTTTTTAAACTCACCTGTGCGCTTCGAGAGAGTTGTGCTTGCTGCTAATGTCACACAGGTTTTTTGTTTTTAATTTATGCAAATGGTAGTTGGGTTAGAAAAGTAATATATAACTCAAGATAATAGTCCCTGCAAAACAAAGCACTTTGTGGCTAACGAAGTAGTGCAAAAAGAAACAGAAATAAAAACAAACCTAAAAAAGTATCAACAGATTTAAAAAAACTAGGGAGGATTTGTAACATGACTTTACTGTATGTAGAGATTAGTTATCCTCTAACACTGTGTAATTACTCCCATAACGTCTGCTCAGGTAAGAGTTTTCACTTTACCATAAAACTTTTACCATTTACGGACGCATTTTTTAAAAAAACTTCTCAGCCTAAATGTTTAGGTTTTGAGACGGTGGCGCTCGATATATGTCAACAAAGAATAAAAGGTTCGCTCCTTCGGGATCCATTTTTCGTCGGGTTTGTCCTCTGATTTGATCAGGCTTTGTTTTGAACGTGTTGAAATAAGCACAACAAACAAAGGGACTGATTAAGAATAGTCAGGAAATAACATGTTCAAAAAGGAGCAGGAAGAAACAGCTAAGAAATGTGATCCACGCTGGCAAGATGAGTCAGAAAGCGCTCAGGCTGCAGTGCAAAATAAGTGATAATATAGATTTTTGCCCTAATTGAGATCAGCAAAATAAAAAGTTCATAAAAATAGCACAGAATCCTCCTAATCTTCCTTTAAATTGATGTTTTCTTACAGGTATGTCTTCAGAAATAACCTTTTGTCTTATAACTCTTACACTTTCCTTTGAATTTGACCAGGAAATCCCTTTGTGTAATGTTTAGCCTCATTGTAAAGCTTGAGGACTCCCCTTTTTTAAATATAGAGCTGGATTTCCTGATGACGTCACTCCGGACCACTCATAAACATAACTAGCTTGTTGCTAGTTGGGGATAGATCACTAAATTTCAACAAAATTCCTCATTGTGACTCATTTTGCCAGCATGGATCACAATCGTCACTTCCTGTTTTCCTACGTATTACGAACCGTAACCCTTTTTTTTATATATAAAGATATAAATTATAAATGTTCCTTTACAGGGACATTTATGAGGAAACAAAACGTAGCAGGGGGTCCACCAAATGCTCGTTAATTATGTTAATTAAAAACACACTTTTGCTGTCTTATTGGGTTGTTTTTGTAATTTTCCGCCACATTTCTCCGTATGTGCAGGGAATAATCAGACGTGCTACATCTGTAGGATTTTCTTTTCTTTGCACGGCGCGTAACAGAACAGACGCCGCACGGAAAGGTTTAACGTCCCGGTAGTTACAAGTGTAGTGATATAATCAAATGGGTCACTACTTGTGTAAAGTTTTGTTCGCGATGCAAAGTCTGCCTCTTTCACACAGACGCCTACAAGGTGCATTACTTTCACAGGCGAGGACAGATGATGAGAATAACTTTTGTCTTCTATAGTAAACATGAACCTAATAATAAAAACAGTTAGCCTTTACGCAGCAACTCCAGCAGAACCACATTATGGTAAGTTATTACAGACATCTAAAGTGTGAAATGCTTCTTTTGTTTATTGCAAAGAGATGTGACAAATGAGTAACTTGAATGTCTTTACTCTGTATAAAAATGTACATTTTTCTGTTGTATTTAGATGTTTGTTAGTCAGCTTTTGCTCATTTTACTAAGAGGCTAATTGACTCTCAAAAAACAACAACAAACAGCAACTCAAGTTTGATTCTTTCGCCAAATAAAGTGTTTATGAAAATCCAAGTTTAGCAAGTTTCCTGTACTTTGTTGAAATGACCGAAATCAAATTTTTTTAGATTGTGAAGTGGAGAATTGACTGTATAGTATTATTTCTACTTATAGCACCTGAAATAGTCAGTTGTTTAAAGTGATCATTGTTTTAAATACTGATGGATGTTAAAATAGACAAATCTTTGTGTTTATTTTTTAATTTTCTTATGTCATGGTAGAACTTCAGTTTCTCTTTTTACAGATTTGCTTCAGTTGAAGAGACATTCATCATAGATTAAAGGCCAGTTTTGTTAGTGACTGAAGAACGTGTTGTTTTTCTTTTTACACTAAAGTCAGTAGAAACCTTCTATGACTTCTTTCCTCCCTTTCTGAATCTTGTGTTTTCAGTTGTAGGAAATTCTTGGCTGAACACGGATGAGGAATCTTAGGTGAAGGGAAAATGCCAACGCAGTAATTCTCACAGGCGACAAGAAGTCATCATTTGAACTGGTTCACAATCAAAAACTACTTAAGCAGTTTTGAAACTGGGTGGAACCTGCCAGAAAGACAGTTTTATCCTTTGCTCATCATATTATCTTCTCTGCAACCCCACTCATTTTGGAGGTATAGTGTGAATGATCAACAGAGAGTGGCAGCATCAGAAGTAAACAGTTTGGAGAGATGAACTTTAAGCCATCTTTAAAGTAAGAAAGTAGTAGCATAGCCTTACCCTTGGGGTAAAATTAGTCTTCCACCAGTAAGTGGTGGGATTATTGTAGCCGCTCCTAGCGCTGGAGGTTGGGCATCTGCACCCCATGCGCCAGTGAGTGGGAAATGTTCCAATTTGGAAAATACAATCTGGACATTATAGAGATGTTAAGTGGGCACCAGGCCCACCAGTTCAAAGGCCTTGGTTTAGATCGACAGCTACAGCATCAGCAGCAAGTGCAACTTCACCAGCATCAACTCCAGCAGCAGCAGCAGCAGCAGGCTGAATCTTCTGGAGCTCTTCTGTCTGGACTTGGCTTGGGCCCCCTGCAGGGGTCTAGAGGTAACGCCTTTTCTGATTCTGCCTCCATTTTTGCCAAGATGAGTGCCCCTCCTCCCCCACCTTTACAACAGCAGCCTTCCTCGTCTCAGACCTCTCGTTCAAAGTCAAGCAAGATGAGCAGCAGCAGCTCAAGCCATTCTTCAGGCTACCCACAGTTCCTGCGCTCTTTCCACCCGTCTGAGGCAGCACTAGCACAGGAGCAGTTACACCCAAGTGTAGGCCGCTTTGAGCACTTTACCGGGGGGAGTAGCAGTAGTGGGAGTGCTGGGGGATTAGGAGGATTAGTAACATCAGCACCTCCACCCCCTCCTCTGCATCCCGGCCTCTCTGTCCCCCAAGCATCACCTGGCCCCTCCTCCTCCTCTCCCTCCCCATCCACCTCTGTAGCCACTTCTAACAACCCTTCTAGCAGCAGTGCAGTCAGCTCACTGGGGCACCAGTTGGTTGGGGCCCAGTCTGATGCACGAAGCCTTCACCAACAGTTTAGTTGCATGTTAGCTGCTAATCAGTATTTTCTCTCTGGGGTGCCTTCTAATGCTAGTTTAGAGCAATTCCTTGTTCAACAGGGAACCCATAACCACTTAGGGATTGGTTTAAGTCAAACAGGTGGGGAGCCGAGTGCCAGCCTTGCTCCGCCTCCTGCTTTGCATTCTTCTCACTCACATGGCCACTCCACTCCCCAGCCTCCCCAGCAGCAGCAGCCTCCCCAGCAGCAGCAGCTTCCACCTCACTCCCTTTCTCATGCTCACCCCCATTCTCATCCTCACCACCCTCTCCACCCAGGCTCCCAGCCTTCATCACTGGGTGGCTTTGACTTCCAGGGCATCCCTGTACTTTCATCTAATCAGATAGCTTCCCTGATGCAGCAGGAAGCAGGGTTGCCCCTTCCCTTACCACTTCATTTATCCTTATCTAAGGAAGATGGTAAAGGTGAAAGCAGTGGAGGTGGAAGTAGCAGCAGCAGTAGCAGTAGTAGTAGAAGGAAAAAAGCCATGGCTGGCTATTTACCACAAAGAAAATCTGATAACAGTGGTAATAACAGTAGCAGTCATGGTCACAGTAGCCACAGCAATCCTAGCACTAGCAGTAGTAATGGAGGGCTAAGTCATAGCCAACCCCCGGCTTTAATTGGTAGTGGGGTTGGTATGACAAATATGGGCGGAGACCCATCATCCCTTCTTGCCTCATCATCTTCATCATCATCAGTAGTGTCTTCTTCCTCCTCCTCTGCTCCCTCTTCCACTGCTGCCTCAGTACTAGTTACTAATGAGTCTCAGCTTTCTAAATCTGATAACCAGAGCTCAATGCAACCCAACGCCACAGAGTCTGATACAGAGCCCATTTATAGCTGTGGAGACTGTGGCAAAAGCTTCCCTCACCTTTCAAGCCTTCGCAGGCATATGCGCATGCATGAGCCAACCACAGCAGGTACTAGCAATTCTGCCGCTACAGGGCCAAATCCCATTTACATTAAAACACAGTCTGATCCAAGCCTTCCCCATTCGACTCAAGAAACTCCCCAGTCCTCATCAAATTCTTGTCCTAGCCCAGAGAAAATATTTCATTGCCCCGATTGTGGCAAAGCGTTTAAGAAAAAAGGGCACCTCCTGCAACATGGTGTGATACACTCCTCAGCCCGCCCGTATGGCTGTTCCACCTGCTCTCGGGCTTTTAATCGTAGAGAGTCACTGACACGCCATGAGAAGATTCATGAGGAAAAGCCATTCCGATGCCCCGCCTGTGGTCGTGCCTTCCGTGAGAGCACATCTCTACTCAACCATGCTGCCTCAGGCACCTGCGGCAAGCCAGGTAGGGGACCCAAACAACGGGGCAGCAAGACAGGAACTGATGGTGAGGACAGAGTCGGGGGAGGGAGTGGAGGAGGTAATGGAGGAGGGGGAACTTATCAGAGCAATAGAGGGGTTAATTTTGGGAAAACTGAGGAAGAGGATGGTGTAATCATTGTGGGTGAAGGAGAACCTAAATCAGGTTTAGGATGTGATGGTCTGTTTCAGTCTGGAAGGGGAGGGAATTCAAATGACAGGGACAGAACAGATGGTAAATACCCAACTGACTACTCTCGGAATCGTTACACAGGCTACCATGATGACCACCGTTCTCAAGGTAATCCATCTCCATGCTACTCTGGTGCCTCCCCTTGTGGAAGTGGGATGGCGGGCCCCGCTCTGAGAAAGGCACCCTTGGCCCCGACACTGCATCCGCACTCACAGAGCCACAACCAGCACCACCACCCGCAGCAGCAGCAGCCCCACCTGCCTCTTTCTTCTCTACTGGATGACTCAGAGGATGATGTCACTAGCTCTGTCAATAATGCAATCTCTGCTATAACAGCAGCTAGTAGTGGAAATAGAGGGGATGATAGGGGAGACATCATAGGAGGTCTGCTAGGTGGTCTTGGTTTAGGACCTCTGGGCTCACCTTCATCCACATCTGGTATGGATAAGAATTTTAGAAGCGGTGGGGGCCAGGAGGCTTTGAGCAGCAACCCACAGAATCTGACAACCAAACCAAAACGCCCTCGCAAACCAAGAGCTAAAAAAGATCCTGCAGCTGGTGGACAGCCCCCAAAACGTAGGCAATACACCCCCAGATTGGGGCCCAGTGGGCTCCCACGCACTCACCTCTGCAGCGTCTGTGGGAAAGGATTTGCTCGCCGCGAGACCCTACGTAGACACGACCGCATCCATACTGGAGAAAAGCCCCATCATTGCACTATATGTGGCAAGTATTTCAGAGAAGCTTTTCACCTCAGCAAACATCAAACGGTCCACTCTGGGGCAAAAAATTACAAATGCACGATCTGTGGGAAAGAGTTTGGTTACTCCCAGAGTCTCAGGAGGCACAGCAAACTCCACCAGAAAGGGGAGCTCGAAGAGGTGCCCACAACACCAGCTCCGGAGAACCTCAACAGCTTTAACCCAAATCCTCAGTGTAGCGTTGCGCAAGACAGGAGCCAGAACCAAGCACCAAGCACCTCCTCCTACTACCCCTACGCTCAAGACGTCAAGCCTCAAGACTCCAACCCTCAGCCACAGCCTCCACCTCAACCCCAACCGCCACCCCCACCACATCCTCGACTCTACACCTGTGCTATATGTTGGAAGTCTTACCGTCATCACTTCCAGCTGACTGCCCATCACCAGATGGTTCATGAAGGTGGGGGCGACAAATTTTTCTCCTGTGAGGTTTGTGGGAAACAGTTTGCTTACTCTAATAGCCTCACTCGACACAGGCAGTCTCAGCATGGGATTACCCGAGGTGAACAGTCTAATCCGCAAGACGGCAGCAGCGGGTCTGGAGAAAATAGAGGTGGGAGTGATGTTAATCAGTCAGCATCTGAGAGCGAGGCTGCCACCAACGCCTTGCTTCAAATGGCTCCATCCACTGAAGACCATGGGGGGCAGGGTCTTAGTGTTGTCACTCATAGCCACCAGCAGGCTCCTCCACAACCACCGGCTGGTTACTCTCCCCTCTTTTATGATACTGCAGCAGCCCAGTCCGCTGCCTCTAACGCCCCGTCTTACTCTCAGCCCCTGCCTCCCAACTCTACAATCATGCCCCCTCAGCATCCGCATTCCCCGGCCGGGGTGAAAGGAGAGCACATTTATCCAGCTGGATCCCGTAGCCGCACGCTTCACACCACAGCCCCGTTCCAGCCCCTCACGGAACTGCCCTCCACTGAACATCACCATCTGCATCACCATCATCATCACTCCCACCATCATCCCCATCATCAGTCAGACACCCAGTCCCACCAACACTTCGACTGCGACATCCCGTTGTCCCACGATGAAATGAGACGGCACAAGAAGAAAAAAAAAAAGTCCAACAAGAGAGAATGGAGGGAAAATAAATGGGCCTCCTACAATTCAGTCAGATTTGATGGTGTCAAAAGGAAGAAAAGGATTAGTTGTACAGTAAGAGGCCAGTTGAATAAAAAACAAGGCTCTCTCCGACTGACAATTAGGCGAGGAGGAGGATCGGGTGGTGGTGGGTATAGGCTTGTCAACACTGGCGGAATGAAGGTGCAGATCCTGTCGTCTCTCCATGTCCCCGTGAAGCGTTTTGGATGTCCCATATGCCCCAATTCTGTGTTTTCCCGTAAAGCCGGACTGCTCATCCACATGGCGGTTAAACACCCACGGAGAGCCTTGAGCTACCAGGAGCGGCTAAGGTGCAGTGTGTGTGGGAAGCAGTCTCACGGGCCTCTGGCAGCCTTCGTCCATCGGGCCTCCCATCGTGCCAGAGGGACTTTCTCCTGCCGTCACTGCGGCGCTCGCTTCTGGAACGCTACACTTCTTCACAGGCACAAAGTGTCCTGCCGCCGCAGGGCTAAAAGACTGCAGAGAGGAGATGCTAAGAGGCTGAGGCTTTCAAAGAGACCAGGAGAAAGACAGACCCATGAGAGTCACGAGGAGATGCCATTCTTACAGGGACCGTACAGATACTGACCCTGGTGTCTGAAAAGAGTGGCACACAAGAGGGATTGTTTTGTTTTTATTTTTCAGCTCTAAAATTGGAATACGAGAGGTAAAAAAAAAAAAAAAGGGGGGGGGGGGGAATTTAAAAGGCATCTGTTG
>JAOXNZ010000054.1:10807740-10826872 GCA_028566095.1 Kryptolebias brasiliensis | reverse complement strand
GCGCTTTCATCTGTGCATTCTTTTCGGCTCCGAAGCGTAAACCTGCCTCACACCAAGGGGCTGTTCCAGTTGTTTTCGTGATATAAAGCCTGGCCTTTTATACTGAGAGTTTTTAAGGGCCACACTTCAAACCAGGGGGCACGAGCCGAGTTAGCACAGAAACTTAGGAATTTCTAACATTTCTCAGTTGTATTTTATTCTCACAACAACCATTGTAATGTCTTGTTTTGATGTCATGCAGTTGGTGTCATTGTCACCTTTTTTTTACAAGCATAAAATTCACATAAGTAGTGTTGCTTTTTTTTTTTTTGTTTTAAGCATTCTGTTGACGCAGCTACTATTGTAATGTCTAGTATGTTTGATATTTTGGTCAGTTTTTCTTTAACAAGCATTAAAAACTTGCACTTTGTGCCATTTTCTTTTGCAAGTTGTAGATGACTGGTTACACAACATATTGGAACTCTGAAAAAAAAACGTGTTGCATCTGTTTGACAATCGGTGGTGTCGCTGGCTTCTTGAAGGGGTGACCCATTTCATAAAGGAAGATTTTAACCACTACCCCTCATGACTTCAAATTAAGGACCAGTGGTGAATGGGATTCAGCCTAAACGTTGCAGTTTTCCAAAATGAATCTATGTCCGTTCTTGGAGAAAACAAGTGTAACAACTGCTAGTTCAAATCAGCAGTTTTAATAAAACTATTAAAGTCACGAGAGAATGTCAGTCACCCCATCAGTAAGCATGCCATTTCTGAGAGTGTATGGATGAGTGAAGGTGTGCAACAAAACCCCCCCCACCAACAAAACAACACTTTGTTTTATCCAAGGGCTGCCAGCTGAGGAGGAGCGAGCTGTGGAAAAGATCCTGCAGCTCTAATTTGGAGGCTGCTGACCACAACATGCTCGGGTGTACTGCAGCTCCAGCGTGTCTCTCGAAGAGCCGAACACTGACCCAAGAGGGCAAAAAGAAAAGCCGACACCTTGACCGCGTGGACCTTCTGTTTCTGATGAGCGACAGATGTAGACGAGACAGACCAGGGCTGCAGGTAGACCCGTGAAGTTCACCCACTTTGAATCCACACTGTGGTTCATCACGCTGGAGTTCTGCTGTTGACCTGCTAAATAAACTACAGATGTACCTTAAATTCCGGACTATAGAGCGCACCTGAATATAAGCCGCACGTACTAATTTTAGAAAGAAAATCAATTTTGTACTTATAGGCCGCACCGGTTTATAAGCCGCGGGTGTCCACATTGTATTATGAGATATTTACTGTACACAGAAAGATGTTACACGTGAAGATAATTACACTTTTAATTAAATAGGTATGGTAACATAAACAAATACATACCACATACAGTGTAACACAGTTGGTTTAAATCCTGTGTGTACTGGTAACACATAACGTACCGTATTGGTAAATGCTTTTTCCCCTTGAACAGTAACACAGCTGGTTTTAACTACCATCGGTACGTACCGGTAACACAAAAAAACCTGTCTCGGATATTTGTTTTCTAAGTACTACTAACCAATCTCTTTTGTGCAGGCTTTAGTTACATGCAAGTAAAGAGTCCATGTGAGGAAAAACAATGACTGAATGTTTTTAAGGCTTGCTTTTTATAACCTGCATTTAAGCAATGGGCAGAACATGGAATATTAAAGGGATAGTTTGTAGCTGGACCTTACCTGTAGTGTTCATACAGATTTCCTCTTTATCGCTTTAGATAAAGGCAAGTCATCTTTTGCTGTTGTAATGATTTATTGTCTCGTAATTGTTTTGAACCAATATCAAAGAAATGATGAGTTCTCAGCTAATGGGGCTGATGCAACCGGCAGCTTCTATGAAATGTTTGAGTTTGATTTGTTATATGAGGGACGAAATCGCTAAAAAAGAAGCCCCCGGTCTTAATAGCTGTTAGCTACACTTGAAGCTCTTTAAACACAGAACATCGAAGAGTCAACAGATGATATCTAATGTCTTCCCTGACTGGAAGAGAAACAATAAGGTTAACTGTAGGTTTAGATCAGTAAACAAACTGTGCTCCCCCATTGTTTTACAACCGTCAAGCACGCATTATGACTTTCTGTTGAGCGTTTATGTTGCAGGAGGCAAAAACTCCGACATGTGGCACAAAGATACATCCGCAGCAAAAACCTGCCTGCTATTGATCAAAAAACTGCCACAGCTCTGGTTTTTTTCCCACCTAGTGTATGTCACAAAGACAGCATTTTAGTTTTTCAAACAATAGAATGGGTTTTTCCGTACAGGCTGTGGGGCGTCTTTTGTTTTACAATAATGTGGTGCTTGGTCCCTGCAGTCTCTGATGTACCTCTTGCTTTACAGTAGTCTTGTCTAATGTCTTCTTTACAACAGGACGATGCATTGTTCCTACAGTACATTAAGTGTCTCCTGCCATTTGTTTAATGTCGTTCCTTGGAGCTCGCGAGAAAGTAACGTTGCTGTTTGAATGTACGTCCTGTGGGAAATGTAATTCTGCTTTTGTAGATCAATAAAAACTATTGTATTCCAATGTTTTCCATTCACTATTCTAATCCATCCCCTCCCATTAGCGAACATATGTTGACTGCAATGGCTGTTATGTAATTAATAGTCACGGTGGTGCAATTAAAATTTGGAGGCTTTATGGGTTTGCTGATTAAGATATTAAAAGCACGAACTACCTAAGGCTCCTGTTTTTGTGCTACTTTCTGCGTTTCTTCTTGTTTGTTCTTGTTTGCCTTTTGTTTCCTCTGGCAAATGTGTGTGCTTTGTGTGTGGGGGAAAATAAGTGCAGCCTTTGTCTGCGACGTGAGCACAAGGCGAGGAACGGTTTTAACACTTATCCTTGACTTATCCTTTACCCGCACGCAATTAATTACTGCCTGGAATTGCAGCCCTGGGATCGAGCGCAGGCAGAAACGAAAACACGTTGGTGTAAATGCAAAGTGTGGCTGTGTGGCACTCTGAGACCCCGCACCGCCAACCGCTTGCAACGACAATCATTATCGCGGCGAAGCAGTGGTCTGCGACTCTATTCTGGAGGGAACACACATGTTCGCAGTCCCACCGTAATCCATATTCACATTCTTAATTGGTTCAATTAGTTTTCTCAGATACTGTATGAATTTTACACTCTGCCTGTCCCCAGATAAAGTCCAGTTAACTTATTACTGGGCAGAGGTTACAAATTGTGCTCCCACTGGTGCGGCTTAACACACAGTGGATTTAAAGTCATTTATTTGGTTGAGTGGGCTAAAAATGGTATCACTGACACTGTAATGAGGGAACACAAGCATCTTGGCCTCTCCGTAAAGTCTTAAGGGACTCTCATACTTGTGGGAATTCAAACGCACACATGTATCACTTTAGATAAGCTCACAATGGGAGGTAAATATTCCTGTAATATTATCACACTTTTGTCGACTAAGTTGCCCTTTAATTTGCTTAACCATCCATGCTTGCAGACGACCACATTAATCCTTTATCAAATCAATGTTGGCATCTGGACGGAGAGATTAAGTTAGAACCTCGTGGCTTAATGGTCCCTCTCGTTTTAGAGGCGGAGGGAAAGTTACTGCACAGCCAGGAAATGTGGAGCAGCTTGAACCCCCCCCCCCCTCCTACACACACACACACCAAATCGTCAAACAAATGAGGCAGTTGCATTACTGTCTGTCAAGCGAATGGAGAGCGCGTATTGATCTGCAACACAAGCCCATTCATCAGAGTAGTTAAGCAACAAACCATTTAGGTGGATTAGAAACTATGTACAGACGCACACAAACACAAATTTCAAATTTTTTTTTGGGGCCAAAAGAAACAGATTGTAGCTCAACTTCACGTTTGTTAAATCCGTTTGGCTATTTTTCCGTGTGTGGCCATCCATATTCATCTCAAGGTTCTACCTTAAGGCAGTAGTTCAGACCTTTTGAGGTGGAGTTCTGTGGAAAGGTTGTGAACAATTAAATTTGACCTGCTATATGTTGGTCTTTGAATGGAGTTCATTTCTAATTGGATTGATGAGCTAGTGGCTAGTCCGAGTGGGGCCGAGACCAAAGTGGCTCGCTACTGTCTTAAAACAACTCCAATTTCAAAAGTTTCATAGAGGGTTATTCTAAGGGTATTTATAAACTTTTACATTGCCCTCAATTTCACATTGCAGATATTTAAGTGGCATAGCGTCAGTGCAGTGTGGGGTACTTCCAGCAGTAATATCATAATATTTTTACCAGAATAACTGTTTATAAATTAGTAATCGCATGAACCATTCTGAAACTCATAGGATTGGAGCTGTTTTAAGATTCTAGCAGTCTACATTGGTATTGACCTTGGATAAGATGATAATTCACTGGACTAGTTAACAAACTGAATTCATGAGGTAGTCACCAGATTGTCAGTAATGTTTCCAGTGGTGCTCAAGTTCCTTGCAAGAGTTGCGTAGCTCTGTCGCTTGAATTTTGAACATGCTCAAAACATCTGTGCGACAGCCTTTCTTTTGAAATAGTCACAGAGTTGTTCTGGTCATCTGCAACCGGTCTCAAACCCACCTGAATTGTGTCCTGGGCGTCTCCAATCTGTCTGAAGAGCACTAGAGCTGCATTTTGACACCTGCACGGGAGCTAACCTCTGACAGAAAACATTCGTGGCAGCTGTTTAGGTCTAAAAACCATGCTGATGATAAATAACATTAGTTAAAAAACTGGTCTAGATCTGCTTATGTTCATTTCAGAATTGTATTCCGGGAGATTAAATCATAAAAGGTGGGTAAAAAATGAGTTGAGGTGGGCAACAAAATAATGGACATGATCAAAAATGCAGTTTTACAATCCGTGCACATAGAAAATAGTCAGTGATTTTTCAAAGACTGGCCGCTTAAAATGGGGCCACACAGCCTGCTGGTCACTTGGTCGCAAACACTCAGGGTTCAGTGAGACTGGAATGAAAAATTCAGCTGTTTTCATACCATTTTGATTTGCCAACTACTCTTCCAACAATCGCATCCTACGGAGATACTGACTTTAGACTAGCTTGT
Organism: Kryptolebias brasiliensis; assembly: GCA_028566095.1. Lineage (NCBI taxonomy): Eukaryota > Metazoa > Chordata > Actinopteri > Cyprinodontiformes > Rivulidae > Kryptolebias > Kryptolebias brasiliensis. The sequence continues at coordinate 10,821,840 of JAOXNZ010000054.1, read as the reverse complement.
ACTTTGCTCATCAGTTTGATCAGATTTAAATTCTTAGTTTTCAAAACTGAGAGTTATCCACAACAGGTAAAATAGAAATTGTTCATAACCTTTCCAAAAAACTCTACTTCAAAATATTTGAAAGAGTCCTTTAAATCTGTTTTACCATCTGCCCTTATGTGGCCATAGGTGCTTATTTTAAGGTTCCTCCCTGAAGCAAATGTACATTAAAGTACAGCTCTGAGAACATCCCGTCTTTCCTCCACTGAGCCATTGGTGGGGTCTGGCTGGGAAAAGTGGGATTAAGCAGCTTCACAGGGTCAGGAATGTATGATAATGCACCTGCGGGAACATATCCATATAATGAACACACTACATCTTCTTTAAAAACGCAGATGAGGACACACAGATAAAGAGGAAAGAAACAAAGAGGAGATCAAGGAAGATTTCAAGAGTGAGAGAGGAAGAATGAGAGACGGGAGAGTGGCGGAGGTGGCAATAATGAGAGAGAAAATTTAATGGGAGAGACAAAGTAGTAAGAGAGAAGGAGGTAATGTTAATGCAGTGCAGCCTGCAGGTTGTGCTCCCTCTGCACCACTTGTGAACACTCCTAGCTGTGGTGAGCACTCGCTCTTTTATATCAGCCTCCCGCTGCTACTGTAAAAGGAGACACTGAAGACTTTTGTGTGAATGTATTTGTTTGTGTGTGTGTGTGTGTGTGTGTGTGTGTGTGTATTCGTGTCTGCGGTTCTTTTGTTTGGAAGCCTATAACAAACTGTCATGCTGGCTCTTGATTTGTATGGATAAAAGAAGCCATAATGAGCCCCATAATGTGAGCAATTTAACATTCAAAACAAGCTGCCATGTCTGTCAATCACGGGAACCGTCTTGTCTCTCTGTGACAAGCCGGGACTTTTGTCTTGAAGTTTTGAACATTAAATTGACACCGCATTGACAGACATGCACGGGCGCCCTTGCACGGCGTCTGTTAAACATTTCCAATCCTCTTGTTGTCTGCTGCAAATACTCATGTCCTCCGCTGCTGCCGCAGGTTCCACATGGCACACAAGTGTGAAATTGCTGAGTAGATTATGTGAGTGCTCTGATGCCAGCAGCTGGTTCATCTTTACAGGTCAATGCAGATCAAACATAGCTGATAATGTGTGCAGTGATACCATTTTTTTTTTTCCTTTTTGCTTATCTGGGCAAACATCACAACACAACTTTAACTTCTTTGGCAAGATTTATTGCTACAAATCCACTATAAAAGATTATACAGATCATCGTGTTTGTACATTTCCACCTAATTTGTTTGAAATCAGACTTAAAACAAAGAAGGCACGCTAAGAAAGTGACTTTTCATTATTGCCATTGATGACCCCCTGATAACGAACCCTGTTCTAATAATAATAAAAAAAGAAAAGTTAGGCTAATGGTAATATAAATAGTTGCATCATTGACACATAATTGAAGCTTAGCCTTGGCTTGACCCATTCGCAGCTCACAGCTAAGCAATCAAGGAGCCAATACCACGGCTCACTGCCCTCTGTCAATACACCTGCTCTGACCTATTGGCTGAGATGGAGAGAGGAGCCAATCCACTGCATCGACAGCCCCTCCCCCCCTTCTCCCCGGTGTTCTCATTAGATCAACTCTATTAAACTTCTTATGCATCCGTCTGTACGCTGCTGGGGGCTTTGAAACAATTGTGTACAATTGCTGTTGGTTGGTACGCTCCACTTTGGAGGGGGAAACTGCGCAATAAAGTTGCATGTGGAGGTTCTTGTCACATATAGGCAAAAAGGCGTTTGTTCTTTGAATTTGTGCGTCGTTGACGATAAGGACTGCGTGTGAACCGTGGAAAATAAATATGTTTGCGACGGCATGAAAAGGAATTGTTTTACCATTTTGGCGCTGAGAATTAAATGAAGAGATGGATACCACTCTTCATTTGTACAGTGAACAAAAGCTGTAGCCTGCAGCCAGTTACATTAGTTTCACACAAAGACAGATAAACGAGGGGAAACGGCTAGTTTGCTCTGTCCTCCCCTCCCAAAAAAAGCTAAAAAATATGTGTTTAGTCCATTCAAAAGCAGCAGCTAAGCTCTTTCCCTTATGAAGAATAGGCACTTTACAACTTCTATGATACAATAAATTGCAATTTTTTTTGTTGCTTTTTGTAGGAATATGTTTAAGAAGTAAGGCATAATGTCTTAACTGTTTGGCTTTAACCGCTTTTAGGCACATTTCTTTTTGAAGACTGAGCTGTCTTTTAGCATTGTTTTTTGTTGTTTTTTTTCCAGAATGGCACTGATCGCCTCATCTTTTCGCCGTCAAACATGGCCCCTCAGAATCATGTCTCTGTTTGTGCGTATGTGCGTTCACGGTTGAGGGGAGAAAAAAAACAAAAAAACAAACAAAAACAACACGGAAGCCCGGTTGGTTCGGGTTTTGTGCTGCGGTATCACTCAGGAGTTGAGTTGAGGCGAAGGGGGCTGCGCGGCACGGTGAGGGCTGACGTGTCAGTCACGTCCACTGTCGTCACGCCCATCTTCTTCAGGGAATGCTCATCTGTCACAGAGATGGAGCGAGAGAACGCAGGACGGGAGGGAACCTGAGAGCCTGAGATTGGAGAGACAGATATTTTCTTTACGTTTTTGATGAAACAGGTGTATTTCGTGCTGCGCCTTTAAGTCAGACTGAGTGTGCAAATAATATGTGGGGAAAAGAAGAAAATCTACGAAAAAGAAGAAATGAATTCTTTTTTGGGGTGTTCTGATGTATTAAGAATACTTAAGATCTGTGTCATGCACTTCAGCTCTCATTAGTTTAATCCCTTATTGGTATTCAGTTCATGCAGCCAACTCCTTATTAGATTCTCTGGAGTAAATGACATCCATTTACTTTTATTACAGCAGATGAATGAAATGAAAACTACAGTATTTCTCAGTGTGTGCAGGGCTGAGCGCTGTAGCAGCTTTTGGCCTGTAGGGGGTCACGGCCGTGCAGCGAGCTGCAGCAGGTTGAGCAATGACTGCAGATTGGTTGCAGCTTGATGTCTCTCATCATCACACACAGAGAGAGCGGGAGAAAAGAGAGCGCAGCCACAAGATGGTACAGACCATATGGGGATTTGTACCTTTGATTTCTGTCACATGCTGCTGAGGTTCAGCAGACAAACCAGCAGGGGGCAGGGTGGCCACGCGCACGCACGCACACACATGCACGCTGCACATATGTGCCGAAACCCACCAGGACTGACATTTACAGCTAAGTGCTGCAATGGTTGGTTATTTATGTTCAGGGGGCTGGTGATGGGGCGAGTGCAGCAGGTGGCTTCATTACACTGTTTATCAGAACGTCGTAGTGGCATTATCACTCCACGAATCATCACATCTTCAAGTCACACGCATTCACACAAACACACACACTACATCTGTCTTTCTGTTGTCTTTTTCTGGACACACACCCTCTGTTCGTCCCTCCTTGTTGCACCTTGTTTTGTGAAATACCTCTTCCCTTTGCATTTTTCCCCCCATAGATGTTCTCCAACCATCTGGGTACTTGTAGGGGCACAGTGAACGCACTAATGGTCCAACCTGCTCTCCTTAGGCATGTCAGCTTCACACAGCTATTAATCCATACTATTTTGTCTTTTCTTTTTCTTTTCACTGCAACCAAAACCTGCTGTGGAACGGATAATAAATGAAAGATACTTGTGCAGGATTATTAGAAACGAGTAAAAGTGTGTGATTCTCTGTGTGTTTTACTTCTCTGCCTCCCTCCCTCCTGCTTATGGTGAACTCAAATGCAAGGATAATTAGTGGGGCACAAATATACATTTCAGACCTGCTGCTCTTTTTATCTACGCCTCATTGCCGCCGCTGCCTTCACCTCCACCTCTCTCTCTATCGCTGCCTCTCTCTCTGCCTCTGCTGCTCACCCATGCAGCGGTGCTATCTCTCCTCCTATCCTCTGAGGTATATCAGTACAGTGCAGGTCAGGAGCTGCAACCTCACCTGCATCAATCTGAGTGGATTTGACTTTGCTGTTGGTCTTCTCTTGCATGTCTTTCTCATACTCCCTCACCTCTTCCAAGCTCAGCCCTGTGGGGAAAGCAGAGTACAAGCAGCCACATGCAGAAGGCATCAAACAGAGTGGAAAATATAGGCTTGAGTTCACATATTTTCCATTCTTTAAAGTCTCAAATCTGTTGATAGAATCTAAAACTGTGCCATGTGTACTTTTGACCCACCGTACCACTCGTCAAGCCATGCCACCGCCTGCCTGTGGCTGACCAGGAGAATGTCTTTGATGATCTTAGATTAGAAATGAAACAAGAACATGTCAAGAACTCAAATGTGATTAAAACCACACAGCTGTTGTGTGTGTGTGTGTGTGTGTGTGTGGGTGGCTGTGTGTGAAATGCTACGTTTGAATGATTTGGCCATTAGATTTAAAATTTGTGAAATTAATTTGATGTAATTAGATATGTCTATCAACAGTATGACCTGTGTGAGGCTTAATCTAAATGAGAGCCACAATCCAAACACGTGGGGATTTCTGTTGAAGCTTCATTGCAGGTTTCATGTGTGAAAAATAATGCTTTTCTTAGATGTGAAACAGCAGACGCCCTGAGACGCAGTACAGAGGTCATTAGAGACTCACCGCCCTCACTGTGTTCGTAATTAAGCTAATGTCCGGAAATTAATGTGCTGATGATTTATTTGTGTCAGCATGCCACAAAAGGCAAACTGGAGTCATTAAAAACAATCTGCATGAAATGAGGATTGTCATTTTGTCCTCAAGCCGGTGTCTTCACATCAACCCAGTAAAAGGTGAAAGAAAAACTTGACACACTCTGTGTACGAACTCCTCCGTCCTGGTCTGGAAGCCGTAGACCTCGAAGCTGCAGTGCACTCTCTTATAGGAGCACATGATGGGGTCGTGGTAGTCTCTCCAGCCCTCCTCCAGAGGTCCTCGGTTGGTTCTATTGGACCGCCAGCGACTCAGGTCCTAAACAGAATAAAAAAACAAGTTAGAAATGAAGGGTTATGTGCTGAAACTGGAGCTGTGTGAGGTGTGTTCAGAGGGAACTATAGATGCCTGAGCATGTGCTGCCATGTCGTCTTTATATGAGGACGAGTGTTTGGACATTCGTGTGACGGTGTCAGCAGGTTGTTGCTCAACATAACCCTGAATGAATGTGTGTGATTGCACACGTTATGCATCTGTAACCAAAGGATGTTTGGGCTTTTTCATTTTCAATAAACAACTGGTGTATTTTAGACATTATTTTGGCTTGTAAGTGCATGAGCGTGTGTGTGCTTGTATGCATCCCTGCTAAGTGCTTGTGTGCATCCTTTTTTTTTTTTTCTTTTTGCACACAAACCTGTGAATTCACCTTTGTTGCTAAGGGCTTGCAGGCACTAAAGAAGTGTGAAATCTTGGATGAGACGGAACGGAAAAAGGAAGAGAGGCTGGGTCGTGTTTTCTGTTCAGTGGGGGGAAAACCTAAAGCCATTAAGAATTTGGTGTAGGGGATTATAATTTCTGTGTCCACATACTTATAGACTATAAACCTTTAAAGAAGTGTTTAATGTCTGTGTGCTGAGTAAGGAGTGATTTTATTGACCTGGAGTAAGGGCATAATGTTGGGAATCCAGATTAGTTGTTTTTACAGCAAGCTGTAACCAATTGCAGTCTTATATCTGCTGGCATAAATGATAAAACTCCTCATAAAAACAGGAGTTGCTGTGTTTACATTTATATTTATGTGATAATAAAATAATAAGGGTAATAGTTTGTGGTGGAGAGCGTTACAGGTGCCAGTGAGAGTATGTTTGAGCAACCTTAAATCATTTTTCTCCAAATGCTGAAATATATATATTTTTAAAGCAATAGTCAGATCATTATGTGGGGTTAGATTGAAAGGTTATGAACAATAAATATCTTGCCTGTTGTATATAGCTCTTTGAATGACCTCAGTTTGGTGAAATGGTTACTGAGCAGATCGATGAGCAGTTGTTTTTTCCAATCTGAGGCTGTTCAGGGAACTATCTACAAACAGGTAAGATATTAATTGTTTATCCCCTTTCCACAGAACCACAGTTCAAAAGAGCTGAGCTGTTGCTTTACTGTAGTTATAGACTCAGTGCTTTTATTTTTATCTCTATATGTTGCTTTTTTGTATTTAAGTAGAGTAACACGTACCTCAGATTCTGTTTTGTGTTTTTCTGGGATGGGGTCACTGAGGATATCCAGGAAACTCACATTTTCAGCTGGAGTTGGCGTGTCCCCAAATACCTATGTCCAAAACAGATGGGGGGAGGTCATTCAGTGTAATGACAGCCGACGCACAACCACCCACCCACCCACCCATACGCACACGGACTCCTCGCTCAGCGGAGAGCAGGATAAGAGGAGATAAGTAACTGTGTAGAAAACTGAGGTCACACACCATAACACCCCCTCACTACTGTACACCCCACCCCGAGGCCCTCGGAGGAAATCACACTGGAGCAAACAGATGAGAGAACAGATAGAGAGGAGGGGATGAGGGGGAAAAAAAAAACACAAGAACATAAGAGGGATATTAAAGAGATGGAAAAAGAGGTGCTGTGAAAGCAGGAGAGACTTTCCCTCAAGAGCATGGAGTGAAAATGGAAAAAAAAAAATGGCACTTTTTCCTGACCTTGTACGAAATTTGTTCTAATGCCACACTGACATTGTTTATTTCACAGTACCAAACTAACAAATAAGATAAACCAGGGCTAAGATAACAGCCCGCTTCGCTCTGTTACTCTGTTGTTGTGTCTGAACCAAGGTCCTGCTCCTTCATATGTTGCATTAGCTGCAGGGATTGTGCTGCCTTTTCTGTGTGCTCTGGGTACAAAACTCTCACCTTTACTGTAGGTTTTTTCAGTGGCGTAGATTAAACCTGTTGTTCTGCTAAAATACTCACTTGAGTCATGCATTGAAAACGTTATCAAGAAATTCAAGTAAAATCAACACAATGTAAATGTAACCCATGAAAAGATCACTATTATTTTAACATGCACAATGGCACAGTTTGTTAGCCTTGCAGAACTTGGTGTAAACTGAAAGTTTAGCAGGCGCCTAAAACTCGATTTAGACGACAAATAGATACAGTATCTACATTCATCAAAGACCAGCAGTAATAAATGAACTCTACCCACTTGGAGGTTCAAACTCATAATTTTTGCATTGCTAGTGCTTTTTGCATCCTGCTGAGCAAAGCAGCCACACAGACATCAAGACTCTTCTACATTGAAGACGTTCTGCAGTCTGCATGTGGGGCTTTTCAAAGTGTAATGTGAAATTCATGCCAAATAGTATCGACTTTCTTTTTTTTACAAAGGGAAGGTTCAGGTCCTCCCTTTTTTATCTGCCATTAAAATATAAAGTTTAAATACCTCTTCATACTGACCACGATTGTTTCCTTTTTCAACTTGTTAATGTTATAGCATCAGCGTTGTTGATTCAAAGACGTGGGCGACAAAAAAAAAAACATTCAAATTATGAATCAATCTCTTTAAGTTTGATCTCGGTTTGTGCTCTTTGGCATTTTTGGTATGATTTACAGGCTTGAGTTGTGTTTCTTTCACGCTTCCAGTTGTCCGTGTGTTAGATGTGTTAAATTAAGTTATGAGTACAAAACTGCCTGATCTTAATGTGGTCTAAATTTAGCAGGAAATCTTCAGGATTAAATGAGGGCTATCACTGGATTTGAAAATTGAAAACACGTCATTCGCTAAATGGGAAATGTTACCACTTAGCAAACCACCTCTGCAGTGATTTTTTTTAGGAAATGAAACAAAACAAACAAAACAAAACAAAAAAATCCCCAAGAGCCTAAATGTAATTTTAGTTCCTGCTGTGGAAACTTATGGAGTTCCTTCAAATATGCCTAGTTTGTGAGCAGAGCTGCTTCAGTGGAAACTCAGCTATAGCAAGTAAAACAGCAAATATTTCCCATAGAGACATAAAATAAAACTGAAACATACTGAAGATTGGATTTCTAATTATCAAGTAGCCAGAAACTTCATTTTAATGTAATGGTAGTCATCTTTGGAATTGCTGGACGTGGGTATGAGTAACAGACTACTATGTTTCCAAAATACATGCTTAAAAAGTTGGCGTGTCGGTGGTGTGTTCCTAATTTGTCTCCATTGACCTTAAATTGCAAGTTTGCAAATACTGAAATCAGTGCAAACCTGTAAGACAGAAAACAATATTAGCAGCATTTCTCTCAACATGCAGGATCATCTGAATTCTGACATGATGGGTCTTGTTTCTCGACTTTCCTCGATTACAGGGACCAGATAGACTTGTAATTGCTTGTGAATATCTGTCCGAGTGTGTTTATGTGCATTGGCTGTGCACAGAATGCAGCATGGCAGCAGTGATCAGCACCCTGCACGTCTGGTTAATAGATCTGCCAATAGTGCATTTTGTGCTTTGCTTGTTTTCCTTGTAATGGCCACATCAATTTGATGAACGTTTTTCGTGGCGCTGCAGAGAAAATTGCAATTCCTCTCCTTCCCCTTTGTCTTTCTCTCCTGACCCCCCCCCCCCTTTTTTAATCTGTCTTTTTCACCTCTTGCCTCCTCTCACTTAGGCCCACACTCACGTTGTCGTTACTGCCGTTGTTGTTTTCGAACCTCGTCTCTATGCGAATGCTGAACCGGGGGACAAATGATACCTACAGAGTGACAGGAGGTGGAGAAAACGAAACAAAACAAAACCAAAAAAAATTCAAACGAGGAAGAAGAGCAGCGATACAGAGGTTGAAGTCAGACTGCAGATTAAATCCACTGATGCTGGAAGAGATGAGCTCTGTTACATTCATGCAAAGTAAATGATGTGTGAGAATACTTACGGAGTACTCTGCAACACAAGGGACATCCAATATGGAAAGGGAGAAACAGCATTTGTTACTCAATTGCAAGAGCGTGAAATTGCAGCTACACATTCAACACAAGCCACCAGCTACTCGACTCACACACGTTCAATAAATGTTAAATGGCACTTGAAAAATGTCTGTGTGCATGCATTCAGATATTTATGTTTTTACCAGAAAAAGTTGTCCCACAAAGACACACCTGTGATGGTATAGGGGTAGAAGTTCCAGGCCTTTTCTGTCACGTAGAAGAATCGTGGGACAAAAGCTTTGATCCAAGATGGCAGTTTACTGAAATGGAAGACTCACAGAGAGAGTTAAGGTGTAGGAGAGCGGGAGGGAGATTATAGAAGGAGACAAAGAAAAAAAAAATCCCTAAGTGTTTTATTGTGCCATTTATAGCTGGATTACCTGTAGGCTCCTTTCACCACAGTGATCAGTATGACTCATTCTCAATTACACCTGCGGTGATAAACTGTTTCTGTGGCTTCAAAGTCAAGTGTCAGAACAGAACTGAAGTTCAATAGTCAGTGCACCTCTGTTTGTGTTTCTGTAGTCTTTATTAACAAGGACCAAGTGTCCCACAAGCACACAAAGATTAGAAAAATCCTCCAGAGTGAGCGTGTCTTCACTTCGTCAAGAGTTTATTTAAGGATTAGACCTTGGGTTTATAGTAGTGATTGAAATAAGACTTGAGGTTATATTAGGGTAATAAGTGGGGCTAACACAAGGCTAGGGAATGAGTTAAGAGAATTCAGGTTATTTTAGACCAGTCTTTCATTATAAAGACTTTTACATTATGAGGACATGGGAAATAAAACACATCCTTTCAGCACAGGGACATGAACGCTGCACTTACCCATATAATACCTTGGAATTCAATCTTAAAGTGACAGTTCATTTTTTTAAATGGGTTTCTGTTCTGTTTAATATCTTGCCTGTTGTAGACAGTTTTTTAAGTTTGAATAAATGGTTTAATTCTGACCATATTGACGAGCTAACAGCGAATCTGAGCGGGAGCCGAGACCAGACTCCAAATTCTAAAACCTCATAGCAGGTCATCCAAAATCTATTTTGGAAACCTTTGCACCATTGTCAGTTTCACTTTACAAGGTTATTTAAATAGAAGTTTATGGTTATTTGGAAGCTCAAACAGCAGCAGCTAGCTGTAGCACTTCCAGTGCAGCCTGGGGTAGTTTTCACAGGATGGTCATATTTCAGCAGGTGTGATTGTGCAATGCAAAACCGATGGCGGTGAAATGATTTATAAAATGGCATTCGCATTAACCACTAGGAAATTTATAAGATTGAAGTCAAGTTACGACAACAACTGTCCATTTTGGACTATCTGTTCAGAATTAAACTCCAAACTGAGGCTGTTCAAAGAGCTATCTGCAGTACAACAGGTCAGATAATAATTAATCACAACCTTTCCACAGAATGTAATAACAAGTTTAAAACCTCTCTTATGTAAATCAGTTCAATATGTAACTAAAACTTCCTGTTTACCTCAGGTCAGGGCGATACTTTCTGCATATTTTAGGGTCTAATGGAAATAGATTGAGTGACATAAATGTGTAAAAATTTTTTTGTCACCGTGCTTCAAGAAGAACAACTGTGCAAATGCCTGAAGATTAAAACAAGCACATAATTTGAGATAAAGTGGTGGTAAAATAGATTAGTGAATGGGACATTTTGTTCTGATAGGTTGTTAATTTGTTACTAAAGCGCTGTTGTCAATCTTAACTAGAAACAAGAAGCGTAAAAAACCCTGAGTGACATATGCTGCCCTGAGCAATGCTTTTGAGTTGACAGACTAAAAATGGCACGGTAATCAAGATAATTTCATACCCCCAGCTCCCTTAGCTCTTTATTAAGTTCAGTCATGACAACAATCTGTAACTCTAATCAGAAATGTTTCAAATTGTGACGTGGTTGGGAAGAAAGGAACAAGAAATGAGGAACTAAAAATATGGCTTCAGTTCAAGCTGCCAATGAACTTACATAATTGTTGTTGCCAAATTACTTCTACTTCTGGAAAGCTGTCTTGAGTGTTAAGTCTTGGCTAACAGTGAAAACAACCAACTAGAGTAGAGTAGAGTGTCTCTCTTTAGCATCACTTTTGTATGAAAAGCTCTGATGGTGACTTTAGCCCCTGTAACGCAACACTTTTAAGTCCGGAATGAGATGTTTGCTTCCTTTATTGGTGTAATATTCAAGGCTGAATGGGGGAGTTGAAGTTGCTATTATGCCTCTGAACAGAAAGGGGAGGTAGTCACAGAGCTGAGTTTGTGAGTTGGTGCGAGCAGTGTTTTGTTCTGGCCAATGATGCCGTTGTCACTGCTGATTTTCAGATGCCAGCTTCACAGAGCACACGTTGTTGTGGGACGTGATCAGCTTGATTGATTCACATGTGAAGGACCGAAGGTGGCTTAGAGAGGGGCCTGTATTTGTAGTCATAGCCCTAAACGTTTGTGCAAATTGAGCTCTAATAACTGCTTGGGTGTAGTTACTGTAAAGTAACACCCATGGGTTTGTCGAATGCTGTTTTAAAGTCTCCATTTTAGTATTTGGCTGCCAACACCTCAATCTTGTCGAGCCAGAGGCGCCCATAACCAGAGGGTTGAGCTGGAGAGTAATATTTACAAACCCGATTAGACAAAAATAATAAAATTATAGAATTACTTACAAATGAGCACTAGTACAAAAATCAAAATGAGTGAATCTCGCTCACCACACTGTGGAGATTCCTAAGAAAAAATGGGATTGCTGCTATTTAATGTTTAGTGGATAAGGACACTACTGTTGCTAAATATGTTTTGAAGTCAGCTTTGTGTGGCCATCAGTTTCATTCACAGCCTATTGTAGCCTCCTTAAAAAAAGAATGACATCAAAAGTTCAAAGATTTATGCAAAAATACTGGCCAGACTGGGGAAAGTGGGGGGAAATCTGCGTTTACAGACACATTTTCTGGTGATCTGCAGTACATGGAAGGAGTTTCTTCTCCAAAACCGTCATAAGGCAGAGAAAAGGAACAAATCTATAGAACTACACAGAGCAACAAAAGATTTTGCCTCCTAGCACTTTTTTTTTGTTGAAAACTCACTAATAAACTTGCTGCATTGGATTTCTTAAATTAGTAAAAACAAACATTTTTGCTTTAATGAGGATGATGTTACAGTTCTGCTGTTTGCATTTTTCTGGTTGCTGCTCTCAGACAGCAACAACAAAGAATACATAAAAGCAGCTCCTCTGCCTAAGTGTTTATGTATGGATAAGTAAATCGTAATATAATCTGACGCTTTAACAGTGGTTTTTGTCTACTTGCAGCTACATTTATGAATATTACCGTGAAGCCTCTTTTCTCCATTGAAACACTCATAAATAATATGATTTCATGTTTTTTTATTTAAATATTTAGTGGTAATGTTTGTTTTTGATCATTTTCACTTTTTCTACACATGGCTTAAATAGGCTCTGACTGCTGACAGAAACATTTTCTTCTCTGCAAAGGAAAAATAATGAGAAGCTGAAAACTTTCCTCGCATCCTGCAATTACCGCCATCAGGATGACATGGACGTATTCCTCCCAGCTGAAGGCCTGTATTTACTCAATTAGAGCACTTAAAGGTTTACTGGATCGTGAGCTCAGGGAACAATAGCATCTTTCACTTTTGCCTCACACTAAGGACCTTGACGTATTTCAGACAAAAGGTGCTTGGACTTTGGATTTAGGGAGGTTACAGTGCACAGTGGGGGTTGCTGTGTTGAAACGATGTTTTATTGCTTGTCAGTAACTTGGAAGTGCAAGACGTAAGGCTTTAGAGCGAGGCGAGAGACTAAAGATCGAACAGCATCAGTTATCGTAATGTTTGAACTGACAGCCTCAGACTGGGGTTGTAAATCGTGCGGGTTATTGGCGCGGCAGCGCAGTCGTTAGATTTTTACCTGCTGAGGTAGATTCTCTTCTCGGTCACCTGTCCGGGGCCGTGCTGAGGGTGAATGTCCGGCTCGTTCTTCACCACCTCCACCCCCTCTCCCCCACCGCTCTGCTCACAGCTGTGCTTGCTGATCATGTAGAGCTGCCCGATCCTGTACTGGAACCCGGCGAGAGGTTTGTGGCGGTGAGAGTGGGAGCAATGTGGAAAGAGAGGGAGAAAAAAAAATAAAAATAAAAATGTGCTCACAAAACAAATATCATCATCATCCTCAAGATGTCAGCCCATCTTTCATCAAATCCAAGTAGATTTCTGTCTGTCTTAGATGCCTATATTGTTTATTGCCAAAATAAGAATGATTTTAAACAGATGATAAACTTTTGAACTCCCATTTTTTGGTCCTGTAAATAAAAAACATTGCTATAAAGTTTAAAGTAGTAAACTAATAAAAGACTTTTTACACCTAGAGGTTCGGCAGCTGTAGCCTCTAAAAATGCAGGGTGCAGTTGTGGAAAGTATATTTCTAAAGTGCTGCATTCAGCACAGTTAGGAGGCAGATTGTACCTTTCTGTGCTACTTCGCACTTTATTTGTCAGCTTTAGTGACTATAGTCACTTCACAGATGAGTAACTACAGTAGAAGCTGGGGGGGGGGGTTGTGCAACATCAAGGTGAACTTAATAACACTTCATCTCATTACAGTACAATATTTTGCAGGAGAACCTTGGGTCCTGGCCTTCATGTTGTAGTTTCTTTGACGCATATTACCCATTTTAACATTATTGCTGACCGAGCACCTCCCCCCCTCACACACTTCCCCTTCTATGTTGACCAGCCTTCCCCCAGCAGAAGAATGCACCCTGCAAATCTACAAAAATCTCTCAGGAAGGGCAACAAATTTCCCCAAATCCGAAGGGATTGAGCACGAGGAACAATCACAATCCAAAAATAAACCCCCCCCAAAACCTGAACAATCTCTAGTTCCAGATGCCACAGGACATCCCCAGATGTTCACCTTGCACAGGTAGACCCCTGTGGGACGGATTAGAGCTGCTGTGGTGGAAAGAGGAGGACCAACACGTCTATGGCTGATTTCTCTTTATCGTCACAGAACATGTCGATCTGCTACCACTTTTAGTTTTAAGCGTTTTTGGATTTAGGACTTTAGTTTTTTAATAGATTGTTTTCAAACTGGGTGGCACAGTGGCGTAGTGGTTAGAGCTGTCGCCTCCCAGCAAGAAGGTTGCAGGATCCCATCCTG
>JAOXNZ010000054.1:10791679-10805559 GCA_028566095.1 Kryptolebias brasiliensis | reverse complement strand
CAGGGCCACATAGAGACAAACGAGACAAACAACCATTCACACTCTCACTCACACCTAGGGACAATTTTAAGAGTTATCATTTTCAGTCCATTTATTTTTATTTTAGTCCCTGACCATTTTCAGTGGAATCCGATTTTGATTTTTAAATTGAACTTTATTAAACAGTCAGGTATAAAAAAGGTTCCTAAACTCATAAAGTAGTTTTGTGTCAACATATAACAGATAAAAAAAAACAAACACATTTTCTTTGTCTGTTATGTTGCTGTTCATAATCTGTTCCCATTTCTTTAGTTGAATCCATGGAAAGTTCCAAAGATAACACAGTTTAACAATGTTGGTCTTTGACACTAATACTTGGTCACTTAGATTTTGAGGAGATTCATAAGTCAAATGGTGTCTGTGGCTTTTATTCTTTATGCACACACTTGAAAATTGTGTTTGTTCAACCTAAACAACCACTTTCAAAGGTCGTTTTTACTGATAATGATTTGAACAAATATAAAACCATACACTGTGATACGATGAGATGATTGTCATACCTTGAAAACGGATCCAAAACTGAGCTTTTAAAATATTTACTCAGTGCGAGTCATTACATTTCAAAGAGTGATTGAACACATTTTAAAAGCACTGAAGATTATTGTGTGATGACAGGCTGGGAGACGAATTATGCGCCACTACATCTGTCCTCCACTAACAGACTTAAGTATCTAAAGCTCGTTTTCTGGCCCGAGGACACGTTTAGTAATTGCCTGGAGGAGGTGAAAAATGAACCATCCACCTGGCTGACACACTTCCCCCACCTGAGCTATTGTTACCTGTGAGCTCTTCTCGAAACTGAAAAAAAACAGCACTGAACTTTCCTTAACTCTGAGGAGCTGTGTCATGTCGCAAAAGTGCTACTGGATATCTCACAGCTGAAGATCGACACAATTCCCTTTTAAAGCAGAGCACGGGTTGAAGTGTGTAAACGCTTTTGAATGAGGTATCCATTTTCATTTGATGCCTCCTCGAGTAAGCTGCATTAAAACTTGCACCGCATTCAGGCAAAAGAGGATTTGCTGCAGACTCAAGTTTATGTGTGTCCTGTACTGATACTGCGAATCCCATTTTGGACTGCTATTTGTCACTGTCATTGTTGTGGTAACAGATAGAGGTGAGGAAAAGGGGAGGGGGGAGGGGGGGTGTAAAGGAGGGGGATGAGGACATTCCTTTTGAAGGACACCTGAGGGAATAACTCGCTCCTTGCCATTTCCTCTAACAGGATCTGTTTGTGTATAAAACTGCAGGCCGAATGCCTTTGTTTGAGCTCAGTTTTTCCACAGCTGGAACCAGTCTGACTAGTTTGTGAGCTTCTAAAAGGAAAGCGAGGGACGCAGGACAGTGGACACTCGAGGAGGCACAGAATGCACACAAGAGTAGTAATACAATGTAATAATGCTGGTTAGGTTAATTCTGCTTGACTGCTTGACATCTGCAGAGGACCTCACTAAAGTGCCAGAACCTCCACAGAGCAGCTAAAGGAAGTGAAACACTTGAAACCTTTTCTTTATCAATGCATCAAAGATTGCAAATTGCAAAAGACACGTCCACATACTAAATGCACCCTCTCTCTCTCTCTCTTTGTGAAGGGTGTGTTTGTGTGAGCGTGGGAAAGACAAACACACTTACCTCCTCCAGCGTCAGTGGCATACAAACGCGATACTCTTTCATCAACATGGTGCTGCAACCTGGAACGCTGTCTGAACCGAATGGAGAAACTGTGCTGGAGTTTATCTCAGCTGCCTCACTCGCATAGTAGACTTGCTCAGGCACGCAACCACAGTGACCTCTTTTCAGCCGCTCTCCTTCCCCCTTGTTGTGCCGATGCCAGTGGTCCGTGGAGCCAGGTCCAGTTCTTTCTGTCAATGAGTATCTGCTGTTTTCCTACTTCCCTCACTCCTCAGAGGCTTGTCTCTGCTTTTTGTTTCTCTTCCTCAATTAATCTTTTAGACTTGACTTTTTAACAGCCGTCTCTCCCCTTCCCTTTCCTGCCTGTAGCTGCTCTCTGTGATAGTTGTTTCTCTCCTACTTTCTGCTTGCTTTCTTTTGTTGCAGTCAGAACAAATCTGCAATTAGCCAAAGTAAAAATGAAACCTTTTACTTTTCCTCCTGGCTCTATATGAGCTTTGCTGAATTCCTCCTCATGTGGAACGTTACAGTGCTCCTCCTCTCTAAACCAACTTCCATTGCTTTCAGTTCCTCACAAATTCCTTTGCTGTTTTCCTCCTTATCTCTTTTTTTCTCTGCCTTTAATAGTACCCACTCCCCGCCCACTGTACTTTAGTACCTTTGTACCTGTGCCACCTCCCTCCCTTTATCTTTTTCTTTTTTTCCTTGAGCGCTTAACATCATTCTTCTTACTGCCAGTGAGTCAGTGTTGTTTAATCAGTAGTTCAGATAAATTTGAAGTGGTGTTTAGTGGAAAAAACACAAACGTCTGTTATCTTATCGGCTGTAGATCGCTTTTTGAACAGTTTGGAGACAGAGTTTTAGTTTTGAATGGATTGACGAGTCCTGAACGGGGTCAGGATCAAAGTGGATTGCTACCGTCTGACTGTGTAAGACTTTAAAGCAGTTCATCTGAACACTAGTTTATAAAGCTTTTGCAGCATCTAGCTGTAGCACTTCTTGTGCAGGTTGGGAGACTTCTGGCAGGAATATTATACAACCCAAATTCTGAAAATGTTGGGATGTTGCGCTATAAATAAAAACAGAACAATGATTTGCAGATCTCATAAACCCAGATTTTGTTCACAACGGACCATAGTAAACTTATCAAATGTTTAAAGTAAGAAATTATATCATTTTTACAAAAACAAAAAAGATAATATTTTTGATTGTAGCAAAACATCTCAGAAAAGTGGGGACAATTTCTTAGTTTCAGCATCTGATAGGTTTACTATGTTCTATTGTGAATAAAATATAGGTTTATGAGATTTGCAAATAAGTGCATTTTGGTTTTATTCACATTTTACAAGACATCCCAACTTTTTCAGAACTAAATGTTGTAATATTACTGCAGGAATAATGATTTAATGCAAAACTGATGGCACAGTTAAGGTGTGTACGATAGTGTTCACATGAATTGTTGTGAAACTTGTGTTGTTTAAAGAAACTTTGCGTCAGCGCCTCTGTTTCTCCAAACTGAGAGTGTTCAAACAGCTATCCACAGGAGGTAAGATAGTAATTGTTCATAACCTAACATCACTTCAAATGTTCCGAACTATCCCTTCAAGGTTTTTCTCAAACAGGGCTCCTTTCCTTCTCGGCTCACTTTCAGGTCAATCTGTGTGTATGTGAACGTCCTGAGTGGGCCCTTGGATTAAATATTATCTGAGCCAAGAGAGCTTCAATGAAGCACACCACCGGACATGCTCACATTGTATTACCTCATGACCTTCAGCTGGATTTAATTGAATCCACTTTCAGTCAATGAGTGGTGGAATCGAAGCCGTCATAATATCTTTCTCGTGTCCATCCTCGAGTCGCTGGGCGCTCAGCCACTGCAGAGCATATATTGCTGCCTCCATATCAAATAAGAGAAGCAGATGTTTGGCTTCTCCGAGTCAGTCTGATGAGACCCAAAACCAATAACTGTCCATGGATTCCTCATCTCTGCCAGAATCCACTTGGTTCTCTCGGTCTGCCTTGAGACAGGGCCAAAGTAGCGCTCTCTTCCACACGTCTTCGCTATCATCAGCTTCGTACTGAAAGAGCGGTGAAAATAAATTCCTGGTGGGGTTTGCTGCTATCTTATCAGATCAGTGTTTGGAGAAGGGAAGCCACTTCAGAGAGTTGAGGTGTGCTTTGCTTTGTCTCAGCCTCAATTTTCCCCAGCTTCGCACAGCTCTGACAGCACACGCAGCGGCGCAGTTTAGAGGCTGATTGGTGAGGACTTGGATGTGCATTCTGCAGCTAACAGAATCACTGGCGTCTTTAATTATTCAGTTGTGATTAAATGATTGTTGGGGAAAGTTTGTGAGGCTCTCATATGACTTGTGGAGCTGATCATAAAAATGATTTATTGATTGAGGTTTGGAAGAAAAGATGTTTGCCGCAGTGTGAAGTTTATCCTTCAGCTTCTTCGAAAAGTCAGAATCAGAGTTTGAACTAGTGACGTAGAAGGAGCTGTGACGGAATAGATTTGACTGATGAGGACGAAAAAATAATGCAGCAAATGCCCCACTGATGTCTGGTATTTACATGTAAGCTTTGTCAGGATAGGTTACCCAGAAAATAAAATTTGCATTTACATCAGCTATTTAGAGACACTCATTAGATTCTTGTCTATGCTGTGATAAAGTATGTAAATGCAAATTATTTACACAAAGGCGAATGTTTCGAAATATGGTAACTGCTGCTTTATGGTTGCATATTTCTGCCCAAGTGAGAGATTACAGGAAATACATCGACGTGGCACTAGCACAAAGCAGAAGAACAAGATTACAGACACAATGGTAGGCTGCAGTTGTGTTTGTAGTTTTGGTCCCGCCTTTGAAGTGGCAGCAAAAATGAAAAGAAGCAGGTCAGTGTCTGCAAAGCTGCGCACACATGCTGCGTGAACGCCATCGTGCCAAGACCGTAAATCTAAGGTCAAAGACTCATCATCTTTATGAAGTGTTGCCAGTCGTTTTATTAGTACTTGAAGGATTTTCTGAGTAGCTTTCGCTTTGACAGAGCAGGAAAAAGAAAGTGAAAGGAACACAAACTGTTCAACATGCTTTACATGATGCAGACACCTAACGTGTTGAAATTACATGCCAGCGCAACAGAAACAAAGGTGACGGGAACTCGGAAGACAAAAAAAAAATCACGGGTTGAACTCGAGCAGCGTTAAGACTCACTGAAGTCCACAGTGGCGGCAGGACAAAAGTTGACAGAGCAGCTTAAATATGAAACTTTTAACCACGAGTCACTTGTTTGATTCCTGTGTGGAGCTGATGGTCTTTTGCCTTTTAAACGTAGTGATTTAGGCTTTATTCACAGCTAGGTTTACTTAAATAGATTTGACTCAAGCATTTCTTCTGTGTTTGGTTGAGGCAGACAAAAATGCTTGATTAAATTTAATAAAACATCTTCTTTAAAAGAAAAAGCAAACAATAAGGCAACATTTTTCCAACACTACTACAGAAGCAGTGTTGTCAGTCTCACTGTTTGTGATGAGAGCCTCTTTTAGTATTGACACATAATTTTTACTCACCTCATCATGCTTTAAGGAGTCATTTTATCCAGCTTTTTTTGTTTTGTCCTACTTTGAGACAGCTTGAGCATATAAGTAATAAAGTCGATAAAAAGGTCAAAGAATGAGGTGTAAATGTCCTGCTTAACAACAGAACCTTCTAACATCACGGTTTGTTTGGGTTAACCACTGTTAGATGACATCACCTTCTGTGTATATTTGTAACCTGCAAATATTTGGCATAATGACATATGAGGTACATAACCCTTTCTGAAATTCTGCTAAACCTTTAACAGAAGTGTACTGTTTTCCATCAGCGCTGCAGAAGCTCAAGTGTAATATTGCCTAAATCAGACATGGGGATTGGGCAGCCCTCGGGCCACATTCAGCTCATTAGCTGTCCTCATCTGGCCTGTGTGAGGTCAATGGAAAATTGGAGATCAGAAATACATAAATCAACTCGCAGCTTCTAAAAGCCTGCTCTTATTTTGAAAGTATTTTTTGTTGGCAGCCTCCTGCGTGCGGAAGCAGCGCCAGGAGTCCCTTCACTGGTCGGCAGAGTTCGTTGCAGATTTAGGAGTTGCAGTCTTTGCAGCACATGTTGGAAAAACAAAGGCTGACACAGAATGTAATGTTCCTAACAAGATATGGACTTCTACGTTTTTATTTACGGAAGTCAATGGTAAAGCATTGTGCTTAGTTTGTAGAGAACAGGAGATTAAATTGTCAATATGACTGGTTCAGATTTTCATTGTCCAGTTGCAGTGTCTGTTCTCAGCAGCTAATGCAAATTATATTTATAGCTAATATAAAATTTATGTTTGGCAAAAATGAGTTTAACCTGTTGCCCTCCGCAAGAGCCCCAGTTCCTTTGTGGCCCTTTGGCAGAATTAATTGTCCATCTCTGACTGAAATTTTAGTTTTATGGTAATCCTTTTTCTTATCTCAGGATAGGTACTCTCCGAGCACAAGCATAAAAAAGTGCCCTTGTGTAAAATGTTGGCTCCAGTGTACAGTGTTTGTTCAAAAAAATGGAAGCTGTCATTATAAAAGCATAATTATTTGTAAAACGTTTGACACATAGAATGTGTTTAACTTTAGCTTTAAAAAAGGGGAACCGAACACAAACAAATATCACTGAAGTCCAAGGCTCAGTATCAAATGAAGGAAATGCAGCCTGATTTGGACTTGATGTCACCACCGCTTGCAACCAGTTTCATCACTTCAGAGTTTCTGATGGCGCAAATGTAAATAAGAAAAAAGGCCTTGATGTTCTTCAGTTTTTGGGGAAGTTCTCCATTGAATTGTCACCATCAGTTTGTCCCCCAGAACTGTTCAGGTCGACAGCGTTCTTATTACAGTCGTACTTAATCAGTTTTATTTAACTGAAGCTGTTTACTTTTCAACTGTTCGGACAGGCCAACCTCACGTGTGAAGAATCGTTTATTAATCCAATGTAATAACGACGTCTGTTATTTTTTTGTCATCAGTTTCATGAGTCTTTCATTTCTGGTAAGTCACATTTCTACGAGGACATGGTGAGACATTGTAAAACAGTTTTGTTTTTGGTCAGAGCTGCTCGTCTTTATTTCCTGTCCTGCAGCTGCTGATTAAACTGGAGGAGACTTTCCCGTGGAGCTCCCGCCTATCTCACTCTCATGTCACTCAATGAAAAATGAATGTGGATGCTCTTAAAAACTGGTGAGGTGTTCTTTGACCTCTAAGTCTCCTGTTCTTATTGTGCCTGTGAGTGTGTGTACACGTGTGTGTGTGTGTGGCTGTATATCAGTGCAGCAGCAGTGGTGAGCCGTATAGATCTGTATTTAGCAAAAAAAAAAAAAAAGGGAAGAGTTAGATAATTAACTGGTGGGCCGACTGCCACTGCTGCATTACCAGCTCTTGAGTCTCGAGGTGTAGTCACAAACCAAGGTTAAAGGTGCGCTGGTGGTCCCCCTCCCCTCCTCCACCCGAGCCTGTGAATGATGGACCTCTTTGTCTGGATTAGTAATAGCCAGGTGGAGGGCACAGAGCAGCTATCCTGCAGGTTTTTTTTTTATTCTCATAGCAGGGTTAAAGGTAGATTTGAAATGATGAATTCAGCATTCTGTGAGGATAAAGTTGGACGGGTTTTTGAGCTCTGCGTTGTACGGTTATGAGGCGTAGTAAAGCGCCAGAATCTCTCTGAGAGTTTGTCCAAGATCCCCTGCTCCCCTGCTCTTTTCTCCGCTATCACGACAAGCCTGCTGGAGGCCTCTGATCTCTGTTTTGGTCCAATCATCAAAAACCTGAAGTATTTAGGTCAGACTTTAGCCTAGCAAAAGAAGAGATAAGAGCAGAAAAATAACAGCGAGAGAAAAGTACACATGCCGTTATTGTCCTCTGTTCAGAAAGCGTCTCCAAGCACAAACGCCGTCAGATACGTCTGCAGCAGACAAAAAAGCGGGCGAGTTGTTGTGCTAATATGTTTGTGTGTTGCGATGTTTGCTGTGCGTAGGGGGTCTTTCTGTGTTTGTGTGGCTGGCTACATTGTGTTAAGATGTAAGCTTAGTTTAATCTCCCTGTAGCTGAGTGTTATGCTGCTGCTAAGACATTGATTGGACCAACTTCTTAATTGATACCGCTGGTGGACTGCTTTCAGAGCGGAGGGGGTGGATGTGGTTTCTGTGTGTTTGTGTGATGTGTTAGAAGGTCTAAGAGAATCCCCCGGTGACCTGGATGAAAATAGTGTGGTTCGCTTATCTTTATCGAATCTCGAAACACACGTGCACGCCAGTGAGGGGGAAGAGGGCTTATCCAACATCGTTAGAGGGCTCCAGACAGCGTTCCAGGATACGCCAATCAACACAGCTCCCTGATGTAAGAACTTGGCACAAGAAACTCTACACTTGCCGTCATTAGCCCCCACGCAAACCCCCCCCCCCAAAAAACCCCACACACAAACAGAGATATGAACACACTGCGCCCCTTTTAACATGTCATCAAATGTCCTCTTACTCCTGTAATCAACTCCTGAGAGTGCAAATTATACAGTGACAATCAGAGGGGTCGGCTTCTTCTTTACCTGAAGGCTAACCCGTCTATTACAGGCATGTCTTTCTGGATGAAGTCTTATAATTAATCCAGTGCCTTTCTGTCTACGCTATAGTAAGTTCACCAGTTCACATAAAACAATAATTTCTGAAATCACAAATGTCACAAATAAAGTATTCTGGAGCAAAACATCAGCATCAACATGACTAAGAGGTAGATCTTAGTATCATACAACATTTGCTCACTATTATTAAAGGCAGACCACATACCAATTTCATAATAGATATAATAAACATTTGTCAACATTTCACATTTGTGAACAAATAAATCAATACTCACCCTAATTTGATAGTTTGACAAATTGATCTAACAGAAAAATGGATCTTTTCTAGACGATGTGGAAAAATAATGGAGTCTAAAAGCTCAAATCTCAAATTTTTTTATTCTAAGTTTATCTTAGTTTTTGTAACCATTTTCAACTGATTTCGCTTCTCGTTATTGTTTGTCTGATTTGGAGTGGCAGGGTCTTAATAACTAATTGTTTTATATTTCATCTGCTTTTCTTCTGCTCTGAACACAGTGAGCAGAAGATGGAAATGAACACTGCAATAATCTAACATTGAATCACAGTCTCAACAAACTCTTAGTTGAAATTTAATTACTGCTAATGAACTGGATACTACATTAAACACTTTATTTTTAATGGCTTTTAGAGGAACCAAAATGCAAATACTTAGGAGTTTTGATCTACAGACATTTGTTGCTACTTGTGCATTTTGAAAACAATTTTCCATTTACTTTTGATGGGGCAGCTCTGGCGTATAGTAGAAACGCTTTTCAGCAGCTTCTAAAAGGAATCATTAGTTCAGAAATGTTTGTAAGGAACGTGGCAGCTCAGGTTGGCCAACGTTAGTTAGCTAAACTCCTAAACTTAAGGCAAAAGTTACAAAGGTTAGCGTTCTCCCTCAGACACTTTCACAGTTTAATTCAAAAACCTGAAAAGGAAAACCAAAAGATGCATTAATTTGAATATTTACTTAATCATTTGGGTCTGTTTGAGTTGTGGCATTTATTCACATATTTAGACTCGAGGGTGAAATTGACAGCAAAGTTAGGAGTTGATATAATCCGTTTTAGAAGGATCCAAAATTGCAATAAAAGATTCCTACATTTGTAAATACATACATGAGAAATAAAATGTGAAATGCATGACTGGTAATATGGATTATGGAACCCCCCGACATGTTGTTTTTATTTCTTTTTGAAGAGTCAAACCCTCAATTTTCCTATACTGAGACTCCAATTCTAAAAAAAAATAATCATTCATTTGCAGGTTTTCACCATAATCACAAGCTCACTAACATACCACTGAGTTCCATTGCCTCCTTTTATGGCTGAATGGACGTTCCCGGATGAATTAAAGATGTCTGAAACTGTTCACTGTTCTTAAATGTCGTCATTAATCTGAACAAGCAGAAACGCTGACAGCTTTTTTTCTCCTCAAAGGGGAGTGGAAATGTGTTTTTTTTTCTTTTCTCTCTTTCTGATGAGTTTGTGAGTGGGAAGAAAAAAAAGGAGATCCAGATGTATTCTTTATTCTGAATTATTCCAAAGGCTGGTGTGGATCTAAAGGCGCTCAGAGCCGGGATGATCAGAGGGTGTGAGCCCCCGACACGTTCATCAGGGCTCTCCATGGGGACAGAAGCTGAGCACCACAAATCCTGCGGCCCGAAGAGAAGTAAAATAATTTATTCCAGGAATGGAGTGAAGGGGCGCTGGAGACAAGTGCATAGAAGGGGAAGGGCGGAGGATTGGATCAAGGCTGCGTTCGGTGTGGCCCTGCACTTTTTCATATTCCACACAACGCACAGTGAGGAAATTCAATTGCCACTCTCTCTTAACTTTTTTTTCCTTGCAAGTGAAGGCAGGAGGGAAAAGGCGAAAAAGGAGACTGACTTAGTGCCAAAATGCAAGCTAAATGCAAGGTGGAGGATTTTACAGACAGTTGAAAAGACTTATTTACCTACTTTAAAGGCCCGTGGGTGCCCCGACATGTTCACTTTGAGATCTGAGAAATTTTTCTTGGAAAAGACCAATCAAACTTGCCAGGCAAGTAAAAACCAATCAGGCAAGTTTAACATTTAATTACAGTCCAAATTTTGATTAAGTCAGAGTAGATGCCGAAATTGCATTTGTCGTATGATCACTGGTGAATTTTGTTTTTTATTTAAAGGCTTTTTTGAAAACGGGAAACGTTTCTTCAAATTGCTACAAAAGATTTGACCAACTGGCTTCACTCTGATCTGATTGGTTGAAGCTGATCTGTGATAGATGACCAACAGATGGCTCATCCTGCTGTGTGCCAAGATTTTATTTTATTTTTTTAAAGCCCTTTTAAAAACCCTTTTCCAATGAAAACTTCCCAGATGGTTCTGTGTAACAAACCACCTGGCATGTCAGGTTACTGCAGGCCCTTCACACTCATTTTCCAAACCCTCCCCACTTCCCCAGTCTAACCAGCGTTCAATCCAAAGTTAATACCAGTTAATACCACAAAGATTGTTTTTGCACATTTGAGAACATTACAGTTGCAGACGTCATCATTCTGACCAATGACTTTCAGTGCCATCATTATTTCTTGGTCAGCTCCAAACAAGACAAAATCATTCTCTGAAGAAGTCAAAACAAATCCAGTCAACAAGTTAATGCGCCGTCCCTTTGCACACCAAGGTAAGGCTACATTCACACCGCAGGCAAATTTGACGCAATTCAGATTTTTTTTGCCCCTGTGCGACACATATTGGATTCTTTCATTTCAGTGTGAACATGACAAATCTGATTTTTTTTTCATATCCAACCCAGGTCTTTTCCATATGTAGTACTGAATCGGATCCATATCCGATGTTTTTCAAAGCGGCCACAGTGTGAACGTTCACGTCGCATTTCATCCAACTTTTACGTCGGATGAAAGGACGGCGGTCCCTCACGTCAAAGTCCCACCACTCTTGACTCCGACTCTGCATCCACACGTGCCTCTGCACAGAGGCAGCAGCCACAGCTCCAAGAAAGGTCACCGTTAACATCTGCACTCTTTTTTTCTCCGTCTTCTTTGATCTTTTACCATTTGGATGTACAGTCGGCACCGATTGGACAGGAACTTCAGAATCAGAACACACATTCTAACACTCGCAGCGTCCACATTTACTTCCGTAAACTCAGCGTGCGAAGTGTGATGTCATATCGTCTTCTGCACATGTTGGTCATTTTGGGAACTGGAGACTGTTCACGTTGAAGTCGGATGGAGGTCGCATTTAAAATGTAATGCGAACGACTGCGCAAAGAAATCAGATTTGAGCAAAAAACCTGAATTGAGCATTAAGACCTGCAGTGTGAACATATCCTAAGACTGGACCAGAGTCATTTGTAGGTCATTTATAAACACCGGTCTTTGGTCACCATTCTCCCGAGTGTTTTTTTAATGTTTAAAGTAAAGTTGTTGGATTTGCACAATGTGACCTAAACTTGTGAAAAATCTCTGTTTTTGTCATCGTGACTATAAAAGTAATCAGCTATAGGCTCATAAAGTTACTGCAGTGTCTTTAAAGCTAGAAACACGCCTCACAGTTCAGTGGCTTCTTAAATGACTGGTAAATGTAGATCTGTGTAAAAACTCCCTCTCTCGCCTCTTTTTGCTCAGATTCAGTTGGACATGACAAAAGTAAAAACACTTCTAATTAACTTTTGTTTCAAGTTCATCTTGAGTCAGTCTTTTAATTCTTCATTAGGCTATTAAAAGTTTGCATTTTTAAGTTCTGTAATTATAGTATTTAGAGTATTTGTGCCAATGAACCTTAAAATGCTAAAAATCGTAATATTTAAAACGTAATTTCTCACGGCACTTTTTACGTTCACTCATATTGTTTCTTTATAAAGCCAAATTCTTCCTGGAAATAGTATTCAAGTGAAAATAACATTCTTTAGATGCCTGATCAAGTCAGAACAAAGCTCATATTTCTCTTCCTTCAAAAGTAAAGCAACTTGCACCTGCAACATGTTTTAATGGTTACAAGGAATCTTAAATTAGTCACATCAGATTATACCAACCACCAAAAATCAAACACTCAGAACCAGACCCCATCAGCAAAGCAATGTGCCTGAAATGTACGTCCATTTTTTTAATTACAAGAGAACATGCTCCCACACTGTAACTACAAAGTAAATGTTCTCAAACGTTGAAGCCTTTTGTATGCTACAAAAGCATGCCAACACACAGCGATGACGCATACCATCACATGCCTCATAAACCCGAATGTCACCACTCCAATATCTCCTCAGACTCCAGGCAAAGCAACAGAGCCCAACACAGACAGGAGAGAAGGGGGAGGAGCGGCGTGCACACGGGCTGTGATGATGAACTGATTGATGAATGCAAATGAAGATGAATGCATGTGGCAAAGATAACAAGAGGAATATGAAGAGTACAGCAGCTGGTTTACCATTTCGCTGTGGCAGAAAATATGAATAGCTGATGTGTATCTGGCCTATTAATACCACAGCAGCAACAGTGAACGCACCACTCAACCAGATAGGGCTCCCTTATCACAAATCATATGACACAGGAACAGCAGCGGCCGCCAGTCTCTCTATAATACCACCTGGAACTTCATCACCGAGATGGGGCGAACAGATCAGCTTCATCGCCTTACATCCTCACCTTTATTGCCATATGGACTGAGTCCTGAAACTGACCATAGATCAGTGCCCAAGTAGAACAATGAGCAGCCCTTTATGTTTGTCCACAGGGTACTATAACTTCACAACATCCTGAGGAGTAATCACCAGTTGGAATTGTGGAAAAAAACAGTATATGTGGGCAACAGTTAATAATCGTAATAAATTTTTACAGCTAGAATTTGTGCAATATTGGACTATTTTGCATGCTACTTTTCTGCAGTGCTAAACTTGCTTTACAAATTTAACAGAAGAAAAAAGTAAAGGTACAATTTTAGTAATTCGCTAAAAAGTTTAGAATTCTTCCTCGTAGTTAGGGCTGAGTCTCTGCCACAGGGAGAGGAGTTTAGGTATTTTAGTGTTTTGTTCACAAGTGATGGCAAGACAAAGCAGGAGATTGACCAAAGGATCTAGGCCAGGGGTAGGCAATCCTGGTCCTCGAGTGCCACTATCCTGCATGTTTTACTTGTTTCCCTGCTCCAACACACCTAATTCAGTGGTTAAATTACCTCTTCGTGTTCTGCAGAAGCCTGTTAATCACCCATTGATTCAAATTATGTCTGTTGGAGCAGAGAAACAAGTAAAACATGCAGGATAGAGGCACTCGAGGACCAGGGTTGCCCAGCCCTGATCTAGGCTTTGTTCGGTGTATTAAGGGCATTGCTCCGTTATGTTGTGGTGAAGAAGAAGCTGAGACAACAGGGAAGCTCTCAGTTTACTTGTTCATCTTTGTTCCAGTCCTCATCTATGGTCATGAGGTATGGACCATGACAGGAAGATCGAGATCCTGCATGCAAGTGACTGAAATGAGCTTCCTCTATAGCAGGGGTCCTCAATCCTGGTCCTGGAGGGCCACTATCCTGCATGTTTTAGTTGTTTCCCTGCTCTTCAGCAGGTC
>JAOXNZ010000054.1:10772391-10784802 GCA_028566095.1 Kryptolebias brasiliensis | reverse complement strand
TGGTTTCTTTTGTCCCAGCTGAGTGTGTGAGAGATTTCACTCCATACATTTCTAAATCTGCACTCCTTTTGCATGCACAAAATAACTTTTGCTTCAGCCTTTAATGTAGAGAAGAAGTGATGAGTGCAAAACGTGATCATGATTTTTTATTTTTTTATTTTTTAGGACATAATTAAAAACAAAGGCCTTGGCCCTTAAAGACCACCAAGGGAGAACATAATGCTGTTGACCTGTAAAATGGAGAGGCAGAGTGTTGCTTCTCTCTCAGATTTACTGCAGTGCTTGAGAGTGACAATGTCAAATTTATGGGCCTGCACCGAGAGGCCATTGGATGCATTTATAAAAGAAATGATAAAAATGTTTACTTCTGTTTCTGTGTGGTTTTATTCCCTCTTTCGGTTTCATCTCGTTTCGCTGTTTCACTCACAGGTAATGCACTCCTTATTTGTCTTCACAAGCCCTTTGAAATTTTACGCACAGGCGTACTGCAGCAGTGTTCTGCATGCACTGCTGCCCCTAAAGTGTTGCCTTCAGAGTCCCCCCTTTCTCTGCCGAACAGTTGCACATGAGAGATCTGTACTGTACCAGCTGTGAGTGGGGGTGGGGGTGGAAGGGTGGGGGGAAGGAGGAGGAGATGTGATGAGAAAGTCAGAAGGTGTGGAGGGAGTGAGATGAGAGAAGGTGCGAGGACGAGGAGGTGGATAGGAGGCAGCAGAAGGGAAGGGAGAGTAAAAAAGGGAGAGAGAGAGAGAAGGAGAGGGAGGTGGGGGTGATTGGAAGTGAGTCTCAGAGGAGGACATGGCTGGAAGGCACAGCAGAGGAGATGAGAGGAGCAGAGTCAACATTTGTGAGCTTGTTTTCTCCAACCCCATGCTCCTCATCAATTTCATCTCATTGATTCTTTCACTTTAGCTCAGAAAAGCTTCAAGCTTAGCTCAATCCACCCGTCCACCACCACCACCCTTCTTTTCTTCTGCCAATCCCCCTGTTTCTCCTTGCCTCAATCTCTTCCGTCTTTTCTGTCACCCCCTGCAACCTGTGACTTCCTCTGCACCGTTTCCTCTGCCGTTTATTTGTTCTCCTGCCTCCCCTTTCATCATGTTGTTTGATGCAACATTAGTGGAAAGTTTCCTCAGTCCTGCAGCCCACCCAAACCCCTCTGTTCTTTCCCCACCCTCTCCACGCGTGGCATCCAGTGTTCTTTTTAATACTAGTAATTAAGGTAAAGCTCGTTAACACAGAACATCAATTAGCCTTTAACGAGATCAGAGGCTGCTGTTTTGGAGCGATTACACTTGAGTCTCTGGACTCTCCTGCAGACTGTTGGAACTGTGCTGTCTGGGATTTTAGAGGAGTGCTGGCAGTAGGGTGTTATGGTGTAACGTGACATGGGATGGATTTGGCCAATTATTTTTCAGCAGATTTCTTAAAGGTAAAAAAAAAACCTTCAATGGCTTACACACAGCAACAAATGCATTAAACTCTTTCACTTCAAATGTGCAGTTTCCTCCGATAGCATCTCTCACTTGAACTCATTAAATAAAGCCACATAATTTATGCAAAGACTGCCCTTTATTAAAATCAGCTGGGGAAATAGTTTGAATGTTCTTTACAACCTAAGGCTTAATTGCAAAACACTTAAACAGTTGAAACTTTGAGTTTCATGTGAACACATGGGTCAATTTAGTCTTAAATTGAATTTTCTGTTAATGACAGCGTTTTATATGCAAGATTAAATACTGAACATTTGACCGTATAGGACTAAATAAATAACCCTTGTAACCTTTAAAATTTCAGAATGTGTGGGGTAAAAGATGCTTGAATTACAAAGTTAGTAACGTTTCAGATGTATGAGACCTTTTTGGTTGAATCTGACAGCCTTCAGAGGAAATATCACATGTGTGGTTTGGAAGTGAGATGTTTAGGTAATTCAGATTTTCTGCATTCTGGACATTCTTTGTCTGTTTTATGAGTTTTTGCATCACAGTATACTGAATATCATCGTAAAAATAAGTCAAGTGAAGTCAGCTAATTTATGAACAAGAGTTACCCCTTCCTTTTCTAATCAATTAAATTATAATAATCTACAATACCATTAATTATTACAATATGAATTGCAAACTGACGACACTGAAATAAAATCTGACAGTGAAATATTCAAAATAAGTTTTTTTTTATGCTAAAAAATAAAATGAAAAACCGCCACCAATCAAAGCAAATAACAGTCTAGTAGCTTTGACATTATAAGGAAGTATCAAGTGCAGAATGAAAACATGAATCTATTTTTTTATCCTGTCTTTGTAAGACTAAAGACACTTGAACACATCACACTCAACTCTGGGAAACAGTGGTGACTTTTTTTTTGACTGTACTGAACAGTTTACAGATTGAAGGATTTCCTATCTGAAGATTAATCAAAATCTGAAAGCAAACTCCAAGAAAACAGTAATATAGTTACAGCTTTACATAAAGCACACAGATATAATATGAAACACTCATATTTGCCACCAAAACAGCTCAACACATGGAAAATGCACATTGGAATCTTATACAAGAACAGAATCGAACTGTTGGGCCCTGTGAGTTGTACCGTGGGGTCCCTCATCCCACAGTTGTCATCAGATCCCATCAGATTGGTATTTGGGGAGTTAAGAGGCTGAGTAAACACCTCAGAGTCTTTGCCGTGGTGTTTTGAGCAGTTTCTACAGGGCCCACTTGCCGTCCTGCTGAGTGAACTGTTTTGACTGGTCTGTAGACATGTTTAGGTGGGTGGCAAGTGTGAAAATAACATCCGTGGAAATGCCAAAATGCAGGTTTTCACAGCAGAATGTTGGGATCTAACAAGATGAGCCGTGTTACTCACTCTACCTGTCAGCTGTCACAATATTTTAGCTGATCGGCGTAGATAATTAGTGGGAGAAGCTCGTGAACTCCGTATTTGAGTCACATATCTGGTATTTAAAATGAAATAAAAAGAAATTAGGTAAAATTTCATGAACTTACACAAGTTTTAATTTGACTTTTATCTAACAATCTTCCTCAGGCCAACTTATCAGTGCAGGTAGCTCATATCTCTGTTTATGAGTGTTCTTTCAGCTGTTACTACTGACAACTCAAAGTACCTAATTAGATAAAACTGTGACATAATCAAGCTTTTTATTATGACATGCTACAGAAATAAACTAAAATGATCCAAAAGCCAAGTTCACTTTTATTTCTTGCAGAGCTGGAGGTCTGTAAGTGCACATCTCCAGCACAATTTATGGGAGAGTTTGGAAAAATAATTGCAGTGTAGAATTGTTTGACTCAGCTCGCCATCTGGATTTGTATATTTTCGGTATGGAGACAGCTGCAACCTGAGGCACCACTTTTGACCCAGCTACAGCCCAACACTGAACCAGGACTTGCAAAGACATTCAAACCCATCCTTTGAATAAAATCACAGGAAGTCACTGAACAAACAGGTGGAGAATGAAAGAGACAGATAGATGGACATGCAGGCAGATGGACCGATTCACACAAAGGTACAATCAGACAACAGCACCAAGGGACAATTTAGTGTGCAGTTCTTGCACATTCTTGCTACCAAACAGGTGCACATGCACGCACGCATGCAAACACACACACACACACACACATATATATATATATAAACCTGAGCCAAAACCCTGCGGCGTGTTTTGGGAATACAAGTCTGGAAGCAGCTAGAAGGCACACAGCTTCACGTGGCTGCATGCAACACACAGGCACACAAACTCTCAGAAAGTACATTCAGGGAGAAACCCAAGGGGATGCAGTCAGACACACACAAACACAACAAAAGCATGATACACAAACAATGAATACCTCAGAAAAACAGACATAAGTCACAATTTCGGATGAGAGAGGACCTTGCCCATGGGATGCACACTCATACACTGTATATACCCGAATATATATATTTATATATAAATCCAACTTTGTGTGCACACTGCAATGACACAAACATGCACACATAAAGATAAAAGGAGAATGGAAAAAAACTAATAGAGAAAGATGGAGAGATGTGCAGGAAGGTTTTGCAGTGCGCTGTTTTGCATAGCGTGTTCGGTCACTCATGATGATGGATGGGGCAGGAAGTGACAGCATAAGTGCTTATTAAAAAGAGGAAATGGGGGCATTTATAAAAACTGTGTAGGGCTGTATCTGCAGCCCATGTGATCCTGGGCTGTGGTGTCATGCGTCCTGATCTGTGAGACTTCTCTGGGCTGCGCGCAGGACGAGCTTTATTCACCGTTTGTCATTCTCCTCTGAAA
Organism: Kryptolebias brasiliensis; assembly: GCA_028566095.1. Lineage (NCBI taxonomy): Eukaryota > Metazoa > Chordata > Actinopteri > Cyprinodontiformes > Rivulidae > Kryptolebias > Kryptolebias brasiliensis. The sequence goes on along the minus strand of JAOXNZ010000054.1, from coordinate 10,780,507 downwards.
GAAACTCGGCGAGGGCATTTATAGCTGGCTTTGTACTGGAGTGAGCGTGCCAGATTTACAAGGTGCAAGCATGAGGTGCAAAGTTGAAGCTGTTTTATTGCCTTATCACTTTAGGGGAAAAAAAAAAAGGCTTCTTTTTATTTTTTTTTCCAGTTTGACAGTAAAATTTCTTCAATAAGCAGGTGCCAACTATGCAGCTGTTACAAATGCAAATATGTGTGTTTGCACCTGAATGGAATTTGCATAGCGTGTTATCTACAGTACAACAAGAGGGGGGGAAAGGAGGAAGGGAAAGGAAAAAGTCTGCCACCAAGATGGAAGCAAACCTCTGATAAAGATAGTTTGATGTTGCTGGGCTTGTTTGTTGTGCTTCGTCCCTGTATGTAAATAGCAACAGCTTCTAAAACCAGCCCGATGAATTAAGACGGTCTTTTTCCGCTGAAAGGAACAATAGGCTCATATGCCAGTAAATTTAGCGCTTGTAATTAAATTGTACCAACTTAGAGTGGTGTGTTTTCAGTATTTAAATGAGACGTTTTAGTCGCATTGAAGGTTTCCTTTAATTTTTCCTCCTGCAAGACTTCAGTTTTTCTAATGGCAGCTTCAATCTAACCTTTCAAACGAGCCAATAAATGATGCCGACGGTGATCTGGGGCTGATCAGGCTCATCAGGCTGATTGTTATGTAATCTGTTCAGAGTTAGCCATGCCATACTTTCTGTCACAGGCTGAAGCTTTCCGGGTTCTAGCTCTGCCAAATCAAGACACTCATTCACACATTTTGTACCAAGCAGTGATGGGAAATAGTAGAGGATAGTTGCTGGCACTGGATGTTCTGTGTCATCTTTACCCAGATATTAAGACAGCGTAGTGTTACTTTCATTCTCATATAGAGGAGGTTTGCTTTTTGTTAAATTTCAACATCTTGATCAATTTGGGTTGTCTCTCATGAGCTTGTGAACCAACAAAGCTGTTCGTTTCAAAATGATTAGTTACATTAATTGAATTATCTCAGACCTGATTATTTATTAGTCTATTTATTGGTTTATTAAACAGGTAAACCAGATGAAAACAAACAGTGAATGGCTTATTTTTGATAAACTGAATCAGTTGTTTGCATGGAATAATAATTTGATCTAATTGCCAGTAGCTGCAGTCATTTTTGCTGCTTGGGTTGTTGTTTTTTCCGAAAAGCAAATCATGGTTGTCACAAACTTCTTATTTCTCATGACAGGAGCCATTTCCTTCTCTGCCTCTTTATGATTTAAGTTCTGTACAATATCAGTGTATTAAAAAAAAAAACCCAAAACTTCCAGCTATCATCGACTGCTCAACAACTGTCTGATGAGAAGCTGCAGCTTTATATGTCAAGTATATAAAAAGAGGGAGAAGACAGATATTACATATTCATTGTGTTGAAACAAACATCACAAGATTAGTGAGCTAATTGATTTGGTGATGTGAAGACGACTCAGAGGGGATCTGACATCTCCTTCAGAACCCCCTCACCCACTGCTTGACAATCCTCTGAGGCTCCGCTGAAAATCTTTCACTGGTCCGAGTCCTCAACATTTCCTCCCCACTGTTAGGATTCTGTCAGCTCAGGAGTACATTTCCTGAGCCAAAGTTATCCAGCCGTGTTTATAAGACAGAATGACAGAAGTGTCACTAACACCTTTAGTTTTGTGCGTGGGCAAAACCAGATGTGCTGTGAACATGGCTAAAAACTGCACTTCTGCATTGTTATGCGGAGAAGATGGGCTACGTAGTGGATTCAGTGACTTTCTATTAAAACAGAATGGTTAATTTGTTTTAGATGGTTTTAAGTGCAGCAACAACGGTGGCATCAATGCAAAATCTGTACTATACATACATACATGCCATTTCATGCAACTGTGCATACGTCAGCCCACCTGTTTATGACCTTGGACAAAGTTACAATAATAACAACGAAAGCAATCGTTCAGATTATTTGAAGTCCTTTTATTATCTTCCATGTTGTAGGTAGCGCTATGAACAACCTCAGTTTTGAGAAATAGATTTTGATTCTGAGTAGATTGAGGAGCTAATGACTAGTTTAAATGAGACCAAGACCAAACTGTTTTCTAAACCACCTGGGTTGATTTTCCCGATGGGATGCAACCACCTGCCACCCCTACAAAAAGCAAAAAAACGTTAATGTTCTCCTGTCTGTTTCTGCCCTTGTAGTTTATTTTGAAAGGATTACTAAGTGGAAACTGCCACAGGTGAGCTGCGCCTTTGCTGCCAGTATGCATGCATCCCTGTCCACGCTGATCCATTGGACCAGTGAAAATGAAGGAATATAACAATCCCCGGCTAGGAGATGTAGCAGCAGCACTCGTCTCTGTCGCTGAAGCTTCTGTTCCATTGGAGTAAACTTTAATTCACTGTAATTCTTCATCCCAATCGTGTGGACACAATCAATTTTTAAAACAAAAGCCAGAAATGGGCATTGTTTTTAAATCATAAAGCCGCCGCTGACTGTTTGCTCTCACAAATGACCATAAAATTCTATGTAAACAACAATGTTACGCGTAATTGATGGCGATGTAAAGGTTTTGCATGAACTGCTAATAAAATTGTAAGATTGGAGTTGTTTTAAGATGGCAGCAATTCCCTTTGTTCTTCGCCTCATTCAAACTAACCGTTAGAATTTAACTCCATTTCTCCAAACTGAACTTGTTCAAAGAGCTATCTATGACAGGTAAGACATTAATTGTTTCACAGAACTCCACTTCGAATGATCTGACCTATCGCTTTAAGGCTTTCCACCCTAGTTTTAATCTGTTTATCCTCAGAGTCATTGCCATGCGGAGCAAGATGTTGATTTTTTTTCCTGTTGAGAGTCTTAAGCAGCTTCCCAGTTTGTAGCTGTTACAGAATGTTTCACCTTTTAGGTCCTGAAGGGCTGCACTGTCGGCTGCTTTTCATCTTGCTCTTTTAATTAGTGACTGATTTAGATCTGGCTAGGTGATCCCAGTGTCTAGCCAATCAATGAGGGAATTAATGGAAGCTCTGGTGCAAACGGAGCAGAGAATCACCAGCGACTTTGTTGCCACTGGCTCATGAGCATTTTTTCCCAGTGGTTTAATAAGATTACAATAAATTTTGATTATTCCAAGATGTACTTCCGCTGTCTCGTCAGATCTGCTGAGAATCTTTCATCTAATTTGTTTCTGATTTCAATCTCGGTGCTTGTTAAACCAGCCAAGCATTTCATTCATGATTGTACTGTGTTTTATGTAAATCAACAGCGTGGAGGCATAATTATTCCTATATGACTGAACTGCAGTGATAGTAATTTGATGCTGAGGCTGTTTTGCTCACTCACTAAAACCATCAGAGTTTCTAGATGCCTGTTAAAAGGTTGAGCAGTGAAAAATTATTTCTCCTAAAACAAACATAATGAGATAATCCCTCAGGCCCTGCAGTGTAAGGACTTCTTGACAGAGTATTTGGTGGAAAAACTACAGAAAATAATTTAGATGGAGTAAATTATTTGATGTTATTGTCAGCTGGGGAGCCGAGGGGCCAGCCCAATGAGCAGTGCTGCAGTCCCATGTAATGTCAGGCGACGAAGGGAGAAAATGAAATATTTTTCCTCCTCGGCTGGTCTTGTAGTAGCATCTTACAAGAACTGGCAGCATGCATACAAACTAAAAAGCCTCCTTACGAAACTGTTTTTATTCATTCAATTCAAATTAGTCCAAGCCGGTTAGGCCCGGCTGAAATAATACCCTGTACTCTGTTATATCAACTCCCCCTGCAAGATCCCCAGACACTGACCTTTCCACATGAAAGCATGACCTTAATGATATTTATGTGTGAACACTCATGAGGGTAGTAAAGCATTTGTAGTCGATGTCCTCTGAATGGATGTGTTTGAGTGTGAAGGAGGAGGAAGATAAAATAGAGGCAGCGCTGGAATATTTCAGTGCATCATTCATACACAAATTGATTTGGTTTGTGGAGTCCGCACGATGTCATGTGGAGCATATGTGTGTATAAGAGCAACCGATGTCCTGAGGATTAAATGACTGACAGAGGGCTGGACGATAATACACACACACTCGCACACACATCAGCACACATACAGTTGGATTTATTCTTAAAATAATTCAAGATGCTCAAACTGAGGAACAATGGAAAGGGAAAGAATTGACAGGCCTTTGATTTTTTTATTGGTTAATTTTTCTAAACATGTTAGATGAGTTCATGCTTGAGCTTTACTATAATTACTAGACGGTGCAGCTGTAAAAAAGCTAAATGAAACACACTCTTCTCCACTTGAGTAATTATAGAGTCTATGCTGAATGTTGGAAAGATGGGATCATGTCAAAGATTTCTGTAATGATATCAGTAATGGATGTGATTTCCAGTCAGTGCCTTTTTGTGTCTCTGGCATGCCAAAACAGCTCTGTGGGTGACATTGTGATATGTTTCTTCTTTGTTTTTAAAACTAGGTCAGAGAATTGTAAGTGATGTGGAAGGGTCAAGAGTTCGTTTCATCTAATTTCCGTCAATCCACAGGGGGTTGACAAACAAGAAGCGCCCTCCGGTTCACATAATGAACGGTATCCCCTTCTGGTACAGAAGTGAAGTCCAATTAACTGTCATTGTCTCCTGGCAGAGGAATTTAATCCTATCAATATGTATTGAGAATGACTATCAGCTACTACCACATGTAAAACTGACTGAGTTATAACCATTTTGGCTTGGCTAATGTTGATAAGTTGTGGCAGCCATCTTGAATTGGGTTGGCTCCAAAAGTTAATCAGTTGTAGATGTCTATCCAGTGATTACTTTCTGAAGGTGTCATTAAAATCTGTTGAGGGATTCATTAGATATTTTGCTAATGGTACAGACAAACGAACACACACAGGCAAAATCTTTATTGCTATGCCTTTGGTGGCGGGCGATAAAAAAAGAAAACAGCCGGCACAGTGAGGCATTTTATGTGGCCACATGGAAGTTGAAGAGGCCTGAAATGTCAAAATAAAATGCAGTTTTGCTGTGAAGACACATCAAAGTGAGATGTCACAGTGACTGTTCTATTTTGTTCTTGCAAAAGGTTACAAAAACAAAAAAAAGGACAACTAGAGACCACCTGCTGGAAACAAATGTTTGACATATAAAGTCGAGCTAGGTTTTGCTTTTCTCCTTTTTAATAACAGTTTAATGGAACAATTCCATATCTGATTTGCATGTATTTTTTTTCTGCATTTGCAGATGCACAATACAAGTTAGATTCAATTTACACCTCATTTATAGAAAGACGATCCTTTAAATTCATAAACCACATTTTATTTCCCATATATGCTGTATCAGCAACCTCCTAAATTAAAAAGAGTTTCTCAACGAAACTAACAAGCTCTAATCTAGTTATCAACCTTTGGTATGTGTAATTTAAAAGTATTGAGCTTTTTGTATCTCTCCGTGAAACAAGAACCACTTGCTTTGATAAATGGCTCCATCATTTGTCATTTAAATGGCTTGTGATCGCCACAGCTATCAAGTCCAAGGGTGTCAGAGCCAGCAGCAGCAGGCTTTACTTCTGCTATTTACAGCCGTGCAGCATACACACTCACACACACACACATACACACACACATACACACAGAGCACTGAACACCCCGCTGCATGCTGCGCTACTTGGCGATCACTTTGCACACTATGCACAATGGGAACAAGAGCTGCTCGCCTGCCTGGTGGCTCTTCTACTCAACAGGGATCAAAGAGGGAGACGGAGAGCGATAGGGAGGTAGGAATGAAAGGGAGGAAGTTAGGGAGGGAGGCAAGGGAGGAAGTAGGGAGTGAAAGAAGCACAGGACAAAGGCGTGTGTGTGTATGTGGAGGAAGGAGGAGGAGGAGGAGGAGGAAGAAAAGATGAGAGGAGGTGCAGCAGAGGGAGGTGATGAAGTGACTGAATGAATAGATGGATGAGAGGATGAATGATGAAGCAAAACACACAAATCAAACTTAGCGACACCGAGGGTGGGAGAGTGTCTGCAAGCGTGTCCGCGTGTGTGTGTGTGTGTGTCGGGTGGGAAGAGTGGATGAACAAGTGTAGCATGACAGAGAGGGAGAAAGATTGGGAAAGGGAGAAAGAGGATCTGTTCCGTCAGAGAGGACACACTCCAGTGGCTGTGATTGAAGTATGGGCCAATTAACACGAGGAGCATTGAGCTCCAGCTGCACTCTCCTCTTCATCCCTCACTCCCATACACTGCCATCTTACGCCACACAACACACACTCGGGGATTCAGTCACTCATGTGCACACTGCGAGCGCCACACTGTGCTGCCGCTTTGTCTTATCTTTTGGTACAGAAAATTGTAGAGTTCTCAATCTCACTTTAGTCTTAACTGTGAACGAATTGGGGTTGGGAATTAAGTTTTTAATTTCAGAGTCACTTACAGCAAGAAGCAGAAATTGATTCCAGTGGTTTACAGTAATAGAATGCATATTTGTTTCGGTTTGTTTTATGTTGTGGAAAGCTGCCCAGGCTGTTTCAGTGCAGCTCGTGCCACTGGCAGCAGGGAACAGGTCCATTACTCTGCATGACAGCGCGGAATGAGCCAGCCGAGCAGCCTCGATGGGGGCTAAACACAACGCTGAGCACCGCACCTCTGCAGCTCCACACATGCTGAACGGCACAGACCTTCCCTTCGCCATTCCCATTCTTCCGGTCAGATCCGATGCAGCCCAAGTTCTGTTGCGCTGCCTACATTGGAGCTCAATGTAAAAGGGGCTCAGACAACCGTGGATGCCAGCAACTGATTTCTACCCGAGCGGTTCTCTCACCTCTTGGGATTTACTCTTCCTTTAGTCGCCGCAGGCCCTCACTGAGCTCGAGCATTTTCAGCAAAGTGGATGGAGGTGATCTGATTGTTTTCCTACTGTCACACTGCCACCAAGAATCAATTTCATTTTGTCCTTAGTGGCTAAACCGATACAAGTTTTTGGTCTCTTTGGTGCTTGTAGTAATAACATTGGCTTTACAGTTTCAGGGCATAAAGCAAGAACTATTTCAATGGCTGGTATTTGTTCAGGGGTTAGCAGAAAGAACGGAAGTCCTTCTATAAAGAAATAGTTATGTAAAGGAATTTGTTTATTTGCATGACTAAGTGTTGGCGATGACTGAACATAATTGGATGCTTACAAATAACCCAAATGAAGAGGCGTAGGTTTTGTTTGGTTATCAGAATGACACATAAAGCGGGAAACTAGAGCTCCTCCCATTGAGTGTCAAACACTTCATTCACTCTTGGATTTTTAGAAAGGTTGTTTATTTCTGTTTTAAATTGTTGGCATTTTAGATACAATTTAAGACTGACATGCTTCGTCATTCCGCTTTGCATTTAAGATCCTTAAGAGCCTTTATCATTTAATTATACCGCTTTTTGATTGACATATTTTTATGTGTATTTGTGCAAGTAACTGTTCATGTGGCACCTAATTGTGTCAATTCATTTATTGCAGTCTTGGCAAGACTTTGGAATTTGTTTCAGCAATGTTATTAAAGCTCTTTTGATTATAAAATAATTACCAAACCTACAAAAAAAACCCCACATTTTTAAATTGAAAAAAAAAAAAAAACCCAAAAATCTCAGGGCCAAATTCCTCACTAGATTTTGACAGTTTTTCATATGAAAAAAGTGCTGGCTGAGTTTTTCCTGAGCTAAACAATGTTATTTTTTCCTCAACCTTTTCTTTGGAGCAAGCATGTGCAGCTGTTTAAGGTGGTATCTCACTGGGATGCAACTGTTGGACACTAGTTGGCAACTCAAAATTGTGGGAAAATTGCAAGAAAATACAAAGTCTCACTGAATGATTGCGATAAATTGACCAGCGAGCCATGTAGCTGCATTTTAAATGGCCAGTATTTGAAAATCACTACTTATTTTTGTTCACATGGTTTGTAAAACTGTACTCTTGGCTGTGCACATTATTTTATTACCCAGATCATACTAATCTCATCTCTCTTTGTACCCACCTTTATAATTTGATCTGCTAGAGTACACTTTCGAAATGAAGACAGGCAGATTTTGACCAGTTTAGTAATTATTATTAATCATCAGTGTAGTTTTTAGACC
>JAOXNZ010000054.1:10748736-10762579 GCA_028566095.1 Kryptolebias brasiliensis | reverse complement strand
CAGTGGAAGTGTTTACAGCTTGTGTGCGTGTGAATGAAACTGAGTAAGAATGTTTACAAAAGGCAAGTCTTTTGAATATGGGATCGTAGATCTCTAAATGTGAGGACCAGCCTGTGAAGCGGTGTTAATTAAGTTTAAAGGGAAAACTGATCCTGTTTTCCAACTTCCAAAGTCACAAATGTGCACAGATTCTGTATGAAGAGAAGGTATGTGGAAGTACCAGTAGGATGGAGAGAATGCTGAAGGTCAGTGTCACTGATCTGCAGAAACTCTGCACTGTTTGATCTGTAAATGGCACCAACTGTGGCTGTCGCTCTGCCTCTGATCTTCCTGGTAGGGTGGCAATGAGCAGATATGGGTGTGCATACGACTGGGTAGGGATGGTGTGTATGCGCTGTACATTTTTGTGGATGCAGTTGCAGAAAATAAAACAAGAGGCACATTTCATAATCCAGTGGAAAAAAAGAGGGAACAGAAAGCTGTATATTCATCCTTTCCATTTTCTCTTGAGGATTTAAATTGTAACACATTGATAAACTTCCTTTGAAGATGTAGCTCAGCCTAGTCCTCATCCCCTCCCACCCCTGAGCAGACTTTTTAGAAACGCTCCCTTCTGGACGTCATAGGAGAATTCACTCGACAGGCCAAGCTGTTTTAGCCCTTCGGCTGCATGATTGCTGCGCTCCATAAAGACTTCAAGCCTTGCGATGCATATGATCTGTTGTGCACAAAGATGGAGCAGTTCAGAGCATTTTAGTCCTTTGTAGTAAAATTATTTTTAATTTTTCATGGTTTAATAGCTGCAGTTTTGACACAGAGGATCAATTTATTGATGGGATTTGTAACTACATCTGCTGCTTTCCTTCCCAAATCAGGAATCAGGTTCCATCTTTCTCCAGTTCAGCTCTTCTACTGCACTCCAACTAGAGGTCATCTTTGAGGTGCTCGAGGAGTATGACTGGACCTCCTTTTCTGTGGTGTCCACACGTCACCACGGCTACCAGGACTTCCTGTCTGTGGTGGAGGGCCTGACGGACGGTTCATTCATCGGCTGGGAGAAGAAGAGTGTGGTGATCCTGAATGTGACTGACGACCCTGGGGGGGCTCGCACGCGGAGGCTGCTGAAGGAGAACGAGGCGCAGGTGAGACAGGGGGGAGGGAGGAGGGATAGAGGGAGGAAAGGGGAGGAAGTGCTACGACTACCATTGGGGGGCCCCTTTTCCGACAGGTAGCTTCCCAGCTTTTTCCTTCCTTCTTCGTCTCTCCCTCTGTACCTCCATCTCTCTCTCTCCCCTCTCTCCTCTATCCCTCTGTTCTTCTCTTTCCACGACGCACCAAGAGTTCTATGGTACAACCAAAACCACGAGTCAGTTTCTTTTTCTGGCTGGCTATTTCTAACAGTTTCCTTTTGTTTCCAATTAGGAAACTTTAACGCTGAAAAAAACAAAAACAAATTGATACCCTTACTGCCTGACAGCATTCTATTAACTTGGTGTTCACTGTTGTTTTTAAGCCACATTTAAAAATTACAAAGGCTATGACTGTGCTGGAAAATTTTTAAACTAATATTTTTCCCTCCTCTTTGAGAAAAAAAAAATTCTCCAGACAAGAACAACAACTCTAACATCCCCGTGTTGCGTCAGTAGGTGGAGATAATGTTGGGGGTAAAAAAAGTGCCTCAAAATTGGAATAAGATCCTGAACATGGCTTGCGGTTCTCCAAAACAAAACAATTTCTCTTTCTTTTGAATTTGGCAATGTTTACCATTTTCTTTCAGTAAAACCGTTTTTAGCACGATTGAAGCAATGTCCACAGAGTTCGGACAAATCTTGCCAGAAGTAAAAAAAAACTGATAACACGTCCATTATTGTCTTGGTTTAAGTCTCGTACGCAATATGCAACACAACAGTGGGCAAACTCAAAATAGGCTGCAGCATCATTGTTGCTCAAACATCTGAAATCTAAAATTTGCCGAAAACACACTGAAAAGTGAGCTTTTAAAACTTGTCACTTCAGAATGTCTTTGTAAAAATTTGTTCTGTCAAGGTTGTGACTTAGTTGTTTAGAAAGTTTTCATAGTACCTGAAGAGAACCCAGAGAAGAATGGACAGGGAGAACATGCAAACTCCACGCAGAAAGGTCCCAGCAAAGATCAAAACCAGGAACCTTCTTGCTGCGACATGACAGTGGTAACCATAATGCCACTGTAAGTTTTTTAAAATAAGGGGTCGTCCATATGGAAATGCAGTTTTTGCACAACTTTCTTAATATTTGTTGTTTCTAAAATTATCCTTGTAAACATGGCACTGTTTCTAGAATTGTCATCCACATGGAAACACTAAAAATGACCCAAAACCCTATTGTAACCTTGCCAGGCCTGTATGTGGTGCTGTAATGTTGCTACTACACCAAAAACAGGAAACAATGTGTGGAGCATGAGCGCATAGCTTGCATGCTGGGTCCAAACTGTAAGAACGAGAAAACTAAGAAGATGTGCTCGGGTTGTAAGTTAAATTTCAGGTGGGGCCGTGGCATCATTGTTTACAAAAGGTGGAACTTTGCTGTATTAAAAAGACACAAGGGTGATGTTTCAAGATTTTTCCACACTGAAGCCTGTTTTCAAAAAATATCATTTCGGGGCTCCTAAAACGCTGTTTCTGTGTGGACACAAGACTGTAACACTAACAAACCTTTGCATGTTCAAAAAAAATCATTCTCATGTTGACGGGCCCTAAGTTACTTAAACAAACAGCAATCATTTTTGTGAGATGACATTTCATCTTCAAAGTTTAAGAAAATGATATATACCTAGATGCTGTGTTGTTTTCAGTGTTGATGTTTTCTCCTAGAAGTGATCTGCACAGAATGAGTTTGCAAAGGAATATTTACAGAAGCAGTCCTGTTGAAGAGCAAGACTACAGCCTATAAAATGAATAAAGCCCACTTGCGATTTACTTTTCTGAAAAACAGCTTATATAGTTCATGATTTGATTAAAAAAGTAATATAGTTTGTTTCCATGAAGTAATATTTGTTTCTACCTTAGTGTAATTCAGTTAATTTTATCCAATGAGTTTTTACATTACGGGAAACTGAACCAAATCTCGTCTTTATACTTAATTTGTTCAGTAATTCCGAGCAGAAGGAACTGTGGTTTTGGTTTGTACTTCTGATGTCTTTCATTCCTTTAAACTGTATGCTTGCTCGTTCTCTTCTTCCTCCCTTCATTCATGCTTTTTTTTATTATCCCCGCTTCTTGTGTTTCTTTCCTCTACTTCCAACCTGCCAGTTTCTTCCACACTTCTTCATTTATCATTGTTTTTACCCGAACCTCCTCTTTGACCCCCCCATGATCCTCTTGTTCAATTTTTCAATCATGTCTGTGTTGGTATACCTTCTGCCGCCACACTCCACTTCCCCTCACCCTGGCCCTCCCCTCAGCCTCCCTCCCTGCATTTCTTTGCCTAGAGACAAGCTCAGTCACCTCTGCTGCTTTGCGTTGTACCTTCATCTCTGTTTGCCCATCTTTCATTCCTTCATTTGTGCACTCCACTCGCTCTGCATGTCCTCCCGGCCACAGGCCCCGCTCTCTGCTGGCTCGGTTTAGTCTGGGTCTCAATGTCATTGCTAATGTCCCAGCATGGCTGCTTGTGTTTTTGTCTGCAAGTGTGTGCACGTGTATTGGATTCCTTAGGCTCCACTCTCCAAGAGTCATTGCAAATTTAACACACTGCCTGCAGTGAATTGCCCATTCAAAGAGCTAACTATTTAACCTTCTTGCTTTTCACAACACCCCTCAGTTGTTAGCTTTCCTTTACTTCAGGGCTAACAAATGCTTGTGATTGCATAGTGATGCTATTTATTTTTGTATCTCATGCTTCCTTTCTCTGTGTTACATTTATTGTAAAGTCTTCTATCGTGTGGATGACCTGATGAAGGTCTCCATTCACTGTCTGTGTCCTGCTCCATTTCTCTTCCAGCTTCTGTCTTGTTAGTGTTTCTTCTGCTGTCGTTCTTTCTCTGTCATATGTTCCTGTCTTTCTACAATCTCCATCTTGTGATAGTGTGTGTGTGTGTGTGTGTGTGTCTGTTTCTTATTCAGATTCTCTCCTTCAGTCTTCTTTTCGGTGTCCCTCTCTCTGTCTGTCACCCTCTTTCTCCCTCCTTTCTCCCCCCACACTGTCGCTCCCAGTCGCTGCTTAATTCACTGGAGGTTTATTGGCACACAGGCAGAATTGTTTTGCCAAGCCATTACAGTTCAAAATTCAATGAAGGCACAAGTCTCAAAATGTGCTTTCTGTCTGTATCCCTGACCACCTCTCCTCTCTATTGCCTGAAAGAGTTGTCTTCCTCTGTTTGTCCTTTGGTTCTTTTGCCTCTTCTCTATCAGTTTTTTGCATTTTTCTTCCACTCTGAATGTGTCCCTTCTTCTTTCTGGGTATTTGTCAGCATTTACCCTTGCTGCCTCAGTTCCATCTCCGTCTTGTCAATACTGTCCTTCCGTCTTTCTCTATTTTCTTTGTAACCCTTAAAACCACCATTTGGTCAATTTCCACCCCTCCTTCTTCCTCTCTTCTCATCTTTTCATACTTTAGTATTTACTGCAGAGAGCTCGTCCAAGGTCACTGTTGTCTTTCTATATTGTGTCTTTAATATATAAATTTTTTCTCTCTTTCATTTCGCCTCTTCTTTCACAACTGTCTTTTATCTTTCCGGGCACCAATTTTACAAAAATATGCATTCCTTTTGCTTTTCTTCACTACCCCCACCTCCCCTTTCCGATCTCTAAGGAGTGACTATTTCCATCTTTGACGACTTCCCTCCATCTCCATTTCGCTCCTCTTGTCTCTTGTTGTCCTCTCTCCTCCACTCCGCTTTTAAAAAAACACATTTCGAAGTTTAACCTCTTTCCCCTCGTTTACCCTCAGATGTTTTCCTTTTTTTTACTGTCTCCTTCCTTACCGATCTTCTCCCTCTTTTGCTAAGTATTTTTTTATTTGCTCCACCACTTACAGCAGTTCCTTACCCCCTTTCTTGTTTTCACCCTGTTTTCATTATTCATTACAGTAACTTGTTTCATCAAGCTCAAGCTCATTAAGCACTGACCTCCATTGCGTTCTGTACCTCCAGCTTAGCTCACGCAGCCACACAGTCCTCCCTCTTTCTGGTGTGTGTGCTTTTCTTTTAAAATCATACACCCGACTTCCATAAACCTTATCACATCGCCTTACCGCTATCTCTCCCCTTACCTCTTCCAGCGTTCTTGTTATTTGTTGATATGGCTTTTTCTATCCATCTCCATCCTCTCCCACTCAGGTGCACCTCCTCTCCAGCTCTATATTTCCCCCCTAACTTCTCCCATCCTCTGTCTTACTCCACGTCTCCCCTTTCCCCTCCTTATCTCACTGGAGTGTATGTGTGTGTGTGTGTCTCCCTCTGTTCCTGTCCCCTCCCTGCCTACCTTCTGTCCTCCCAGGTGCGTTTGCTGTACTGCTCTCAGGAGGAGGCTGAGCTGGTCTTCCGTGCCGCCTGGGCCGCCGGTCAGGCCGGAGCCTCGCACATGTGGTTTGCGGTGGGCCCAGCTCTCTCGGGTCTGGGCATGGAGAGCCTGCCTCGGGCTTTGTTTGCCGTACGGCCTCAGGGCTGGAGGGACGAGCCTCGCCGAAGGATCGCTCGGGGAGTGTCTGTGCTGACTCACGGGGCAGTGGCAATGCGCAAGGAATACGGTACCACTAGTGGGCCAAACTTTGTCACCACTTGCATGACGGACGCCAATCAGACCCAGAGACTGCGAAGCAGGATGAGGTAAGACAGATAAGGGAAATGACAAATCAAAGAAGTATAAGATAGCTGGCAGGCTCCAGACAAAATATGCTAAATGGAAGAAACAAAAGTAGAGACGGCATAAGGTGAAATCCTAGGAAAGGAAATTTGGTTCAAGGCCAGAATTAGCGGAAAAATATATGGGTGGAATTAACAGAATCAGTGTCAGAGAGCACACACACGGGAGATATCTGAATTTGGGTCTGGCTATCATCCATGCAAAATAGATGTTGTTTCTGTGTATAGTTGTGAGTTGGCAAAATTACCGTAGCATCTGTAGCAAGCAGACCATGTCTCATGTATATTAATGAGCTGGTTTTAATATATTCCTTATAGGCTGTTCAAACACAGAGCAGCACACTCGAACAGGTCGCGCACGTGATTCTAGTTATCTTCTCAGTTCATTTTTTAAATGAGTCATTCTTAGTCTAGATGTTATATATCTATATCTATATATATATAGATATAGATATATATATATATGTATATATGTCTCTTACATGATATTAGTGAAACTGCTTATTTTGGTTACTGAAAATGGGCCAAATATCTGATTAATTAGTTTATTTGCAGTCAATTTTGCAAATGATTCTGAGCACCAACAGAGAGGCAATTATCGAGAAATGATTAATGGATTCTTCTGTCTTTGTTTATAAACTATGTCCAGGAGAAACATGTCTTGGTTTCTGTTTTTTTAGCACTGCTACCTGCTGTTCACTGTCTGCAACTACAAGCTGCTGTTCCACCTGAAGCTTTCTGTCATGCAACTAAAAAAGCTTTCAGATTTTCTGTGTTGTTTTGAAGCCAAGAAGGTGACATAAAGAGAACATCCGAAGACATGTCTACGATTATGAGACTCACTATAGAGATTGAAGCCTATGCAGAGATTAGCAGTCGTTTGATTTCAAAGATCCTGACAGTTCTGTGTGTGTGATCATTTGTTTGTGGATTTGATTAACAGACAATCCCTGACTGTCACCACAGAGCTCCTGTGAATTAGTTTCAAGCAGAAAGGAACCTGGCAGGCATTTTATTTAATCAAATGCAACATTAAGATTTCTCTTTTATCGTTTAAGTAAACCTTTAATGTATTAATGCTGTGTAGTTTCTTAAACATTGTCTCACCGTCTGTTCCACCTCTGATAACAACCTTGCAGGTATTTCGGCAACATCACGCTTGGTGGTCGAAACTATTCCTTCAACAGTGATGGTTACCTGGCGAACCCCTTCTTGGATGTCATCTCCTGGACTCCTGGACGTGGATGGGAAGATGTAAGGACACGAGATCAGTTCTTCAAATACAATTATGTGGATGTAGATTTGAATGCCAGTTAAAAGTCTTTCTTAAATAAGCAAAAAGCTAAAAATCTGATGTCTATATATTCTGCACAAATAGTTTTTGTGAATGTGGAGATACCTGAGACTCAGTAAAAACGTTTCCACCGACACAATCCAATGATGATTAGAAAAACACTTATGGTTTAAATACCCTATGTGAGCTTGAATGAGTGATCTGTGTTGCACTGGTAGCTGAAGAAAGAGCATAAACCTGACAGGATGGACAGTTGGACATATAGGTTAATGCTCGACTAAAGTTCCTGATCACTAATAGAGTCTAAACTCAGAACAGAGAAGCTTCTGCTGGCAGTTTAACTACTTTTTGTTTGACCTGCTTTTGTGCTTTGTCGCTGCTAAATGTCTGTGCCTCTGATTCATCAGGTAATGCTTTAAATGCACACTCACGGCTCTCAACTAATTATTTTATAAAATTTTTATTATTAAATTACCTATGAAGCAAAAATGGCAAGCATTTTAAAATTCAAGTCATTTGCAGCTTTTTGGTCACTGTAAGCTTGATTTTTCTATGATTGGTCTTTAAACAGGAAGTATGAAAACATTATAGCTTAAGAAATGTCAGAAAGTGAGTTTGCATCTTCCACATACAATATTATGGTAAAGACATTGAGGTCAATGCTCAGAGTCTTTTTTTTACAGAAAAGAAAAATGGTGAGGTTAACTTGAAGTTTAAGCAGTCTGACTAATCTAAATTGTATTTCTTTGAATTTCCCTGGACAGGGTTTTCTTTATAAGATAATTGATAGAGGGATAGCGAAATGAAATAGTTTTTTTCACATTTCATGCCTGTTTTTTATGACTAACCCACATTGAACCTAAAACCATAGTTCAGATTTTTTAAAGTAGGGTGCCATGGTAAGGCTATGAATGATTAATATCTTACTTGTTGTATGGCACTCTTTGAATGACCTCAGTTTGGAAAAATAGTTTCATTTTAACTGGATTGATGAGCTAACGGTTAGTCACAACTGAGCCAAAACCAAAGTAGATTGCTGCCGTCTTAAAATGATTGATTCCAAAATAGTTTCACAAATATTTACGTGGCATTCTATGGCTATTTGCAAGAACAAATGGCAGCAGTAGTAGCTAGCTGTAGCACTTGCTGTGCAACCTGGTGCACAAGAAAAATCCTTATGTTTTTGCTAGAATAACAGTGTAGTACAAAAGTGACAGCAATGAAAAGATTTATAAAATAACATTTGCATTATCCACTATGAAATCTTTGAGATAGGACTTGTTAAAGATAGCTTCAGTTCACTTTGTTCTTGGCCACACTCAGACCTGCTGTCAGCTCATTAATTAATTAATCCAGTCAAATTAAACTCTGTTCCTCCAAACTGAGGTCATTCAAAAAGCTATCTACAACAGGTATGATATTAATGTTTCATAACCTGTCCACACAACTTAAAATATCTGAACCATCCTCTAAAGCTTTAGATAAACATTAGACCACTATTGAACATTTCTTTAGCCTTTCAGAGGCGTTAGTAATTGTTTAATAATAAAAATTTGAGGTAAACAAAAGTTCTTAAATATATTCATGTTTGTGAGAGAGTTGTACTTAGACTCCCTTCATTGTGAACCCATCTTTTAAGAACATTAAAATTAATTGCAGCCTTGCAGACAAATTTCATAATTTCCCCATCAGACAGCAATATCCTGTGGTTTTTATGATCAATAGTTGTTGATTTGTTCTTACTTCCCGGCTATAGTCACAAGTGTTTGCTGAGAAAGAAGTGTTGATTTGAATGGTGCTTAAAAATCTCTGGGTGTAATCACTGTCTGCTTGTAGACATACGTATAAACATGAGCTGTATGCATGTCTCCTAAGCAACGCCAGCCTGGTATGTCATGAATATTCCATAAAACTGTTGTTGTTCTGAAATCCATAGCATGAAGCCTTGTCACCTGTTGGAAATGTTTTCCCTTTAATGCAGAGGGATTTTGCCCTTGTCAGTGTCAGAGGAGCGAGAGAAAGCGATGCTCATTTTCCCAACTTTGCACCAGCTCTTTACCACCACTCTGCACATGCATAAAGACACACAACTGCCTCAGATCATACACTCTGCAATGGCACAAATGGCGACACACAAGCACAAACACACATTGGCGGTTCTCAGCCTCCTGCTGGTTTTAACAGCCCACCAGAGTCCGGTCTCAGCGTGTCGTAACATGCTGACTCCTGCCATATCCCTCAAATCCCTTTCAATTATAGGCTCCTGCACTGGTCCTTCGACTCTGTGCAAACCCGGTGTGCGAGACCTGCCCACACAAATGCTTAGAGCACACGCACACACAGACATCCACAGAAATGAGAGAACACACTGTATGCTTACACCCTTCTTGCATAAACCCAGTGCACACACACACATTGAGGATAAGACGCTCGTATCTCCCCATTATGCACATCCAAGCTGTTGAATATTTAATGTTCTCTTTACAATGACTGCACCATTACTTAGAGCTGGGGAGCACCCATCTTAACAGACTGAAACGCTGCAGACAAGTGCTGAAGGTTGTCCAACATTAGTACAGTTTCTTTCAGCTGTGGACACAGCCCAAAGAGCTAGATATTCCTTAATATTAGCAGAATTTCATGATCATTTATTAAAAGCTACTCTCAGCTCCTGAAGAATGAAACTTTAGTTTAAAGTGGCCTCCAGTCTTCAAACTTTTGCTTCGAGCCAAAATACTTTCTCTGCCATATAAAAATTCAAGCAGTTTTTAGACTTTGCAAGGGTAGCTTTTTTCTTGTTCTTTTCCTGACATGAGTGTCTGCGCCTTTCTAGGTATTTGTCTTATAGAGTGCAGCATGCTCTCCAGTAAGCTCAGTCTGTTTCCTGTCTGTGTTGCCTCAGAGTGTTTTGATTGAATGTCTGTTGCTGAGCTGCGGTCGAATTTCAGTCGAGACTCTGTCATTGTTGCCAGCGCTCACATTACACAGACAGGCAGACTGCAAAAAAAGCTGCCAAACTTTTTGTACTCCTCTGGCCTGCTTAAGCACTCACATTTTTTATTCATGTTTTTTTTTTTTTTACTTTTATTATTTTTGTGTGTGCATCCTAATCTTTGTGCTTGTGCAAGGGTTTACTGCTTGCACGAGTACTCTGTTTTATGTCTGCGTTTCATCCCGGACACCGATCACACAGAGAAGTGTCAAAAACAGGCTCTTCTTGGAGGTAGCCCTGCCTTTCAAAAGTTTAGTATCCTTGACATCCAGAGCACTCAAAGAAAAACAAACCACACAAACACAAAGAGAAAAAACAGTGATACAGCTAAAAAAGATTTGTGACAGACATTTTCAGGTCACAGTGGACACAGAGAAATGCAGTCTCACAGTGGTATCTAAGAATCGATGGACTACATTGGTGTTTTTATTGTATTGAAGGCCTCTGAGAGTAACTTTTGATTAGAGCCTTTTAATTGTGTGTGTGTTTGAAGGGTTTCTTTTGTAATTAGGTCATGTTAAATTCAATTTAACTTTATCTCCAGGCTGTTCTGTGGACTTGAGGTTAAAAATGTGTATTTCAGCTTGGCACAGCCACGTTTTCTGACAGTGGAGCTAAATTCGGCTAAATGAGTTTCTCTCCTTAATATTTAAATAATAATATTCATGATTGTTATAATGATAACACGTGCAAACTGTAGGGGACCTTAGCAAACACAAAATTGGCTGTATCACCTTTACAGATAACGAGCTGAAATACGATGTGGAAGATCTCACAATAATGTGCAGGATTGTGTATAACAGTATTTTCAAGATTTAACCAAGATGGTTGTAACTGCCATTTCTTACCATAAGATGTTCTAAGTTTAAAACTCTTGCATGAAAGGTGGTGGGCAACATTCAGTCCTCCAAGGAATGCTACGACTTTAATTATGTTGTTCATCTTCTAAATTTACCTCTATATTAAGAGCTAAAATAAACATGGTAGATGTAAAGCAATGGCACCTTTGCTGACACACAGATTTGACTGGTAATTGCTAACATCTAATACAGCAATTAATATTTAGTGTTTGGTGTTTGAAAATAGAGTAAACAAAGCCAATATCCTGTGTAATACCTGTACAGTTTAATCAAATCTGACTACATGGCCTGCAGGAAGCACTGCCTTTACGAAGCCCATATTCTTCAGCTTTTATTGATGCTGTCAAAGAGACGTTTATTTATTACTTTACTCATTTTGTGTTCACAGTTAACTGTGTTTCTGGTCCTATATGTTGTGTACTTCTTGTTTCTCCCTTCAAATAATATTAGAAGTGATAAAAGATTTCAAGTTCACACATACACACAAAAATGATGAAATTTACCAACATCTCTGATATTGTTTTGACTCTGTTGAAGTTAAAATCTCAAGTTCTACTTAATAAATCAGAAAAACACATTATAACATACAGCAACACACATTTATTTTGTTTAAAGGCAGTGCTACAAACCATCAAATATCATTTATTAATTATTGACTTTGCACCTAGAAATTCAGGGGGTGTCCACTTTGGAACATTTTTTATTTTTAGTGATTCAGCCTTGCATGCACGCAGAAACAGTGTTTTAGGAGTGCCAAAATGGTATATTTTGAAAACGGGTTGCTGAGTGAAAACATCTTGAAACACCAGCCTTGCAATTTTGTGGAACAACAAAAAGGCATCCTTATGATAATAATGTCATAGCCCCACTTCTAGTCAAAGCTACGTCCGGAGGGTGTCTTCTTTTTCTTGTCATGTTTACACTTTGCACCCAGGTAAGCTGCATGCCCATGCTTGGCCTTGTTTCCTGTTTTTGGGTGTATTTTCATGGCAGCGTTACAGCACCGCATGCAGGCCTGGCATAGACACTACAGCATTTTGGAGCATTTCCTATGCTTTTGTGTGGATGAAGACGAATATATTTTTAGAAACGCCAAATAAAAAGATCGTTTTGGGAAAATGATGTTTTTTGTGTGGTTTGGACAGAGCCTTAAATTTCACTGACTGCTTTGCTCCAGGTCTATCACAGCAACACCAGCGTCTGCATGTGCTCAAAAAATGTAAAGACATGGGAGCTGCCCAAGCACTAATTGTCGTTATGAATCCAAATGGAAATTTAACATGGCAATACTTAAAATTACATACTAATCAGTTGTAATCACTTTAATAAATCGGCACACATTTACCAGGCATGGTTAGAATCAGAATACTACAAAATGCAATTAAAACAACATAAAAACACAGCATCAATAGGTAGTTTTAGTTTAAAGTTAGGTAGAATAGAAACCTTTGTTTTGTTATTAGCAACAGAAAAACAAATTGCGGGTGAACAGACTTCCTAAAGGAATCAATTGAACTCTCAGCTCAGTTAGGTTTCACTCAGTTCGAGTGATCAAGCAGGGAGACACACAATCAATAAATTAGTGAATTGATTTTTTTTTTTGGCAGAAAGAGACTCAAAGCTTCTGATCACAAGGATATCCACTCCAAGATTGGTTAATGCAACAAGATGTTCGCATGAGATGATCAATGCTTTCATTCCTCACAGGGTTACTTTTACAAAGCCATAAAAATTTCCCATTATTTTAGTCAAACTTTTCCAATAAAAGCAAATGAAATAATTAAAAAAAAAAATGTTCTGATTTGTTTTTAGCAAATCAGTTGTTAAATGATCAGTTTACGAGTAGAAAAAAACTGCTTAAAATGCACAATTCACCTCTCGCCTCAGTTAGGTTTCACTCAGTTGTGAGTAATTGTGCAGAAGTACATGCAATCAGTAAATGAATGAAGTGAATTGATATTTTTGGCATGAAGAGACTCCAGGCTTTTGATCATTAGAATATCCACTAACGGCTAAAGTAATCAGGCGTTAGCACAAACTGATCAATGCCGTTTTCTTTCACAGGGTTCCACTTACAAAGCCACATAATCACAATGACACACCTGCAAGGTGTTCTTTTTTTATTTTAGTGCACTTCTCCAAAAAGGCAAATGGAAAATTAAACTTCTGATTTGCTTTTAACAAATCGCCAGAACAAGTTGCAAAGCATATTTTCTAAAATAACCAGTTCATCTCTCAGCTCAGTTTTGTTTCATTCAATTGTGAGTAATTGTGCAATGATAAACACAATCACTAAATGATTTGAGTGAATTGATTTTTCACTTGATTTTTTTGGCACAGGGAGACTCCAGGCTTTTTGATCATTAGGTTATCCACTCCTAGCTGGAACCTGTTGTTGGCACAAGATAATCAATGTCCTTATTTGTCACAGGGGTACATTTATAAAGCCACATAATCACAACTGCACACCTTTAAGTTTCCCTTTGTTTTACCAAACTTTCTCATTAAAAGCAAAGGAAAAGTAATTGGATGACCAGCAAAAGGAAAGGGTACACTTGCTGGTGCTGCTGCAACTTCAGTGAGAGGAAAACACTCATTTAGATCATTTCACTTGACAGAACCATGTTTGTTCATTGATTTGCCCACAAAGTGATAATAAGTGGCTTAAACTTAGCCCAGCAAGTTCTGGAGTACTTTATTGCAGAACAGTGGATCTAGTAAAATTACAAAATAAAAAACAGTTTAAAAACAATATTCATCATTTTGACTTTTTCCAAATTGAATGCAATTACTCAATGTGTGTACTCGATGTGTCACCAGAAATGCGATTGAACAAATCTTTTGATTTAGTAAATAGT
>JAOXNZ010000054.1:10733134-10748636 GCA_028566095.1 Kryptolebias brasiliensis | reverse complement strand
CTTTTGATTTAGTAAATAGTTGTCATTTGGAATATTGCAGGGCATTTCTATGCAAAAGTAAGAAAAACAACAACAAAAAACAAAAACAGGTGAGCAAAAAAATAATTATAAGTTCTGGTGTCCTCTAGTTGTAGCAAATAAAGGAAAGTTTTCTCTGAATTTTGCTGTCAGATGATTAATGCATCAAATACGTAAAATCAAAAATGAGTAGGCAAAGGTAAACAGACAGGTACAGACATATCCAGTCCTTGAAGTTAAGACAATTTAGGTTCTTAATAGATTATTATATTGTTTACCTTAGATTTGTTTATCCTTATACACACTATGCAAATTAAAAATGAGTTCTTATGTCATTTTTATAAACACAACTTCTTGGAGAGTTGGAGAAGAAACAAATATTGCTCGTAATGAATTGAATCCAGAATGTTTTAATAATGGGGCATATTATTTGTGAGCAAGAGGAAAAAAAGGGGTTTTAAAATAATAGAACCAACTGCACAGATACATATTTTCCAGACATATTTGTAGAACACCTTACAAGTTAAAATCTTGACGAGGGGAAGAGGACGAGCCAAAAATATTCTCTAAATTTGGAAACTGTACTGAATCCAAATATGGTTACATGAACTAATTCTGTCATTCTTTTTGAAAACCTTTGTTTTAATAACTTCAAGTCTAAATGGGAAATTTAGGGGCACCTTTGCCTTCAAGATCCACAAAGAAAGTCAGCAGAGTCAGTGTGGTTTGATTGTTTTTGATGCTTTTTGTTCGTCACAGTAAAAATGATGTGTTGATTAATCATTATTAGCGAATGTAAGTATAAAAACTTGTTTGTGTACTGCACCTTTCTCTGACATTTCTCTCTTCTGTTCCCCTAGGTAGGCTGGTGGGAGAACGGTGTGCTGAGGCTTCGGTACCCAGCCTGGTCCCGCTACGGGCCGTTTCTTAAACCGCCTGATGATGCCCAGCACCTGCGTGTGGTCACACTGGAGGAAAGGCCATTTGTCATTGTAGAGTTTGCAGACCTTGCTTCTGGGACCTGCATCCGTGATTCAGTTCCCTGCAGAAGACCCCATAATGCTAGGTCTGAATGTTTCATTTTATTACGAATGTGATGTCATCCTTTTCCATACTTTAGTATAATTTAACATTAAAGGGATAGTTTAGATTTTATGTTTAGGGGAGTTCTGCGACAAGATTATGAACAATTAATAAATTAATATCTTACCTGTTGTAGATAACTTATTGAGCAACCTCAGTTTAGAAAAATGAGATTAATTCCTGACAGCTTAAAACAAAGTCAGTCTCAAACAGCAGTTCATGCAGTCACTAACTTATAAACCTTTACACTGCTGTCATTTTCACATTACATTATTTTCTGGCAGAAATATTATTATATTCCTGGTGGAAGTGCCTCAGGCTGCACTGGAAGTGCTACATCTAGCCACTATTAAAAGCTAGCTGCTATTTGTGCTTGCAAATAATCATAGATTTTCATATAAATAACCACGTAATGCAAAGTGACAGCAATGTAAAGGTTTTTTAAAATAGCTTTTGCACAAAACACTAAAGGTTTTTAGATTGGAGTTGTTTTAAGACAGTCATCTACTTTGGTCTTGGCCTTATGCAGACTAGTTGTTAGCTTGTTAATCTGTTCAGAATTAAACTCTATTTCTCCAAACAGAACATTCAAAGAGCTTTCTACAACATTAAGATATTAATTGTTCATAACATTTCCAGTGGACCCCGCTTAAAATGATCTGAATTATCCCTTTACGACCTCTCCGAAGTAGAAATAATCAGAAAAGAATTAACTGTAAGAGGAGTGGCAATGTTTTTATATCATTTATCATAGTTGTGAATAGAGGTCCTATGCTCTCGTGATGCCGGCCAACTGAGGTTACATCAGTCATCTATCAACACCGTAGTTCTTTCATTCCCTGGCCATAATCAATAACAGACTGCTCTCCAGCAAACTGACTCAAGTCTGGAATCAGATATGACCACAGAGGAGCTTTATGGTTCATCAGCTTCTGAAGGAATGACAGCACCTGTCCCACGCTGGTTTATCAAACCTGCCATCAAGGACTTTGCCACAGTTTTTTGTGTGTTCCTTTCCTTTCCTAGCCTTCCTGTTCTTTTCCTTTCCTTTCCAGATATTTTCACCTTTTTTTTCCTTCACTAATTTGCCTCTCTGTAACTCTTTCACAGTGCTATTCACGAGGGTGTGGCTCCTCTGAAGCAGTGCTGCAAAGGCTTCTGCATTGACATCCTCAAGCGACTCGCCAAGATTGTCGGCTTCACCTACGACCTGTACTTAGTGACCAATGGGAAGCATGGGAAGAAAATCGATGGGGTTTGGAACGGCATGATCGGAGAGGCAAGTCTTTGTTTATGTGTTTGTGTGGATGTTTTGCCTGTCTGCTTATGTGAGAAATGTGTTCTCAGCCAGTAATACTTGTGTATGTGTGAAAAGGGTGTGTGCGTGTGGTTGTGCCTCTACATACTTTTGCAGTTCAAGTCATGAAGGTGCAGAAGATTCATTTCAATCACTGTGAAGGTTTCAGTCACTTATCAACTGCTAACAATTAGACAGCTGTCATTTGTCACACACAAGTGAAAACACGCAGATGCCCTGACACAAACTATTAAGATGCAAAGATGCAGCATTCATGCTTCTGTTTGAAACACATCCCTACTATGTGTTGCTGTGCAAAGACACAGCCTTCCTCACACAATGTCAGACACCCCCCTGGCTAGCTGGAGTTAGTCTTTGATATTTTAGTGGTCATATGGGTCATGAACTCCCATCAAGAAAAGACACATAGATGCTGGCAGAAAAAAATATAATAAAAAAGACAGACAAACAGGCATGCACACATACAGTACTCACACATACACTGAGATCAATACAGTGGCGGCTGCTTCGTTGAAGCTCCCCGCTGTTTCTGACTTTCTCCCAGAGGGAACTTGCCAAACGCCATCAGTCACGGGTTCTAAAACAGTTCCACTGTGCTCCAACGCTCCTATCATCTGTAATTTGACCACAAGTCAGAGCTGGCTGTCAAATCTATTTTCACAAGCAAAAGGCCACACGTATTTTTGTTTTCTCCAACTAATTTCTGTCTTTTGATCAGCTGCTCCAAAGCCTGCCATTCTTTGATCAGGTAATCCACAGACTTGGCAATGTTGGAGAAGAGGAGGGATGGGGGTGGGGGGGCTTTGCGTTCCGCTTCGCTTCAGTTTTCTGCTGATTTGCTCAGAAGAGCGGATGTGCCATGTCTAATGTAGATTAACATTTCGCTCGTACAATCAGCAGACACAGCGGTTTTCAGGTTTTGCTTGATGGTGGCAGGGAGGAGATGGGGCCCCGGCTCATTTCGTATGCTAAAGAGATTCACAAAGAGACACGTGTTCAGTAATTGGACTGCACCGAATCACTGGTTCCCCTCATGCTCGCACGTTCAAGGATGTACAAAGGGTCAAGGTGTAGAAATGTCAGGATCTCACCTGGAAATAAATCTTTGTGAACTGTCAAAGAATGGCTTTGTCTATCTGAAACACTTACAGGCATCGTGCATAATTATATTTCTTTCTTATTAATGTTTTTGTCCTCTTCAGGTGGTGTACAAGCGAGCAGACATGGCCATTGGCTCACTGACTATTAATGAGGAGAGGTCAGAGGTCGTGGATTTTTCTGTCCCCTTTGTGGAGACGGGGATCAGTGTCATGGTCTCCCGTAGCAACGGAACAGTATCACCATCAGCTTTTTTAGGTAAGAGGCTCCAGTGCGTTGGAGCCATCTAGCTGATGTACAGAATTTAATCTAATTGTAAAGTGTTGAGTTTGCATAAAATGCTTCAATCTTTAGTAGCTGGTATTTACATCTCGACTAGCCGTACCACCTTTTTTTTAGCTGCTTATTTCTTTTTAACTTCTTTTTTTACTCTGTCAGCACAGTCCAGGCCCCAATGGAAGAAAAGTGTTACTGATTTATAGACTGCATCGAGAAGATCTTAGAAAAGAGAACCAGTCTTTAAGGACTGGAGAATGTGTTTACTCGAGTGCTTTCTGTTTTCATTGTATGGTAGTTCGATTTCTGTATGTTTATTGCACGCTGGCGAAGGTGGAGCGATTATGTGTTTGCCTATGTCTGTGTTCGTTTGTATATATAGTTAGCAAAATATCTTATGAATATGTGAACAGGTTTTTATGAAAGTCTCAAAAAGCAATTCTTTGGTTGACATCTACAACTTATTAACTTTTGGAGTCAATCCAGTTCAGCATGGCCGCTACAGCAAAGCAATATTATCTCAACCTTGGCTATAGCTCAGTCAGTTTATCAGATATTGCTCTACAATTTGGTGTGGTAGTTGCTGAGAGTCATTCTGGGGGCTGCAGTAGCTTGTTGGTCAGTGCCGCCTTTAATCAGGCTGCAGGTTCAAGCCCAGGTTGCATCAGAAAGGCATCCCAAGTTTGCTTGCTGTGGCAACCCCTACATTTGAGAGCAGACAAAGGAAGAACGTGTTGCTGAGAGTCATCCCCAATACATACTCTGAGCATTGAATGATCACGTAAAATCTGTGTTTAAAACTTTACCATTTGTTTGTTAGCGAAATGTCTCATCAGCGACTGAATGAATTTCAATGAAACTTTCAGAAAGTAATCACTAGGTGTACATCTACAACTGCTTGGCACAGCCAACTGACCTTAGAAAATTCAAAAATGTCTGGAACTCGGGCAATTTTATAGATGTTAATCTAAAGCTTTGTGTGGTTGTAGCTGATCATCGTCCCCAACACATACTTTGAGTGTAATACATTGCTTGACATCATTGCTTAAAAGCTTGACATTAATTGTTGGTGTCATGCCTGTTTATCTGTTAGCAAAATCTGTCATGAACCACTTGACGAATTTCATTAAACTCTCAGAAAGTAATTAGTGGCTGTACATCTACAACTGAAGAATTTCAGTCAGTCCAATTCAAGATGGCCGCCACAGGTAATCAACTTTAGCCTACACAAAAATGGCTATACTGCAGTGAATTTTACAGATACTGAGGTAAAGTGTTGGTGTAATAATAGCTGAGAGGCATTCACAACACATACTCCAAACGATAACACATCCTGTGAAATCGCTCAAGATTTCATGAAGGAGTTGCACATAATTTTATTTTCAAGGTTTGACCAAAATGTCTATAATGCCGTCATTTCTCAACATAAAATTTTAGTTTGAAACGCTTTAGATTAAAACTCTTTGGTCAATATCTGTTCCTTTAAGGAATACAAGGCCTTTAATCTTAGTATGTTTTTATTGAATGAGTGAATGCTAGGAAGAATTGAACTTTTCCCCTTTTTTGTGTTCCTTCACAGAGCCCTACAGTCCAGCCGTGTGGGTGATGATGTTCGTCATGTGCCTGACTGTTGTGGCCGTGACTGTCTTCATTTTTGAATTCTTCAGCCCTGTGGGCTACAACCGCAGCCTGCAGACTGGCAAGAGTGAGTGATGAGTCTAAGCTGTCAGAGTTCCCCTGTCTGATAAATGGGTCTGTGTAAAGTCCATCACTGATGCCTAATGGATCAAATTGTCAAACACCTCCAGAAAAAAAACTGGTAAAAAGAAAAAGAAAAATGTTTCAACTGGGATTTTTTTTTTTTTTTTTGTTCCTGCTGTCCGATTGCTCCCGTGGCTCATTTATAATTAACTGTAGGGCATATTGAATGTGCTGCCCCAAATCCTTCACTATAAGTTTGGCAAATTATATGTACAGTATATTGAACTGTGTCCAAGTATTCTCAATATGAAAGCAGTCCATTTATTATTCAGCAGTGTAGTTTGTACCCCTGTGATATTCAGTATGCTTGATGCCTCGATCCAATACCCTGCTGGACTCGCCTCTTTTACTGCATGATTGCTGCGCTCGACATAATTTTACCTTTCTGTCATCCTCCCATATAACCCTCTCATTCACTCCTGTCTCTTCTTTCCCTTTCCCCCTCCCCATCATTCTGTAAATACAGAGTTATTTGAACTCTTTCAATGGTTTAATCATTTGATCGTGTTGCAGCTGGAATGAAAGCATCTATCCTTGAAATGTATAGTTACAGTTTATGAGATTTGATGGCACTTTCCCCTATCTGTGCATATTCTTGAGAGAAGTTTTATTTGAATTGGTTGCTTCCTCTGCCTTCTTATACATATGACAATGTCTTGTACTAATAGCTGCTTTCTAGAAAACGACAACTGCGCAATTTATACTTATTTCTTGTTTTCTGTTTTTTTCTTTATCACGTCGAGTAGAGGCTGGAGGGTCTACATTCACTATAGGAAAGTCTGTCTGGCTTTTATGGGCTATTGTCTTCAACAACTCGGTGCCAGTAGAGAACCCGAGAGGAACCACAAGCAAAATCATGGTGCTGATCTGGGCCTTTTTCGCCGTCATCTTTCTGGCTTCTTACACTGCTAACCTGGCTGCCTTCATGATCCAGGAGGAGTACATTGACACAGTTTCAGGCCTCTCGGACAAAAAGGTACTTCGTCGCTTGAATACTGATTAAGTGGAAAAAGATGAAGGAGAATTAATGTCTACGAGTGAGCCAAATCCCTTGCATTTGAATGTTGAATTGATTAAAGCATGGGAATTAAGAAATGAATAGAATTTAATTTAACATAACTCAATTACCACAATTCTCGGTTACATTAAAGACTGACATAAATGGTACTTTGAGGCTACACACCGCTCTCTTTTTTTTCTTTTAAGTGTGGATGCAGTGTTGTAAGTTAGTCTGGACAGTGGACACAAATAGGTCAGGCAGATTGGTGCACAGCTCGGTGTGTCTCATGTCCCCTTTTCTTCCCCTCTCGCCTTCTTTTGGTGTGATAGTTTCAGCATCCAGAGGAGCAATACCCACCTCTGAAGTTTGGTACAGTACCCAATGGGAGCACAGAAAAAAACATCCGCTCCAACTATCCGGACATGCACCAGTACATGGGCAAATACAACCAGAAAGGTGTAGAAGATGCCATACTGAACCTCAAGACTGGGTCTGTCTGAGTTTCTGTGTGTTTTTTTTTTTTTTATCGTTTCACTTCACATTCTCATCTAGTTTTCCATCTGCTCATTTTTTCCAAAGATGATGTGTCACTTTTTGCTCGTGAATTTCTGTAGTTTTCTAAGATTTTCAACATTTTCTTGAGCCAGTTTGAAAGGTTGATTTTTGGTCACTTTTGTTTGCCCTTTTAGACTTTTGTTAGCGCTTGGAGTACAACATATGTGATGGGGATGACTCTCAGCTACTACCACACCAAACTTTAGCTCAATATCTGTAAAACTAAGTTATCGCCATCTTTGTGTTTGCTATGGTTGATTAGCTGTGGTGGCCATCTTGATTCAGGTTGACTTCAATAAGTTATTCAGCTGTAGATGTACATCAAATGATTACTTTCTGAGAGTTTCGTTAAAATCAATGCTGTGGTTCATTAGATATTTTGCTGACAGGCAGACACAAGGTAAGATGGTAAGCAGGTAAGATGTTAATTGTTCATAACCTATTTGCAGAAACACAATTCAAAAGATCTGAACTATTCCTTTAACAAAGAAATCCATTCCTATGTTACAAAACGTTTACAGTTTGCTTTTAGAGTTATTTAAAATACACTAACATTCTTTTAATATTTAACCAGCGAAAACATTGGTACAAAATGCGTTTTCAAAGAAAAAAACAATGACACTTCAGAGGAAACTGATGATTGAGCTAAAGTCTGGTGTGGTAATAGCTGAGACTCATCCCCACCACATACTCAGAGCACAGAACGGGCGAGATCTTTGTTTAAAACTTTGGCATTTAAGATGTTTCTTCAAAGAATGCTGCACATGTTCAACATGCATTCAATATGTCTGGGTATTATTTTGTTTTTATGGTACTTAGTGTAAGTGATCACGGCAAACAATGACAGCAGGCATGATCTGTTTTTTGAATTTTAGTTTTTTATTTTTCCTATTCTCACTCTTTCACTAGCAGGCCATCATCCACGGTGGCATTCTTTTCAACTCCAACTAACATTTCACATCTTTTGTCACACTTCATGCTTTGCTGCACAAATTCTCTCACCTTTATTCTTTCCCTCTGCACCTTCGCAGCTATCTCCACACATAGTGTGAGCAGCGTTTCTCCCTCTTCAGTTTCCTGTAGAATCTCTATCACTCGTCATGTGTTGGATAATCCCAATTTGCTTTATCCTAAGCCTCTGTCGTGATCCACACTGCCTTGACACTGCAATTATAACTCAGAGTTAACATGCACAAAATATTAGAAACTCGTGCTTTTCTTCTGGAAGTTTTTTCCCCTTGTTTCTTAAGACTTTCCCTTCTTCTCTCTTCTCAGCTGCTCTTTTGTGTTACGGTTCCTTCCTCTTTCTCTTTTTTTGATCCATTCTTTCCCCTCCTAGTGCGTTTTCCCTGTGTGTCTGTATTTAAACTTTATAATCCTCATCACTCTCTGCCTCTATCCCATGTCTTTTCCACCCTGAAGTGTGTAAATCTCTCTCCCCCTCCTTGCTTCGTCTCTCCCTGTCGCTGCACTCGTCGCTCCGTAAATCCCCCTCAGCCTCCTCCACCATCTTCCTCTTACTCACAGATCCTCACCTGATTTCTGTCTTATTTCATTCTCCTTGTGTTTTCACTCTTTCTGCCAAACCTGCTTTACTATTCCACCCTTTCTCGGTCTCCTTGTCGTTATTTAACTTTTTATGCCCCCTCCATCATTCCCTGTGCCTGTCTGCTGTATTTTTTCTTTCGCACCCAGCTGTCTTCCCAGGTACATTGTGGAGATGTACCTTTATATATCCCCCCCTTTGCCTTAGCCGGTGTCTCCCCATCCCTGTGCTGTCTCTCTTCCATTAAATGATGAATGAATTCTACCTTTACCCCTTCACAGGAAACTGGATGCCTTTATTTACGATGCTGCGGTGTTGAACTATATGGCCAGGAAGGACGAAGGCTGTAAGGTGAGGACTGACACCCAGCTTGCACGCTTTGGATCACCCATTTGCCTGACGGTTAGCTTTTAATTATCTGCAAATTTGTCCTTTCTCCAAGGTGATGACCATAGGCTCGGGGAAGGTTTTTGCCACCACAGGCTACGGTATCGCCTTGCACAAAAACTCACGCTGGAAACGTCCTCTTGACCTGGCTCTGCTGCAGCTGGTGGGAGATGGTAAGAACTATAGAAAAGGATACAAATAATTAATGCAGTGGATGGGGCAAAGGAAAGAGCCAAAGGTAAAACTATAAGGTTTGGAAACGAGCAACAGCATGGCATGAGGGTTGGGGGGTGGCAGAAGAAGGACACAGGGGGTAGATGAATGAGAGGATGCTGAGAAGTGGATGGGGGGGGGGGGAATATAGGACATGTGGAGGCTGAAAGGTGTTTTGATTGTCACAGAGGGAATAATCACTTGTTAGAGAGGGCTGATGGGACTTTTTTCAAGAGGTGTGTGGGTCTCTTTATTGGCCAGAAGACAGGAGGAGAAATAAAAAAGTAATGAGAGCAAGAAGAATATCTTTTTTTGTTCGTTAGTGAGGTTATCTTTGTTTTTTAGTTTTTTTATCACTTGCCGCTCAAGGGAAAGGCTATAACCTTTTTGTCTGTGTGTGTGTGTGTGTGTTTGTTTGTCTGTAGCGTTAGCAAAATATCTCATGAACCACTGGATGGATTTTAATGAAACTCTCAGAAAGTACTCATTAAAACCGGCCAATTTTTGGAGTCAACCCGATTCAAGATGACTTTAAACCTAAAGATGTTAGCTAACTCATAAATGGCTATAATTCAGTTTTATAGATATGGAGCTACAGTTTGATGTGGTAGTAGCTGACAGTCAGTGACAACAAATATTTCAAGCACTAATAGATCATGCGAGATCCAGTGACGTCTCACAATATCGTATGAAATTGTGCATAATGTTATTTTAAAGGTTTGACTAAAATAGCTAAATAACTAAAATAACTCATTTCTCATCATAAGAGGATCTTTGTTTAAAACTCTGGCATAAAGGTTTTTGGGTGATATGCATTCCTTAAAGAAATGCTAGGCCTTTAATTTATTTCTTGGAATCATAAAAGAAAAAAAGGGGGATTTATTTGAGCAAGTTAGAGTTGTTAAAAGTCACGTCTTTTGCACTGACAGGTTTACACAAATACAGATTAGCCGAGACTGACAAAAGCACTGAGAATATGCAAGAGAAAAAAAAAAGAAAATAAATGCCTGAAAATACCCTGGAAATACACCATAGGAGGAGGGCACAAAGGTAGAAAGGGGATCCAGAAAACATATTGAAAAAATAAATAATTGATAGCTATAAGAACATTATCAGTACACTGTTTACTTGTGTCTAAGAGGAGAAGGTTCCTTGTGTTTGACTGAGGGAATCTGCTTTTAGCAGTAGTTGTCAGTACACAAATGCCTTATTGTCATTTTACATAGTCTGCCACAAGCGTTTATTGTCTCAATTGGACCGAGCTTGTTTGGCTTCTGCTCATGCTTTAAATCAGCTTTGCTTATGGCGTGGCGGACAAAGCCCTTTAGCTGTTTCTGGCATGCCGACACGTTAGCTGCTTACTCACTGGTAATGCCAATTTGGTGCCAAGATCTAATAAATAAGACTGGCATCTGGAGCTGAAAAGCTGGACCTGGAAAAAAATGTGTGTTTATGTGTGTGTGCGTGAAAGAAAACCAGAGGGCTCAGCAGCCCTGACATGCTGGGATTGTTTTTTCTTTCTTTTTTCTAAGTCTTGGAAAATAACCTTCTCTGTGCTTCAGTTCTTTGTAGTATAAATCTTGAACATCAGCTGTGTATACTGTGTTGCATTTTTGCATTGAATGCTGTGAATTTCTTTTAAGCATTATTAGAGTGGATTACTAAGGAAGAAGATTAGTTTCTTGTATTCATTGTGCCCTTAAAGGCTGCAACTCAAAAGTCACATGGCGGCACAAAATCCGAGGCATTGCACCTTGGGTTGTGTCACGGTGTTACATCATTATTGTTGCATGCTGTGTTGCGTTGTACAATTTTACGACTGCATCAGAGGATAGGGGAGCACTTCTAAACCCTGTCAGTGTATTGTTCTCCTGGTTGCTGCCTCTGAGGATTCACACCACAGCTTTAAGAGATGCTGCATTGATCTTTCTACATCTTGTTTCCCGATTAAAGAAAAAGAGCTGAGTAGCAAGATTTCCTTTTCACTTCTTATCAGATTCACTCCTATTTTTTTTTTTTGTCATGACTTTGATTCCTAGAATATATTATTCAGTGAGTAGATATTAAAATGCGAGAAGCTGTGGTTTAAGCTCTTGGCCAGCAGGATTTTTTTCATTTTTTATTTTTTTTATGAAATCTTGCAGTGAATGCAGAGAGGTTTGTCATGTTGAGATAAAAGCATGGCATTGTACGGGTCATGGTTTACTGCTCAACAACTGTGAGGCTTGGTGTCCCTAGATGTGTGTGGCATCAGACCACATCTGGCATACTCGAAAATGCAAACATGCTCAGCGGCGCTTGGACATTTACATACGCATACATGCACACACACACACGCGGTGTCCTTTACCCAACGTCTCTGTGGATCACGCCAGCCTTGCGTTTACAGCGCTGCCAGCTCTACCTGACCTGGCCTGCCAGAAACAACATAAGTGGAGAGTGGATTTGACACACCTGTCAGATTTGGCAGGCCCGAGTTGGCTGTGACTGAGAGGTAGAAACGACTGCCATCGCAAACGTTGAGAGGGGGGGGTATATGGGGTTACACAGTGAGGAGAGTGTCAGATTTAAAAGATGAATCACTGAGAGTCAAATGGCAGCCGACCCAGGAGATGAGACTTCTGGCTCAGAAGAAAAAAAAAAAAAAGGTTAAGATTTGTGAAGTAGAGGACAGACATGAGGCTACCTGTTTATCCAAACTGTTCGCTGCGGCCCCAGGTGTTTTTCCTCATCAGGACACACTACTGAAGGTCAATGTCACCAATAAATTCTCACCAACAGGGCTTTACTCTTAAGTTGAAAATGCAAACCTTGGACCCTGGAATCCAAAAGGTCACACAGATAATCCACAAGACAGACAGAAAAACGGGCAGAATCCGTAGTGCCACGATCCTTACAATTTCCATTTATTAACTAATTAGCATTCTAACTCATAATTAGCTGAGAATTTTATTCTTTTAAAATAAAATATGAATGTATTAGCTTTTAAGTCATTGCTAAGACCATTCCATAGTTTCACTCCAACTCTCACTGGACATTAATTACAAATAACAACCATGTGTTGTTCTCTTCTTAATTTGGAAATGTTGATTAAAAAAAAACTGTTGTTCACAACATGTAAAATAATTTCTGCTGGTTTATATTCAAATTTGAAAGAGCTGGAGCATATGAAGAGATTTAGATTTATGCATTTATGCATTTATTGTTCTAACAGCATTTTTAAAGTTTAAATATTGGGTATGGATTTGTTATATATGCATTTCCCCAACTTTCAACACAGTATGACACATAACATTACAAGAGAGTAGTACAAATAAATAATCCTCCCATTTTATACAAAACACCAAAATCAAACAAAAATAGTCCTAAAAGGGATAGTTTTTGATTGTGGTTGACTGATATGGTTTTTCTGTGAACAATACTGATGCTGATCTTTAGAAATCAGGTCAGCCGATGGCTGATGTACAACAAAAATTATTTAATTTTTGGCCAATATTTATCTTTCATTTAACAGAATATAACAACAATATCGCCTAACCAAAATAAACATGTATTTTACAACCGTTAGAAGAACTTGTACACCTATAAATAGTATATAGAACAGCATTCTTGCTTCAACAAAAGAAGAAGAAGAAGAAAAAACAACTAAATTGTGGCCTACAGTAAGCTGGTTCTAGCAGGTGCTGCATCTTCATTTTCCTACTTGGTAATTGATTAAGGCCGTACCAGTATGGCAGGCTGCCAATTTTTAAAAAGTGGCCAACATTAGCTGATTAAGTGTTCTCTTACTGGGTTTGTAGACGTCTAACTGTAGTTTTCCATAAATGCATTTAGCTGAGATTGGTTAAAACAATACAAAAAAGTAGTGAGTCAATGTGTGGGCTTGGATTTGAGCATTCTGATTTTAAGGGTTTGGGTCCAACTGAGCTAAACAGCCACACATGCCATGGATGCAATTACAGTGTAAGCTTATGCACAATGCGTCTAAGTTGCATATTGTAATTAAAGTTGTATCATACTGACTTTGCTTCCATATTTCAAAACATAATCAGGTGTCTTATGTATATAGGTGAACTTGAGGCAGTGAGTTGTTACCTGAGTTTGCCAGTGGGCTGTAGTAGCACTGTGTCCATCTGTTGCTGTAGCTGGAGGCCACGGCTGATTGGCTAATGATGTTCTACGAGAGACACATTAGCCAGATCACACAGATGACTGAATCGGCTTCAACTAAGCCTCACAAACCAGGCTAATGATGGCTGAAATACAAAGGCAAGACCTTTGTTTTTTTTTTACAGTGAGGTGTGGTGTTGCAAATAGATTTGTGACTGGTCAGCTTTTAAACCCCTCTCTAGCCATTTGATGTGATATAGTTCAGAGACTGTAACATGCAGTAAAGTCAACCTTCAGACCTCATTATTGCACTGCACCTCATGCTCCCATTGTTGTTAGTGTAGCAGAAAGCTCTCATTATGAATTCTGTTGGAGAATATGGCTGTTTAATTCCAACACGAATCATATGCAGCATCTTATGGCTGTCTATCACTATGGTTACACCAGCAACCCCTACAGGCAATCACAGGTTTATCAAGGAAGCCCAGATTCCTTATGACAGTAAAATTATAAATAAAGAGGTAGTTGTAGGTGAAGCAGTCTTGTCTTGTTCCTGGTAGCTTAAAAGATGGGTGTCTTGAATCCCCTATAGCTTACCAGCTGGGTGGAGATTCTGACCATCCAGTACAATTAAATGATTATGATCACTTCTTTCTGTCTCTTACCTATCAGTTTTCTCTCACCTCCCCTTCTCCCTTTACTGATCCTTTTCACACTGAGAAGTGTTGCTCTCTTTGTCATAATAGCACAATTTCAGCGTCTCATCCTCCATCTATGTTCCCCTTCTTTCAGCAGCCTCTAACGTTCTTTGTCCGTCTCATTTCCCCTGACGCCTCTGTGGACAGAGAAAGAATGCCAAGGCCTTCTTCCCAACTCTCTCTCATTACCTCTCCCCCTTCTTGTCCATGCTTGTTTCACCCTTCCAACCATCACTGTGGCTTCTTGTCTCACTTTCTCCCCCTCTCCTCATTTACTCTTGGTTACAATGTTTAGATTAGGTTGTCAATGCCATTTTACTTCTTAGTGCTACTTCATTGTTTTAGACTCTTTATCCCTTTCTTCCTCAGTCTTCTGTCTCTTTGTTACTTCAAACAGTGCTTTATATTACTGACCTGTGACCAAGAGAAGTCACCTTGAATAATGGGCAAGCAGCAAGGAAGACAGTGTAGCTGCACTTCAGTGTTTATTATTAGCTTTTTATCTAAACAACCCTGAAATAACTCCAAACCTCTCCACCTTTTTTCCCCATAGTCAACATGATCCCTTTCCACATTTTTTATGTCCTGTGTTTTCCTGTCATAATTTGCATTGTGTGCTTTGTACTCACCCCACACCCTTTTGTTTTCCTCCTCAGATGAGATTGAGATGCTGGAGCGCCTCTGGCTGTCGGGTATCTGCCATAATGACAAAATTGAGGTGATGAGCAGTAAACTGGACATTGACAACATGGCTGGGGTGTTCTACATGCTGCTGGTGGCTATGGGCCTCAGTCTGCTGGTGTTTGCCTGGGAACATTTAGTCTACTGGAAATTGCGCCACTGCATGGCTACAAGTTCAGGCAAATTGGACTTCCTCTTGGCAATCAGCAGGGTAAGTGTTTTTGTACAGTAAATGCCTTGCTCTTTTCCTGACTTTCTGAAAAAGACTATAATGTTGTACTTTTCATCGTTGCTTGTCACACCTAAAACATTTCATCATCATGTGGATTCAGATGAGTGCTTTTCTATACTATCATTTATTAAAAGATATGAGTGTTGGAAAGTGTGAGGTCTTGTACCATTTGATTATTTAGTAAAGTAATTGAAATTCACTTCATCAAGCATCTTGTGTATCTTGTTGCTTTGACCGTGATTTTGACTGAAACAACCCACACCATATACGTGTGAATAACAACAACAGTGATTGTTTCTTTTTCCACCAGTGTATTTTATTTACTTCTCTATGCAGTTTTACTTGTTACACAATGCACAACTGCACTATAAGTGGAAATTATCTGAAAATGGCAATGCATCATGTATTATAGAAACTGAAAGTTATTTGGATTCATTGTTTATTTCTATTTTCATTCTTACCCACCCTCTTTTTTATTACATCTGCACCATAATGGTTTTCCTTACATAGTATATGTTATGTGATT
>JAOXNZ010000054.1:10723022-10733107 GCA_028566095.1 Kryptolebias brasiliensis | reverse complement strand
TATTATTTTAGTCTCAGATGACAAATTTTTTTGGTAACATTTTTTAACACTTGTGTTGCTTTTTGAAGCATCTATTTTGTAAAACAACAATTTTTGGTTTGCTATCTCTTTCACGTAGGGCATGTATAGCTGCTGCAGCTTTGAGGATGAAACAGCACCAGGTGGCCCTAAACCTTTGCCTTCACACCACCACACAGCAATGGTTACCATCCCATCCCAGCCAC
This sequence comes from Kryptolebias brasiliensis, assembly GCA_028566095.1. Classification (NCBI taxonomy): domain Eukaryota; kingdom Metazoa; phylum Chordata; class Actinopteri; order Cyprinodontiformes; family Rivulidae; genus Kryptolebias; species Kryptolebias brasiliensis. The sequence continues at coordinate 10,732,883 of JAOXNZ010000054.1, read as the reverse complement.
ATGTGGTCTCAACAACTGTGACCAACCCAGCCATTGCCATGGCGCAACAGCAGCAACAGCCACAACAGCAGCAACCGCAGCCTGTTTACAAAACTCCTCTACCAGGCTCTCCTCCCACTGTGGTGCATTCTGGAACTGGACTGGGCTCTTCCAACACCCCCATTGCTGGTGCGCCCCTCCCTTGCTCCACTTTCTTGCCCCGGCCAGACCGCAGGCTGGCTGTTGTGGATCGCTGGAGGCTACCTAAATCTGTTACAGCCACCAACCCCATAGCTGTAAGAGGGGCCATCACTGACATGGGACCGTTTGCCCAGAAGGTTCCACCGAACTGGGCTTCAACTGCTGGAGGAGGTGGGGGACTCGATGGCTATAAGAGATACTATGGTCCCATTGATCCTGAGGGTCTGGGGTCCTGCATGGAGCAGCAGGCAGGGTCCCAGACCCCCAAGACTATACCCAGGGGCCACCCTCAACCCCCTCCAGCTAGTGTGGCCTTCTACACAGAGAAGGGTATGGACCACGGGGTGGGGAAGAAGGTGGTGGGAGGTGCCAGTGGAGGTCAGGGGAAAGGGCCTGTTAAACCTCTGGGCACTCCCAGACTGCCTCCTAAGAGTCAGGCCCCTTTGCCTCCTACACCTCCACTGCCACACCCCTCTCCCCCTCTCCCCTCATCCTTCTGGAGAAAGCGAAGGCCTAAGAAGCCCAAAGAGCCTGGGGGGCCACTGTATGAAAACATTCTGCCTCTGGGGCGGAGGGGAGGAGCAAGAGATGGTGTGAGGGAAGGAGGGGCGAGGAGGGCACGGCCCCTTTCTCCTCCACTCTCACTTCCTATACCAGTTCCCCTCAGTCCCTCATATACCCCTCCTTCTCCCTCTGCATCTTTGCACTATACGTCATCGTCCTGTACGTCAACCTCCTCATCAACATCCACATCCTCTTCTGCCTCATCTTCTCGCTCCACCTCTCCCACTTATTCGTACAGCTCCTCCAGGAGCACACGAGATAGGACTGGAGGACTTGATGAGGAGGATGACGACGATGATGAAGAGCTAACAGAAGAGTCAAGCCTTCTCCTAGGGAGAGGAAGAGAGAGGGACTGCTCAATCATCCGGCCTCGTTCCCTCAGTCATGGACGCTTGCCACCACCAATACCCCCCAGGAAACCACGCACATCCTGGGGTGACAGAGAAAGAGAACGGGAAAGGGAAAGAGGGGGTAGCCAACTGTCTCAGCTCCAAGAGTGGTGGGCAAGCTGGAGTGAAAGAGAGAGGAGTGGAACAGGTGGAGATGCTGAGAGGCAAAAGAGGGAAAAGAAGAGGAGGAAAGAAAAGGAGAAAGAGAAGAAGAAAAAGAAAAAAAACAAAAAGAGGAAAAAGAGAGAGGAAAGAGAAAGAGAGCGTGAGAGAGAAAGGAAACGCAGAAAGGTGAAAAAGAAGAAGAAGAAAGCACTGAAAACAAAGAAAAGGAAGAAATCAACTGGGGGGAAACGGTCTGAGCCAGAGGACGGAGATGTAGAACCTGAGAGGGAAGGAGAGGCAGAGGTAGAGAGGGATGGAGGACTGCAAGACTACTCTTCTTTTTCTGCTCAGTATGGGAGCACATTTGGCGAAAAGGGACGAGATTCATGGGAGGGAGAAAGGGAAAGAAGCAGGAGAGAAGGGGCAGAAGAGGACAATGACAGGGATGAGGAAGACAGTGGAAGAAGCAGGGATAGGCGGCCCAAATCCTCACACTCTCATTCCAGACATCGCACCCCCAGTAAACGCTACCCCAACCCCAATAAGTTCCCTGCATCTGTCAAATTTTGGAGGAATGGGAGAGGAGGTGACTCGAATGCTCCTCCAATGTCTCTCCACCCACTCCTTCCGTCCTCTAAGCGACGAAAAAGTGGAGGGATGGATCGAGAAGACAGTGGTAGAGTGGGAGAGCGCCGTCCTCTGTTGATGCATTATGAAAAAGAAAAAGCACAGACAAGAGAAGGGCTGTCCTTCCATGAATGGGACTCAGATGATGATGATGATAACGATGATGATGAGGAAGAGGAAGAGAGGGATAGAGTGAGGGAGCGGGTGGCGGATAGGGGAAGGAGGATGGGTAGGGGGGCTGTGTCTGAGTCAGAGAGGGACAGGACCAGGGTGGATGACAGCTACTCAGATGAGGGCTCTTCAGGGGAGTTTGGTCGTTTTGAAAGATACTGGGAAGGAGGTGCAGGCGGGAGCGGCACTGGGATAGGGGGCATTGGTGGGGGAGGTTGGTTCTTTGGTACCTACCCATCAAGAGAGAAGGGAGGCAGCATCAACAGTCGAGATGATTCTTTACTTGGAACTCGTGCAGAGGGATGGATTGGTGCTGATTTTTGGGGATCAGGACATGGTGTTGGTTGGGCATCTGGAGGAGGGAGTGGAGGGCTGGGCTCCCAGTGGCCCCCACCTCCAACAGCTTTCCCCCCACCTAGACGATACTGGTCTATGGACAAAATTCCTGTGAAGGGAGACAAAAAGTGGAAGAGTGGTGGAGGGAGGAGGAAAGGACGGAGTAGGGAAAGAGCGGAGGAAGCAGGACGAGCAACTGTGTGTTCTTGTAGCCTTTACCCCCAACCGCATCCTTACCCACACTCCCACAGCCGTGCACACACTTCCCACTCCAAGAGAAGAGCCTCAGCCCTTTCCCGTAGCCAAGAAGAGCTTCTCCCCCACTGCCAAAGCTTCAGCGGGGGCTCACGTCCAAAACCTTTGCCTCCCAAACCAGATTCTAATCAAGCCAAATCAGGCAGCCAGTCTAACCTCAGCCTCAACACACAGCCTACAGACCATCAAACACAACCTTCACCATCACCGCCACAGCAGCCATCTATGTCTCCCACGTCCCTCCCGATGCCCATCCCACCTCCTTCCTCTTCAGCCTCTGTCACACCACCTGCAGGGGTGGGGATGGCAGGCCAGGCTCAGGCTACAGCCAGTGCCAAACTCCAGTATCAAAGACTGCGCTCTGTGCCACAGCCACGGAGGTTCTACTCTCCCCACCTGCCACTCAAAGCCAAGAGCCTGTGCTCACGTCGAGGGTCAGCCCACTTCTCCAGTCTGGAGAGTGAGGTATGACAGGGGGAGAGGAGAGAGGGAGACGTGGGAGCGAGCACCAATGCTACTGAAAACCATGATGCCATGGAAGCTGGAGCCAGGAATGACAACAGAGATATGGCTTCCTTGGTGACCATAGGTAATCAGTTAGCATCCATCACTACAGGAACTAATACGGACAGTAGTTCTATTGCTAACACTACTCTCGGTGAGAGCAACACTACTGCCACCCGCTCTCTTGTACGTGTTCTTATGAGGGCGACAGTAAGATGCCACACCAGGGTGAGCTACATCCGTCTGGATGGTTCCCATGACGATGAGAGCGAAAGTGAGGCTGCATCACCGGAGACAGCAGCCCCAGAACTCCTCCTATGCTCAGAATTGAGCTTTGTGATGTCATCTTCGGTTCTCCTCCCCTCCCCGAGTCACAACTGTGGATAACGGTAGTCTCCAACCTGTGAGTAATGATGTCACGTTTGCACACGCACATGCCTGCACACACCAATACACACAGACGCACACACACACAATATGCTCAAAACGTCTCCCTCCCTCTGGCTTTGAAAACACACCTCTGTGGGATGAGGAGAGACCCACCTATTTTCAAAAGATGCCAGTGTTTGGTCAGTAGAGTCTGGCTCATTGTCCTCATTGGCTGTTGGCTTTTAAACCGGACTAGTGGACTGCTTCTTTGTGTTGGAGAGACTACTCCCTCTTCTTCCCTTTTTTAAGAAAAAGCAATGCAGTCACCTCTCTCATGCACTACCTGCCTGATCACCATTCAATGGACAGTGAGCACAGTGCTATTTATTTGCCCTTTGGCCTCATGACACCATCAGACCCATCTAGCTCTACCCCAGGACCATCTGATATGATGTCACGTTTTACTAAAAGACCTTTTAACCAGTTACACTGAACAGGAACCTTTTTTCCTCTACCCTGTTGGAGCTTGTCATGTCACCTCTGGTCCAACTGGAAAATCTTACCAAGTTTCAAAGAATCTGAAGAAAAAAAAAACTTAAAAGAAGAACAACAATAAGAACAACATAAAAGACATGTAGCAAAATTTCTTTATATGTCTGTCTTTACTTTTCGTTTTTATTCAGACTTCTCTCCCCATCCCTCTTTTTATTCTGTCAAAATGTTTCTCTGACTGTGTTAGTGTTTTAATAGGAGGCTGGATGTGGCTAGTGTTGGAAGTGGGAATGATTTAATAGCAGTGCCAAATTTCCACTCTTGAGCTTTTACACTAGATTGGTTTTCAAGTAATTCTTGTGATAAAAAAAAATTATCATCTTTTGTCTTGACGTGTGAACAACGCATAATTTCACCCTCATGTAAGTGGATCCAGGGGATGATTAGTGCAATATCTGTAATTGGCACTAGATGGCTGCATAATATTCAAATAAGCTTTTGAGACAGTTGTGCAGGAATCTTGTGTTTGCTTTATTTGTAGAAACACAACTGATTTGAAGGAGTGTGCAGCTATGAACTTAATTACTTCTATGAAAGTGTTCAGTCAGGATTTATTCCAAGGAGCTAGGGGGTTTTCAAACCAGGAGCAGTGAATTTTAAAGCTCTCTTAGGATATATTTCTGCATTGCCACTATTATGTGTCTTGGCTGAATTTGTGGATGATGGATTATGTGAAGCACAATTCCTCATTGTATTTTTCCAGTCATGTGTGCCACAGTTGTAAATGCACAATCTCAAGGTAACATATTTTGCTGACATAGCTCTTCACGTGATAACTAATGTTGCTGTTGTAAACGATACGTTTTACTGTAACCAAGGTTCAAATAGTAAAAAGAAAAGAAAAAAATAGACACTTGCGCTGAACTGATCATCATGCTTTGTCTTTTTCCTTTTTTGGCAAATAAGACAGAATGACATACTGTGAATGTTTTGAGGTGCACATACAGTAGCTGAAACTTCAGCGAACGCAGTCAGCGATAATTCCTATTATTGAGATTATTGGATGACTGACTTTGAGCAATATTCCCACCTTCAATGTGACAGGGATGCAGTGGCACTTCATTGTAGTTGCTTTTCTTTGGATTTAAAATTAGACTTGCTGTTTGAATCAGGGTCAGATGTTTAATATATTCAGTTACTGTTTTTGCTAACAGAAAATTTTTAAGCTAATTTGGTCAGATGTGGATGTTCATAAATGGATTAAATCTACAACTTTTGGCTCTAGGTAATAAATTTAAAAATGCTACATGTTCAAGACTGAGTAGTGATATGTAGCATTGTACCTTCTGTGCCAAAAGCCATCTACTGTTTAGCTGTACAAATGTTGCAGCATAAACACTATACTCATAAATTTAACATATCCACTTCATCTCTCACACTAAGACCAGCCACAGCCCAGCCATTTGTCTATCGTAGTTGAATGTAGCGTTGATCTGATGTAGCAAAAGAACACCTACTTTTTTTGTAGCTTTTCTTTTTTTGAATGCTGTTTATAAAGGCTGGAAGGAAAGGGGGGGAGGGGTTGACCTGCTATGCGAGGGGCTGTGCATTGTGTTTGCGCATGTCGTCACAGATCGGAGGGTTAGTCGACCTTTTCACGTCCCCTTTTTTTCACTCTTTTGCCCTTCCTGAGGTCAGACTGTACCTTTTATCTGCACATGAATTGCTTTTTTTTTTTTGTAAGTCTCTGTGGGGCTATTTTTAAAACGACGTGTTTTTAGAGAAATGCTTTTGCTGTTTCCCATCCCCTTTGGAACGTCCCAGACTCATTGCATGTTTAGCGGAATGAAATTGCCAAGATTTGTGTGGCGGAAGGGCTGTGTAGGTCAGTCATAGCATTTGCTTGGGAACCAGGACAGCCACCTTTTTCGGTGAGATAGCAAGCGCACTCTACTCTGCACCCCAGCAGTGGAAACCACGGCAACAGTCTGACTGTTTCCTGTGTAACTCAACACAGTTATTTTCAACCAATTAACAGGGCTTAAACCTGGTGTGTCATTGAGCATTATTGATTTCTTTTAAGGCACTAATACTTAAGTCTGTGACTGCATGAACAGAACTGACTCTTTAAAAACCCTCTGGCTTATTTTGTTTTATTTATTTATTTTATGCTGAGGAAAAAAAGAATATATTGAAATATACTATGTTTTTGAGAATGTACCATGTTATACTGTGATTTAACTGAGATATTTTATTGTATTCAATCATCATTTGAATTCTATTATTTATCTATAAAGAAATATATATGTACAAATAAATATATACATATATATACATACAGGTATATATATATATATTAGTTAAGTTTGGTATATTTGGAGGAAGTGTTAGATGAAATAGTTTTAAATGTTTTAGCTTTGTAGCGATTCTAGACTCGGAAATCATTTTTGAATTTTGATTCCTCCTATATGACTGTGAAGACATTAGTGCCTGTGACAAAAAAGACAAGTAAAAGTCAAAACTCTTTATTCATCTGTATCTACTACGGCTATCAGTCCATCACTCTTCTAGAACTACCTAACATCACATTTTCACATTTTCTCTTGTTACTTATCAGTACGTTTTTTTCACACAAACTCTATTATTTTTCTGCTCTTTTTCTTGGCTTTTTTCTCTTGGTTTTCATGACCAAGCTCTGTACCATCTACAGCCCTCTTTGTTTAAACTTCTATCGCAAAGTGGTCACATCTTTTTGTTAACAAAGCCACTCATTGACCCTAACTTATTTCCCTTTGATCGCTTTTTTTAATTTTTTATAAATCAGCTCATCTCTCTGTCTGTCTCTCACTTAGCAAAAAACAGAGACCAGTAGATACTGTGTTCTTGCTCCTTTTGACTGATTGTTGATGATGATGATGATCAATTCACTGGTTGATAAAATAATTACTGAACAATGTTACTATTACTGATGTGACTGAAGTGTGCATCTGACGACCACACCACTGTAGCAAGTCTGGGCTGTACCACACCACCAGCGAGCAAGTGGGGCCACAGTTGCTATGGTGTTGCCATGGCATTTTGAATGGCGTTGCCAGGGTGTCCTCTGCACCGCCATCACCTGGTGCCTGCTGGGTAATATAGCATAATGTCCTTCACTTTCTCTGAATCTCTGGTCAAATATCTGCTCCCTGTGCTGAACTTAATAAATACAAAGTGGAATATTACAAAAAATGAAAACAAAACAACAACATTTTAGTAAAGAGCTGAGGAGCAGCACGGTGGCAACATGTCTGCTATCAGTGCAACTCTAGACTGGACTGGTTTGACATTGAACGTCTTAGAGTCTTTGTGTTGACTAATCTTAAAATTATTAGTATAAGCTGCTTCGCATGTAATTTCAAAAGCTTTTTTATCTCTGATGGCCAGAAACAAGTTGAAACTTTGTCAATGCTTGCACATTTTCAATAATAAATTGAAGTGTTTGATGCTGATCAGGGAGATGATGTACTGCATGCATTCCAACCAACAGTACGCCGCAACATGAGTTTGCAATGCTCTCCTTTGCTTGTTTTTCATCTCCTGCAATTTCTGAAAAATGCATACACACACATTTGCTGTGCATGCATATTTAACAAATAATCACCCAGGCAATGATCCTCATCCTCCGTTAACACTCACTCAGCTGCAATTCCAATCAACGTCTCGAGAAGTCCTGTTGTCCCACACAAGCTTTGCAAATGCACACTCATTCAATAGCTACTCTAAGTTAATAAAAATGTCCTTGGTGTAAAATTTTGTCCACCTGAGGGAGCTGAAAGCATTCACAATGAATATTCTGCTTGTTTTGAGCTGTCCGTCTTCTGTGTTTGTTATTCGTCTTCTCCTGCACCGTCCTGCCTCTTCTCATACATCAGTTTCTGTTTAGAGAAGTCAAGTTCAATTTGTTTTACTTTGCTGGCTTGCTCCTTCTTTAATTTACATCTTTGTTGTGATCGGCTTTGATTTATTAAATTTTCTGTTTGGTCAAAAGGCATGCACTGAATAGTCCGGTCCAGTCTAGAACAGTGTGCTCCGGGCAAATCTAGTGCGAGAGTTTGTAAATGATCGAAATGCAGCCTCAAGATCTGCCCCGCACCCACCACCCCACCCCCACTCTCTAATGGCCCATGACCTGGTAACCAATATGTGTGGTGCTCCAGAATTCAAACAGGGTCCTCATTGGCTGAAATTGGCCATGATTTATATCAAGGAAATACAGGAGTGTCTCACATAGCACTTGTCAGGTCCAGGGTCTGCATGTTGCACCATGAAAAGCTTACTCTACTGCAGTGACAGGACACATATACCCACAGAAACCAGAGTGTGTTCTCACCATTGTACAAGGCCCAGCTCTGCTCTAGTAACCTCGCCAACACTACAGGCCTACTTACGGGTTGCTAAGGCGAGTTGCTAGTAGGGTGATGTTGCTCCTAGCCCAGACTGGTCTGGTCTATGCCCTAATTTAAATGTGTTAGTTTATTTGACATTGTCTGTCTGGGGTGGGGCTGGAGGGTCAGTGCTGCACTTACTTCCTGAGAATTGCTTCATAAAATATGATTCTCTCTAATGACTGGCAGTGGTGCTGTGTCTCATTCCAATTTGTTTTGTCGCACGCAGTTACGAATATGAGACTTTGCGAATATTGTGCTGTGAGGTGTGCATGTCTGAATGTGTCTTTTACCTTAGGAAGGCATTCTCTATGCAAGCTCAGTCAGAACTCTTTAAAAAATGATGGAGAGCTCAAAGAGTAGTTTCTTTGGTCTTTGGATGGTGTGTGCGTGTGTTTCTGCATGCTTGCTAGCACAAATTTCTCAGAGCTTTCTCAGTTCTTGTCAGACTTGTGCTTTGATCTTCCCGGAGTGGACCAAGCATAATACACTTCTTTTGCCGTTAGAGAGACCAACGTAGCTAACACTCTGTCTCAACTCTCACCAGAGGTGAACAAGTCAGAGCCACTTCAACAGCTTAAAGCAATACTTCAGGTCTTTTGAAGTGGGGTTCTGTGGAAAGCTTAGGAACAATTCATATCTTACCTGTTATAAATTGCTCTGTCCACCCACCCAGCCAAAACATCCTTTAGTCGTGTAGGTGTAATTAATATTGCTCAAAAAGTGTCAGCAAAACAACAAGCTGTCTAAAAGCAGATTTCTTACAAGTTTTAATCTCAACTACCACTTTATCATGTAGGACCATTGCCTATGTCATGCTTTTGCTTAAAAACATAATTGTATCTATATGATTGGGATGAAGACTTAGGCTTAAGTTTACTCACCCCAAGGCCTGCAGCTGAAAACCCTCTAATAAAACAGAGTCTTCAGGGAGAGAGATGTGTGCTGCTGCCATTCTTGCTAGCTGTGAATCTTTTACATTTCTTGATTTTCATCAATCCAGTGGATCAGCATGGAAAGATAATCTGACAGTAAAACTGAGCTCACCCAAGATCATACTTTGTGCTTTCCTTTCAATATAAACTACAATGATGGAAACAGGTCCTGTTTTCTTTTTCATCTTTTTTTTTTGGTGGGGGTGAGCAGTAGGTTTTGTGTCGAAAAAAGCACCCTGACTGGAAAAGCAGGTTAGTCATAACCTTTCTCCAAAACCCAACTTCAAAATGATCTAAACTATTGCTTTAGTGTCTGAAGCATTCAGAAAATTTGCTAACCAAAAATTATTTTGACAAATCTTTCTGGCAAAATATTTATATTAATCTTATAGGATATTTGTACGACAGGATATTTAGTTTATTTTATCTCTTGTGGTTAATCCAAAAAAGGTTAAAAACAACTGGACTTCAATTTGTAGTTTGAAGACGTTTCGCTTCTCATCCGAG
>JAOXNZ010000054.1:10708269-10720785 GCA_028566095.1 Kryptolebias brasiliensis | reverse complement strand
ACATTTATTTAATGTCTAGATCTAGCTTTAGATGTTGTCTAAACTTTCACTTTAAGACCAAATCTAACCTAATTTTTGCCTAAACGCTTATTGACAATTTAAATGTCATTTAGACATCTTTTCTGACCCAAAATGCTCAGTAGGAGTGTTTCCTGTTCTTGTCTTGTTGCCCCCTCCCCCTCCCCCCATGAACAATTTCTTGTTCATTTAATCATGTCAACTACTCTGTTTCCTGTAATCGCTCCCTCAGTATAAATAGTTCCATGTTTTCAGTTGTTCCTTGCCAGATTCTGGTTATTTTCTTTTGTCAGTCCTGCTCTTCTGTTAACCTAGTTTAGAGTCCAGCTCTTATTCTGTCAGGTTTTGAGCCCCTTGCTTCTGCAGCACTCTTAGTTTTAATTTTCTTAATTAAAATACCCCCTTTGGTTTTCACAGCCTGCTTCCTCTTTGCTTCTTGGTCGTGCATTTGGGTCTTTGTCATCCTCTGGACGGTGGCTCATGGGGATAAAGAGAAAAATAAATAATGTTCACATTTAATTTTTCTGTCTAAAATCTATGCTAGTTTATGTTGACACTTTACTCACTCACAGCACATGTGGAAAGGGCGGCTCTTCCTTTTTATCATACTGTATGAGCAGAGCTGTAGGCTTCTACAACTCATCAGCTTGATCTCTGAAGCATCCTTTCATCTTGTTCGCCCCCCAGCTCTGTAGCCAATCTCTTGTTTCCTTCATTTTCACATGCGCCACACTGAGCTGCAACCAGTGAAGACTGAGCTAACTGACCCACAGCTGATATCACAACATTTGTTTGTGTGTGAAAAACAGGCACAATTTGTGTGCAAATACATTCTTGCTTGTGCTTCTGCGTTTGCATATGCTTTTGGTTCGCTGTAAAAGCAGAGTTCTGACAGCAACACATATACTGTTTTTATGGCAAAATTACTCACTTTGATTTTCTGTACTTAGTGTGTTATACAGTATAGAGTGAAGCAATATATGTTTTGTGTTATAGAGCAATGTGCCTAAATTCAAACTGGTCTAGAGTCTAGATTCATGATTCCTAAATTTTCGAGATTGTCTCAAAACCCCACACTTTTATGACGCTAAGTGGGATCCCAATCCCACCTTTTTGGGAACCACCCATCGACATAAAGAACTAGGCAGAAGACCAGAACCTGGTTTTTTTTTTGTTTCCTGTAGTTTTTAGCTTGTTATTGTATGTTCAATTATGGTAATCCTGAGGCTGCAGGTTTGAGCCCAGGTTGTGTCAGGAAGGGCATCTGGTGTAAAAACAATCGCCAAATCTTTCACGCAAGTTCGCTCGCTGTGGCAACCCCTACAGAAAGGAGTAGCTGAAAGAAAAACAATAACAACAAGTTTATGTTCAAATTTGTTATTTTAGGCCCATAAAAAGTGTCATGCTCCACTTTCATTGACAGCCTGTTAGGGAGTTTAGGAAAAGAAGATGTTATATATTTCTTCAAAATGAACAAGAAATAAGATCAAGGTTGTTATCTCAATTTCCATTTTTTTCATAAAGTATGACAAAAAGCTAACAGGATTTCCCAGTATCTAAACGGTTGTCCTAAAATCTACTTATTAGTCTGATATGATTGATTTACTACAAAGACAGAATACAGACTTGGAGCCACCTAAAGTTTGGTATTTCTGCTCGAAAACCTGAATAACACATGAATAAAATGATCATTTAAGAGTTCCCGAGGTAAATTATTTACATTATTTGGTGTTTCTGTGCTACAAAATTAATCATAAAAGCCTGATAGTCAGAATGCAAAGTGGAGCCAGTGAAAATGTTTGCATCCACAGAAGGTTTGTTTCTTCCAATGTAAATCTATCAGGTATAAATTGTCATTACCTCGACATCTAGGACACAGTGCTTATTCATAACAAACTGTTTGTCTTGAAGTGTGTGTCTCTGTGTGTGTGTGTCTAATGCCACCACCTGCCCGAAGGGAATTTATCCTAGAAAACTGGGATGGAGATTAAGATATTCTCAGACTTTACCTTGTTCTCCTCTCGCCTCATTATCCAATCGCCCCTGTTATCGTGAATCCTCTGCCCCTTTGCTTTCATCCTTCCCCTCGAGCACAATTTGTTCACAACCTTCTCTTCCTCCCTGCAGCAGGAAAAAGCTCTGCCAGCCAACAGCTCAGGGTTTGAGTTCTTCTTAGTAAAATTTGCTCTCTATGAATAGTAATATGTTGCAATTCACATGTCTGTTGTACTGATGTTAGTACATAATGTTTTGTCTTGGCCATAAACTGAGTACTCACAGAGCGGAGACATGGTCAGACTAATGTTTTATTTATAAATACACATATATAATAATTTGAACATATGCAATAAATAAACAGCTATCAATAACAAGTTCATCGTGGCAAAAATCAATGTTCTTATATTAATAATTCCTCAACTGTTGTTTTGTAACTAGTTGGTCATACTTGTGGAAAATTTCCACTTTTCTATCTTTTCACTACAGAACAGCAGATCATGAGCAAAAAGGCTGTGAGAATAATGAAAGAACTGAAAAGTCATTGTTGTCACTTGTTGATTTAGAATATAGCAGAGACACAATAAAATATATCTGAGCTTGGTCCATCAAGTGACTGCTTAACCTTTGTTACCAGTTACCAGTAATTGTTTACAATGGCTTGCATTCATGTAACAACATCAACTCAAAAAGTGATCTGTTAGCGCTCAGAGCGTGTGTTGGGGATGACTCTCAGCTACTATCACACCATGTTTTAGATGAGTATCTGTAAAAATGACCAAGTTAGAGCCATTTTTGTGTTTGCTGAGCTCAGTTAGCTTTGGTGGCCATCTTAAATTCAGTTGATTCCAAAAGTTAATCAGTTGTAGATCTAGGTCTAATGATTACTTTCTATGAGTTTATTTGAAATTCATCTATTTGTTCATGAGATATTTTGCTAACAGACAGACAGTATTGGCTCCAACAGTTAAAGCCAAAATTTTAAACAAAGGTCTTTTGCAATCTGTTAGCTCTCGGGGTATGTGTTGGGGATGACCACCAGCTACCACCACACCAAATTTCAGCTCAGCATCAGTTAAAATGGCTGACGTATAGCCATATTTGTGGCTATTAAAGTACATTAGTAACCACAATATACCTGAGTCAATATTTGGCAGCCATGTTGGGTCAGGTTAACTCCAAAAGGTAATCGGTTGCAGATGAACATTCAGTGATGAGTTTTGATCAAATCTGTCCACATGTTGATGAGGCCACACACAAACACGCACTCACATAGAGGCAATTGCATGATTGCCCACCTTTCATGGTGTCAGGCAATAAGAATAGTTGTTTATGCATCAAAATTGTTTATATTTAGGCACAAAAACTACTTAGTAAATTTGGAAATGGGCAAAATTTCTTAGAAAAAATAGTTTTTATCAAAGCCTTGTTGATTTTGTACAAAGTGTCACTTCTGTAGTAACATTAAGATGTGGTCGTTGTCCACCCCCCCCGCCCCCCAACACACACACACACAAATGATTGTACTGAAAATACAAACTTCCCCCTCATGTTCATTTAAATAGAAGAGTGAACATGGTGCCCAACAAGTGGATGACCTTTTCATGAGGTAAAAAAGCACAATTTCCCAAAAGGTCATAAACAGTTTTGCTGAGGCGGTGTTGTGCCAAAATTGGATCCACTGTCAATTCAGACCCTTTTCTAGACCTGTTTATTCAAAGAAATATACACATTCAAGTTTAATTCATTGGGTCATGATGTGTTCTTTTGTGACACTGACCATTCAGTTTTATATTTTACTTTATTAGAAGGTTTTTTTTTATAACTTCAGTAGGCAGATATTATAACCAGACATGTTTGTGTTTTGTAACTGGTCATGTAAAGGATTAAGACATACTTTTGCATTTTAGTCACAGCATGAAAATTCATCTAGCTTTTCATTTCAACTCTGTTTTGTTGTTGCTCTTTGCGAGGCAGGTCAGCAGTAAAATAAACATGGAGGGCAGCCTTATTTGCTTGAGCATTGAGAGTTTGTAGGCCATGTTGACAGACCCTAATCGCCTGCCAAATGTCTCATCTGACTGGCATGGAGGTTTGTTGATCTCTTCCAAAAACACAGTGGACCACTTTTCATTAACAAAACAAATAGAAGCGCTCCCCGACAGAAAACCAATACTGACAAACAGAGCCAATTCAGTTTTGAGCAGACAAATTTAATAGGCAGATATGATTACTACAGACACCACTTCTCCCCTGATTCCAAAAACAACAGTTAAGCAAGTCAGTTTACCTTCATTTCGGTGGCGAAGAAAGCCAGCCTGCCAGGTTGAAGTTGTTTCACGATACGAGTGAGTGCTCGTTAGGCCATAATAGATGCATGTAATTGGTAAAGTGCTGATTGCTTCCACCCCCTAAAAACAAGATTCTATCAGCAGAGAATTTTCTGTTTCATTAGGTCATGGCCAGAAATAATAAAATAGCCATCTGTAAACAGAGAGAGAGAGAGAAAAAGATTGGATGCTGTTGGTGGGAAATTATTGAGAGACATTTTAGTTTTAAGTGCGTTGTATTTATTCATCTATCCTCATTTTTCTGATGTCTCTTGTTGCTGTGGTTTTAATTATGCAGCCTGAACTTGTACATTTTTCCAGTGTGTGCACTTCTTATTTTTTGGTATTGGTTGGCTGAACAGCAGTTGGTCACTCACTTTTATGGTCAAACACTGGAAAGTAGGCATGCGGAAACACACTGATACAAAAACTTGGGAGCCACAAATGCTTACTCATTTTACTGCATGAAGAGGAAATCTTGGTCTCAGTACTCTGAGTGTATCATCTACAGCTCCTATATTTTTTGTTTTGACTCTCTCTGGCTTTGTGTCTCACCATAAAATCTTTGTTTATTTGAAACATTAGAGCAAAAACATGATTTACCCAAGCTTAAGACTGACGGAGAGTGGGAGTCTAATGGGTCAGAAAATGATGCCAGTAAAGGCAGTTTTTAAAGAAAAAAGGTCTGGTGGTGATTTGTGTGTAGGAAATCCCCCTATCATGTCTGATCAGCTGCTGCTTCTGCATGACTAATGCTGAACTAACATATCATTGTCAGACACGGCATGTTCACCCAGCTGTTTCATTTTTTCCTGCAAATACCCTCAATGATCTCCTTCAACTCACACACACACACACACACATTTCTGCATGCTAACTCACTCTTATCTTTGCTGGCTGACACCATTTTGCTCTCTAACAATCTTGCTAATTATAATTGTTAATTAATTCTCTGCCTGTGTCCTCATCAGGAGACTAATAACCTACATTTCCATTAATTAGACCTTCAACCCTTCGCTCCCTCTCTCCGTCTCTTTGTCCCACACCAATCCAACCCTTCATCCCCTATTTGCCCGCGTTTCCTGCTCCTGCCGGCTGCTGTCGTCTCGCAGGATCATCCAAAGACAGCATGCTCACGTGGACACGGATTAATTATGCATATGTGTATTTGCATTGCTGACATTGAGAGGACAAACATTTGTTTGCACGATCACGCTGTTGGGACTGAATTCTCATCCGGGAGAGGAAAAAATTCCCATTGATTTTTTTATTAGTGATAGAAAACGTGTTGATTTCTTTTTGAGATTTAAATCATACCAAACATTCTTGGAGTTCACTTTTTTACCTTATGCAGGCAAATATTTACAGCGTAGTTTCACGGACTTACCCCCTTCCACACCAGCTGCAGTAAAGCTGCCTTGTTAGATGCTCAGTCACTTAGTGTAATCTGAGTTTCAGTGTATTGCCCAAAGACTGTTTGGCATATGGACTGGCCTGCAATCCGCAGCTTTGCAATTAGTGCACAACCTGCTCTTCACCCTGAACCACTGCCATTCTATTTGATTTGAAATATGAAACTGTATCAGCTGCTGAGAAGCTCAGCAAAGCATAAGAAATACAACAACAAAAACAACAGAGAGAAACAGCCATCAGTTTCTTAAAACATCATTACCAGATTGTCTAAACACCACCTAACTGACCTTCATCGTGGCCCTGAAATCGTAGCTGCATGTGTTTGTTGCTTGGTCACAAACGCTCAGAATTCCATGAGACTGGAACGGGAAATTTGTCTGTTTTGTTTTTTTGTTTTTTTCATAATTTTGAGTTGCCAACTAGTTTCGAAGGGTTCAGGACTCGGCTGGGGCTTTTCTGTGTGGAGTTTGCATGTTCCCCCTGTGCATACAGTATGTGGCTTTCTTTGGATACTCTGGTTGCCTCCCACAGTCCGAAAATACTCATTTTAGGTTAATGGTAACTCTAAATGTGTGTGTGGTTCTGTGTGGCACTGTGATGGTGTGGCAACCTGTCCAGGATACGCCTCGTCTCTCACCCACTGACTGTTTGAGACGGGCAGCAGTTAATGGAACAAGATCAGGCAGGTGAAGAAAATGGATGAATGGAAAGAATGTCGCCTCATTTCTAGTGTCTTTTTCAGTCTCCAGTCCGAGAATTACAAAAAAAGTAAGAAACTAAATCTGTTGCTGCTAATGTCATTGTTGTGTTGTTGATTTTTCAAAATTCTCGCCACTGTTAGGTTTAATATTTTGTGGACCAGTCTAATAGGAAAAAAAACCCCACTGTAGAAGTAGAATTTTAACTCGGATCATATTTGAGTGAGAAGGTGTTAATGAGTTAGTAAAATAGACAACATGAGATGGTTGTCCACTGATTACACAAACATCCATGCCCTCACTTATAAAAACTACCCATCCAGCTGAGCTGACCTGGTTTCTGTGCATAGTGGAGCAGTGTTATCGTGCCACTACTTGTTCTGATCTCAGATCATTAAAAGTTGACAGCCTTTCAATTCCTCCTTCGTTTAATTCTGAAGCAGGATTTCCTTTTTTTTCCAGACTCAGTTGGGCTAAACTAGCCAATTCTTGGAAAATCCATCCCTAAATTTTTCTTTTTCTCTTATCTGGAATAGGTTCTTTCTCTCTGTCCCCGCAACCCCGTTTGGCACAAAAGGAAGTGGAGGACAGTTGGCACTTGCTCATCTATACTGTACTGATTGTGGCAAAATGGCAGTTTCTGTTCTGTCCGTTCCCTTTCCTGCACCTCCCTCACCCTCTCCTGAGAGAAGTAACCCAGATTTCAAAATGAATCGCCGCCTATTTCCCTCAATCTTTCTCCTCTCCATCTTTCTCGTCCTCTCTCTCTCTCTCCCTCTGTTTTATTATTCCTCCTCTTTCTCTCGGCCTCTTCTTTGTAAAAACAGAATCAATCTTGGAAAGAGAATACCACCTCTCTATTTGGTCCTCCTACTCACTCTGGGTTAACGGATTTATACGACTCCAATCCTCGATCTTAGGTTTTTAGAAAACTTGAATCTCTCAAATTGCATGTTGCATTGCGTTTAAAGTTATAACTTAGTCTTCTTTTTATTTCTTGAGCTTCTTTTCCTCAGGCTACTAGTTTTCTTGGCTTTTCTTTTTTTTTTTTTAGTTTTGGTTTTTTTTATTATGCTTTTCTCTTATTTGAGTTGACTAGCTACAGGTACTCCCAAGCTTTTAATTTGAACTCAAGAAGAAGTGGAGAAGGCTGCCTTTTGGAGGAAATTATCACAAACTCAGGTATTCTGTTTTTATTATTTCTTCCGTAAAGATCTGTGCACATTTTTGAAATGTTTTTCTTGTCTTTTTTTTTTATTAATTTTTTACACTGGGTCATTTTTTTTCCTTTCATTTGCCTCTTTCTGCTTTTTAATTGATTAACTCCTGCTTCTTTGCTGATGTACAATCATTTCATCATTTTATTTTTCACTCATCAGTTTTTCCTCAGGGCTCATTTATTTATTCATTAATTCTCAGTTGGTGTTTTATTTATCATTAAGTAGCGTGTAACTCTTGAACACAATCTCTCCAGCTAATATTTGCCGTTTTGCACTTCTTCCTTTGCACATCTTGTTCCCTGCAGACGAATTAATGTTACTCCGGTCCAAACTTTTCTGCAGAACCGGACTAATTGCTAACAAGGGAAGGCAGGAAGATGAGAGAGGACACAGGCTCCAATACTGGAGCAGCTGGTGGGGTGTTGTTGACATGGCAACAGGAGGTAGTTGACATAACGACCAGGGGAGTGGGTGGGTCTGGGTAGCTGTAAGGAAGATGGAGATAAGGGCTACAGCAGGATGAACAACCAGTATGTAGGACACACAACGTGTTGCACTAATTGTTTAGTGTCTCAGAGTCTCATTGGAGATTTTTGTCTCTGTATGTGAATTAACCTCCCAGTCTCCTTCATTATACCTCTCTTTTTCTCTTTCACTCTCTACCTGTCGCTTTATCTGCATGCCTTCCTTCCTGCTGCACCTTCAACTCATCCGTTCTTTCTGGGTCTTTCTCTTCATCTGTCACTCTGTCTCTGCTCCATGCCCTACATCCCATTAATACCCCCTCTTGTCTCTGCTGCGACCTGTTACATTTTTGTCCATCGTCCTTCTCCTCCTTGTCCTTGCCTCCCTCCCCCCTATGCACTCTCGTGCTCAAGGTCTTTTGCAGCGTCCTCCAGGCATCATGTCTACCCCGGTGTCCCCTTCCCCCTCCCTCTCACCACTGACTCTGGCCTCCCCTACATCTGCAACTTCCCCTGGCGCCTCCCCCCTGCCTTCACCCCTCTCCCCTCCACCCAGGGTGCCCGTGTTTCAGAGGAAAGGAGCGCTCAAACACAAGAGGATTGTCGAGGTGAAAGACCATCAGTTCACAGCACGCTTCTTCAAACAGCCCACCTTCTGCAGCCACTGCACGGACTTCATATGGTAACACACTGCTGCACTCTCTCACACAAAACCACCGCAGCAGATCATAGCAGCCTCCTCAGGCGTCCCACCACTCAATCCAGTGCTGACTTTTTCCTCCTTTCACCAATTCCAGCTGCCTGCTGGAGATAGTGCCCACACTGACCCGATGTGATCACACAACCCCCATCTGCCCACACAATGCAGGAGTTTACTTTAGGAACTTCATGTTGCTGTCTAATACACACATACAGTATCACACGTTGAAAGAAAGTCAGCATGCACAAAAACAAAACTCTGTAAGGCGATAAACTTTACGCCTAAATGTTTTTTTCACTCACAGTTGTAGTAAAAGCATAAAATGACACATTCTTCTGTGGTGGAAGGGTTAGTTGGCGCTTTAGTTTAGTGTTATGACACTGCTATAAATTTGTGGTATTCTCAATAGACAAATTATAGAAGAGGGGTCAGAAATCATCCTAAATGGGAAATTAAAATTGGATCAAAATATCCAGACTTTTAATGTCTACTTCTTGTTTGTGAAGCCAAATTTAACCATCCATCAGTTAGGCCCACGGCATCTTTAATTTGTTTCTTTAAACAGTTCTTCTTATGATTATTTATTGTTTGTCCATAAGTTTAAAGATGTATCTACCCTTGATAAGAACTTAAAACCATGGACTGTGTGGTAAAAAAGCAGAGTTGCAAGAGTGAAAGACTATTATCAGTTATGGTTCTTGCTAAGTAAAGCCAGCTTTCAGGATTTTATAGTCTGTGCAATTTTATTGTTATAGCATTACCTAAAAAATCCCCTTAAGTAGCTGTAGGCAAGGGAATACCCAGTGCTTAAACATTTGCAGTTGACCTTTAGTGTACAGACACACTGATATTCTTAATAGAAGATGTGATAAACAGATACCATGCTGTGAGCCTGTTCTGTCCGGCGGAAACTGCACTTCAGTGTGAGAGTCATTGTGTGGAAGTGTGTTTAGCCATATGGTCGGGATGCACCATATGCCCATGCAGGGCGTTAAATGTGCCAGCAGCCTCTGGGCATCTTTCTGGACTTCTCCCCAACTGGCTGCTGTCTTGGCGGGAGCAGTGGTTCTTAATTCAGGGTGAAAACGTTCTTCCTTTAAACAAGATGTCAGTGCAGCAGCCTTCACCTGGGTGTTTGAGGCCCCTGGGAGATTGTTGGATTAATTAAAGATCAAGACAAGATTGCTTTAATTTGTAAGTCTGAATGTGTTGTGTATGAATTTAAAATGTAAAAAGTACAGTGAATGTCTTGTACCTTAGGTTGCCGCAAAATACTTTTACATAAAATTGTACTATGGCGAAATTAAAGGTAAGTTAAAACAGTTTTTAAAGAAAATAATTTAATTTATCAAATAGGATCAAAATCAATAATAAAAGATTATTGATCTTTACTCTGACAGATTGCTGATAGTTTTAAGCTAAATTTGTTATCTGAGGGCAATTATTGACTGCTCTCCGACCAATCAGCCAGCTAACCAAACCAAACTCTGTTGTGAATGGATAAAAGCCCTTGTGGATAAAACAATCTTTTGGTCACTTTTGTAAATTACATTATCTCCACCGAGAAATTATGCTCACACCGCGGTTCACTGCTTATCGAGCTAACAGTGTGGTAATAGATGTTAGTGGATGGCTGAAAATGGAAGAAGGTGTTTTTGGCCACGTTCACTGATAGCAGTAGGACAACGAGTCGTACAAGATCCCAGCTGTATGTAAAATATATCAGGTGTAAAGAAAAATCAACAAAAAAAAACACATGTGGAGTCTTTTCAAACAATTAGCAGTGGTTGGAGACCAATTTAACCCCCTTCCCTCTCCTTTTTTTGCTACAGAGTTTGTGTAAGAGAGCTTCCTGGGTTCTGCTGGGTCCAGCTGAGGTTTTCTTGAACGTCAAAAAGACTTCAAGGCACTCTTTTTTTTTAAATGTATAAAGCGCCTTTATTTCCATGGTGTAGTCGTTTAGACCAGTTATTTTTAAAAAACATTTTGCCATACAGACTTTCCTAAGGGAGTCAAAAAATGTTAATGAATTTTGTATTTATTTATTTTAGTTGCTTTAATGACAAATACAATACGTTTGTCACTTTAGGATTGTTAGTAATTAAAGCTACCTGGTTAGGTTGTGAAAATATTCTAAGGACCTGTAGCATTTTCTTCTTGAAACTAAACAAAACTATGCCTGATTATTTTTACAAACTTTAGCTTTTATATAATGTATAAAAGAGGAAGAGATAAAATTTATGGTACATAAACTCGAACTGTGGATAACACATTTGTGTGAAGAGAAGGATGAAAAACTTGTGTTGGTTATGTTAGAGACTAACACACATTCTTTTTACTACGTCACGTTCACACTCAAGGATCTCATTTTCACGCTTCACATGCTGTAACGCTTATAACCACTAGAGGTTGAATATTATTTTTATTAATATTATTTCCAGCCTGCAGAAATGATCATTGGGGTGTTTTTTGTTTGTTTTGTTTTCTGAGTAGGTCAGTCTCAGTAAAATGCACACATGTTTTCCCTAGTACAGATGATATAAGATATGATCACCTTTTCACCCAAAAATGTGTATTTATTTTTCCCACAATGTTTCTCTAATGGATGGTATGGCGGCAAAGTTAGAGCTGTCGCCTCACAGGATCGAAGGTCGCAGGTTCACCTCACAACCTTTTTCTGTGGAGTTTACATGTTCTCCCCATGTACAAGTGGGTTTTCTCCGGCTACTTTGGTTTCCTCCCGACTATAAACATGTATGTTAGGCTAATTGGTAACTAAAATTGTCCCTAAATGTGACTGAGAGCATGAGTGGTTGTCTTGTACGCTGCCTCTCACACAATGACTGCTGGAGATGGGCACCAGCTCCCCCATGACCCAGAAAGGAAAAGGTGGGTAAAGAAAATGAATGGATGGATTTCTTTAACCAACTGTTGACCCTAAGCAATGATCTCAAATGTTCCTGTGATTAATATGCAGCTTATGTGGAGCAGCTGTTGTTTTAACGTTTATGTCCTCCAGACGTTTACAACTCTTTACTTTGTAAGGAGGAGATTTGTGGTTGAAATCTCTGCATCTCAAAACTGTAATTTCTATTAAGGCACTGTGTAGGCCCTAAATACAGACTGACAGCCAGGAAGCTGACATGCGCTTTCAAATAAACCTTTATTTAATTCAAACAAAGTGAAGGTCCTGCATACCAAGAAGTCACAAACAGGTTCAAATCTAATGGGAGCAGAAATAAAATCTGACATGGTGATGAACTGCAAGATAAACAACAAAGATTTGACAGAGAACAGAGGACGCCAGGGAGCGTTTACGTTCAGGAAAGAGAACAATACAGTAATTAGCAAACTAGGGCTAAAAGGAGAGTGAAGAGTAAAACTCACTTGGAAAAATAAAGAAACTGACCCTAGAAGTAAAACAAGGATGCAAAAGCAATAAGAAGCGAACAAAGATAATCCTAACCAAAGCCAATACAGAAACATAAAATTATACACATGGAAATAACAAGAAAATAACACTGAACCAAAAAATGACAACGCAAACATCTATAGACATAAATAAAATGATAAAACCAAAATATATTCTTAAAAAGAAACAAAATTTTATTGATCAAACTCGACACAGTAACACAGTTCCCTGTGTTTAAATATTCCAGCTATTATTTTCTCCCTATG